>JAQJVL010000153.1:0-335000 GCA_035578905.1 Stictocephala bisonia
CCCTTTTCCTTGTATACCTTACCTTGTACACCCTGTATAACCTTACACCCTGTATACCTTGTATACCCTGTATAACCTTACACCCTGTATACCCTGTTCACCCTGTATACCTTGAATATCCTGTATACCCTTTACACCTTGTATACCCTGTATAACCTTACACCCTGTATACCTTGTATACCTTACCTTGTACATCCTGTATACCAGCGATTCCCAACCAGTGTGCCGCGGCACACTGGTGTGCCGTGATATCGTGGTAGGTGTGCCGCGAAATTAGTGTTTGTAATTATGTATTTATTTCATCATGGTTAAATAAAACCATTGGAAAAATAGGCAATGTTTTTAGATTAAAATATGCATGTTTACAAAGTCAATCTACCAATTTTGACATCGATTGTATCGTCAATGGTGAGCGTTAGTTAAAGGCACTGTCTGTGGAGCAAGATCAACTGAATACGTCTGCGCGTGGCGGGTGGGCGGCAGGATCGATGGGCGGGACTGATGCCTGGCGACAGCATTGTCTCCGTAACTGGTTTCGCGGAAGTGGGAGGGGAGAGGTCATCGCCCCTCCAGAACGTAACTGGTTTCGCGGAAGTGGGAGGGGAGAGGTCATCGCCCCTCCACAACACAACACGAGACAGCCTCCTCCCTCGCTCAGTATGTGTTAGTTCTCAGTGCTGTTTGTTTTCGAGTTGAAATGGATCTTTTGTGATTAAGTGTAATGCGATTAAGAGTAATTTACCTAGTACTAGTAGTGCGAGTTCAAGTTTAAATGAAAGTAGTGTCGATGTCAGCATTAATACTGGTGCGAGTTTGAGTGCAAATGAACGTAGTATTGATGTTAATATTAAGACAAATGTTTTGTCAGGTGGATCGATGAAACGCAAACGTAGTGACAATAATGACAGTGGTGACGTTGGCAAGTTTCGTCAATATCATGAAAGTTACTTGTCATTCGGTTTTACATCATCTGGTGGTGAACAGCCTAAACTTCAATGTCTAATTTGTGGCGATCAGTTGTCTAACGAAGCCATGGTACCAAGTAAGTTGAAAAGACACCTACTTACAAAACATTCATTTGCAGCAGAAAAACCTGTTGCATATTTTAAAAGACTATTATCAAATCAGACATCTCAGGCTTCTACATTTACAAAACTGTCATCTGTGTCGAGTATAGCACAAGAAGCCAGCTACGCTGTGGCTGAATTGATTGCACAAAAAATGAAATCCCTTACGACTGCTGAAACAACCATTCTTCCAGCTTGCTGTGAAATCGTTAAAATTATGTTTGGAGAACAATATGAAAAAGAGGTTAGAAAAATTCCGCTTTCTAACAATTGAATAAAAAGACGTATTGAAGATATGTCTAAAGATGTTGAAACTCAAGTAAATGAAATACTCAAGGTTGCAGATTTCTTTGCTATTCAAGTGGACGAGTCGACAGATATAACAGAGAAACCCCAAGTTCTGGCTTTTGTTAGATTTATTTGTGAAAATAACTTAATCGAACAGTTTTTATTTTGCAAAAACCTTCCTGAACATACAACTGGACAAGACATTTTTCAGTTAGTGAACGATTATATTACCACTGCTGGATTGTCTTGGCAGTCTTGTTTAGGTGTTTGTACAGATGGGTGTCCTGCGATGGTGGGACATCTGACAGGCTTTCTGGCTTTAGTTAGGAAAGAAAATTCAGATATTACTTTCACGCATTGCTTTCTTCACAGAGAAGCACTTGCTGCTAAGTCCTTGGTACCTGAGTTGAATGATGTCTTGCAAACTGTTGTGAAAATGGTAAACTTCATTAAAAGTAGGCCTTTGAAAGCAAGACTATTTACTAATTTGTGTTCAGCTATGGATGCTGAGCATACCCAGCTATTGTTGCACACAGAAGTAAGATGGTTATCTCGTGGACGTGTACTTAAAAGATTTTATGAACTTAGAGATGAGTTATTAATATTTTTTACTTGTGAATAGTCCAATTTTGCTCGTTTTCTCAGTGATGATACCTGGTGTACCAAAGTTGCGTTTTTAGCAGACATATTTGAAAAACTCTATGTTTTGAACAAAGGTATGCAGGGAAAGCGAGAAAATATTCTCACGTCTACGGACAAAATCAGTTCTTTCAAGCAGAAGCTTTCAATGTGGATTAAAAAAATTGAAAATCTAGCAGTGTGGGACATGTTTGATCTGTTAAAAGACTGCAGCATAAATTCAACTCTTTCTCAAATTTTTTTTGAAAAGTCTTCGTCAGTTAGGGGATAACATCAACAATTATTTCCCCTCTCTTGATGTCTCTTCAATGGACCGGGTGAGAAACCCTTTCATTGACTGTGCTTATGAGTCTGCAATGTTTAATACTGATGAAGAAAGTGAATTGATTGACATCAAGAATGACCGGGGGCTCAAATTACAATACAGTAAATTAGTTGAAGAAGCAGAGGTGGAGTCAAAACAAAAGAAAACAAAGATAAATGTAGACATTTCATCCTTTTGGGTTCCTGTCATAAACGAATACCCTTTGATCTCAAAGAAAGCCATGAGAGCAATACTTCCCTTTTCGACCTCATACCTCTGTGAAGCGGCCTTTTCTTCAATGAACGCCATCAAGACAAAAAATCGTTCCCAACTAAAAACTTTGGAAGACGACTTGCGGGTTTGTTTGTCAACCATCCGAACCAGAAAGGAACATATAATGAAGGACCACCAAGCACAAATCTCCCACTAACTAAGACTAAAACTTTTGTCAAAGTTAAAATATATGCTTTTGTTGTATTGAAATGTATTATTATTATTATTATTATCCTGTTATTTCTTGTCGAACACTTATTTTTTTATGTTTATAATCGGAAAATAACAAAAATATTGATCGTTGTTAGTACATCTCTAATAGTAGTTCGTTCCGAAAATTAGTTAATTTAGTGTGCCGTGACAAAATGTGGATTTTAGTTAGTGTGCCGCACGATAAAAAGGTTGGGAATCGCTGCTGTATACCCTTACACCCTGTATGCCCTGTTCACCCTGTATACAATCGGATCCCAGATTATAAGTGGACATCACGATTGTACAGATAGTGCTCGTATAATCAGTGGTTAATACAGAGTAAAGCGACTGCAGTAAATAGTTACCCGTCTTACATCTCATACATCAGTTGTTTCAGCGTTTTATGTATGACATGAGATAAACCCACCCGCCCACCCATACACATACAGTGGTATTGACCTACCCGCCCACCCATACACACGGTGGTATTGAGCTGTAAGACCACCGTCATCGTCTCATTAGACAATGAGAATATTCTACTCTATAACAATAGATTTTTAAAGATGACATTGCACTTCATACATGTGGGATATCAGAAATAAGTACAGTAAGGTTAAACTAGATTTTAAGTTATGCCTAGGAAATATCCGATTACTGTAAAGATTTTAAGTTATGCCTAAGAAACTGTAAAAATTACTGTTTATATTTCATATAGTTAAAAAAAACAACATATTGTTGGAAATAAGGTTGAGTGGAAGAGAGGACTTAATAGTCCTAACTCCGCCTAATAAAGACAATATTCATTTCATTTTATTATTTCTAATATATATATATATATATTATTACTACCTGTAATATAAAATTTCATAAATAATTTTAAAACATAAAATACTGTAGATAATTTATTTCAAACAGTCATTTTATGGAGACAACTGATAACCTTTTAGAGTGGTACAGAAGAACCACGTTCGGTTTGTTGCCCAAATACCCACAATTCGAATTTTCACCACATCCAAATTTTTTTTAATTACAACCCCTTAAATATCACCAAAATTGTTTTAAACTCACTTATAAAAGTAAATTAGCTGTGCTATTATACGTTTATAACCCAACACTACTGTTAGTAGCAGGCAATAAACAATTAGGAATCCTTTTTCATAAAACTTTCTGTTATAAAAAGAACTGTTGGCTTATCAAGCTGGGCCATGACCAACTACGCTACGGAACGATTGTAAGGTCAAACAAAAAAAAAGATCTAACACTATAAACATATTAAGTATTTGAATGTCTTTCATAATTATAAGTTATCGTATTATACGGAGACCTTTAACTAACTTTAAAATTTATAGAAAAATGTCTCAGTTTAATATTTTATATTAAATTTGTTAATACAATGTAGTTTAAGTTAATATCTAATACACATTCACTCATATGTAACCCAGTAACATCAAGATGTCATCTTACACCCTGTTGACTTCTTGGCTCTTAAGTGAGGCTCGGGAGTTTCAAGACTCTCTCACCAAAGTCATTTCATGTTTCCCTCCTATTCAAACCAGTGTAATTGAAACGAAACATTTACAGTGTGTCTTTACTTAGCGTGTAACAAGTTAATGAACACACAACAGGCTCTCAAACTCTCAGACAGCAGTAACGCAGTAAGTTGATGAGTTCAGTGAAATCAACGTTAACAATTTGTTAGAGATTCAATTAAATGTATAATAAATTATTATAAAATACATGGAATTAACTGATTGACATCTATGCACACAGAATATTATTATTGTGCCAATTACATGTCATTGAGAACAAAAAAATATGAAAAAAATAACAATACGGATTAACTATGTTGACTGCACGTGGGGTTCGTAGTACATGAGTAATTTTACATAAACGTATTTCATAGTTCGTAAACTAATTATGCAGTAAAATGTTTAGTAGCACATTGTTGACAATGGCTTAGTTGATATAATGTAAAGTAAGTATATAAGCTAAGTTGACAATATTTGGATTTACATACTTACAGATTTATTTGAAAGTAAATTATAAATTTGACAGAAAGTCTAGTTCTTAGCGCGTACAATAAGATATAATATATGTGGTCATAGTGTATAAGTTGAATAATACAATTATTCTGAGAGTAATAAATTGACCAACATTGTCAAATCACATCAAATAATAGCCTATTTTGTTCAACAAGCGTTAAAAAAGTTAATATAATTTTAATACCAAAATATAGTAATTTGAAAATCTGAGCCCATGTGCAAAGAACATTTGAAAATATATTTATTTCTAAGAATATAATAACATTATTCAATTTTATTTTAATAATTAAGTGAAAAGCATACTACGGCTACAACGGTTGTTTTTTTTTTAATTAATCCCACTTGGTAAGATATTATGAAACTATATAGTTAAAACTAATTTTCATACAATATTTTTGGAATATATATAGTTAAGAGAAACCTAAATAGTTTCAGAGACTACTGCTGGCACAGACATTATGTGTACCATAGTGTGAAGGTTGTTCACTAAGAAACTAAGAGGCTTATGAAGAAACCAATCGCACAAGCGTTTTTCTTCTTAGATTGTACGTTGTGGCATATGTATTTTGAAATTTTAATATATGTTGTAGTAATTTAGTTCTGAGTTGAAATGAAAAAGTAACAGAATTTTAACTTGTTTTCAATGTTCATTAAATTTAATCTAGTATTACTCATAGACTTGTTTTTGTATCACATTAATATTATTATATATAGTTGATAGGAATGTTTTCTACAAGTTTTTTAAGTGCCTAGAAAATAACGGCCTTCATAATTTACTAAAACAACGTTATTTTGACTTTTAGACGTAAAATTAGTTACTACTTGGTCCCGTTGTAATTATTATGACAACGAAATTATAGTTTTTGTGCGCGTGTCTGTGTGACTGATTATTTTACCAAAGCGATCATACGCGCAGGCACACGCACGTGTACGTGTACGAGTAGGACTAATCGGTCAGCTTCGTAACTGGAGCTAGATCGAACAACGAGTTGTTAAGTAGATAGACATGGGTGAATGAAGAAACATACAGAATATGTACCAAATTCATCCTTGAGGTTTTTCATCTTAGGTCGGTGTTTTCAGTTGTAAACAACAGCTAGTACGTAGTCGTTCAGTTTTACAACCGGCTGGATGCCAATTAGCAGATATACTTCCTAAATGTCATTGGAGCTATAATATATTATGGTACAGTTACGATAAATTATTTTATATCTGTTATATACGTAAGTAAAGGCAATAATTTTGAACATATTTAAAACATTAAAAGTGACTTTAAAATTGATTGAAATTAATTTAAAATAACTGCATTTACATATGCATATAAAAGTAATTTATCGTAACAGTACATTTCATAAATAATATTACAATGTAACCTAGTTATTAGTTTTAAGATTTCTAAAAAACAAGGGTTGTTTCAGGAAATTGATGAGACATTTTTTCTTGAAAAGTTAAAAATACATAACAATTATAGAAAACGTTCTTTTCAATCACGCATTAAAATATAAATACGATACATTCACAGATTTTCGAAAAATGAAAATATAAAGTTGATGCACAAAGGAAACTTTTTAAAATTCCGGTACTGTTTTGTTCCAGCCTGGATAATAATTATTAACGTTTATTAAACAATTTCAAATTGCAGATGGCATAACTGAATTGCAAATAATAAAATTGAAGAGTGACATTTTTTATATCAGAACATATACGTAGGTAGTATTAGCATTATATTAACTAGGTTCAGTCAACACTTTTGGTTATTATTTTCTTCAATAGTAGAATAAAAAAATAGGAAAATTATCTGCTAGCAGTCATGAAGTAAGTGTTTCATTTTTTTTCTACTCCCGTTCCTTTTTAGACATACCAGTTGCATTCTTTTGGATATTTTTCATTCTCCTCAAATGGTAGATCTTCTTAACTCTTCATTTTTATATTACTAGTATTTTCGCCTGGTGGAATGGTCAGAGCCTATCAATGGATTTCTATTAGATTTTTAAATTAGTACCTGATCCGCGCTGGCCCGCTACTTAGCTGGCTGATGTGGGCAACTTAATAGCATTTGCACCACTTCGTTTGTAGGATAAGGTAGGTGTAACTTACATGAAGGTATATTTGCATATTTAATGCTGAATTATAAGTGACAATTATGGCCAAAAATTTCTAAACATTTTATTTATTTAAAGAAAATAAATATCTGGGAACACGAATGAACTATCAGAGAAGTAATCTGTTGTAACTCAATGGAATTTACTGTTAATACCAATGCAACTGCCCCAGACAGCAATATCCGACCAATGCAAGACTGGAATAACCTATTTAGTTGGTTATTTTAGTTCGGCACTTCACATACGATTGCTGGCAACAACTACATAAGACCAGCTGTCGGATACAATTGGCAGTTAACTCCAGCACTGGCAATTGGTTTACGTTCATTGGCTGTGATGTTTGACCCTTTAGACACAAATACACTTGCTTAGAGTGAACATGAGTTCAGTTAGACTAAGTAACTCAGACATATATCACATTAGGTTTGGGTGAAACAAGACCTATAAAATAGTCTTGTATCAACACAGCATTAGAGAGAAAATAATCACATGTTTTTACATGGAAATAGAGAATTATATTTGTTATGGAATTCATGAATAAAAGATTAAAACAATTAACCAAGAAATAATATCAAGATTGATTTCAGTAGCCACTCGTAATACATTTTGATAGCTTGTAATAATATAATTGACTTATGCAATATAAGTGAAACATAAAATGCAATTAGATTACGCAGAAACTGTCAAATGTCGAAAATAGTTTTCTGTAAAAATAAGTTGGCCTTTAAGTTAACTAAAGAAAGAATTATTGTATAAAAAATAAATTGATGTCAATAGGTTAATCAAATTTTTTCAGTGCTAGATTTTGCACTACTTGGAAAGTAATTTAATGCACTACTTTGAATGTATAATTTTCTGTCATTAGCTAATGCGATATATGTGGGCTATCTATAGAGCAGTGATCGCAGGAACGACAGGTATTCCTTTAGGTTTGGTTCAAAGAATATTGTAAGAAACAATATTTTTCTTATATTCCCTGCAAACCAAGTTCACATTTTATTTGATTCTCATCTTTGACTTTGATTAAAACTTTGTCATGGATGTAAGCCATCCAGAGTAATAAGCCTGGTTGATCGATATAGGCGGGAAGACGTGGGAGTTCTGTATTCATGTCCTGTCCTACTTTTGCTATTGTGATGCTTGACGGGCGCCATTAAACAGAGCCTGGAAGGAAAAATATAACTTTAAAATATTTGAATGGATGAAATTAAGCTTATCACTAAAGTTGCTTTAATTATTTATAGTATAGTCGATTATTTTTATAATAACTATTATTAATTTATAATAACTATTATAAAAACTAAAATTAATAATGAAGTTAATATAATTTATTAATTATTTATTTATATAGATAGTTATTTTAAATTAAATTACATGGTTATTCTAATACAACTACTGATATTAGCTACCTAAGACCCTTACATATACGATACGGATTCATAAAGTCAGGGAGAGGTAGATTATTACTATAATCACCACATAAACTAATATTTGTTCAAAATAATAAAAACGTAGTCAAAAGTGTACGGTAATTTAAAACTGAATTCATAAATTGTTCATATCTTATGTAAGATAAGAATGACAATCCGGGACTTGTACGAGTAATTTCAAGGGAACTAAACTTCCCAATTAAAGTTAAATAAATAAACAATCTTTAGTTCTAAAAATGGTTCGACATTGTAGTAGTAGTCTAAAAAATAAAGTGTCTAAATGCAGCGGAAAAAGAAAATATACTATTTTCTTTAACAAACCGAATTAATAATAAAGATATTTTGATGCCCATGGATGGAAATCAATCAATTTCAATACATGGATTATGGAAAATCAATATTTTATGTATAACTAAAATTATATTTTATGTATAACTACAATAGTTATTTTATGTATAACTAAAATAACACACTACTGTTAATAATGAAACGAAAAGGATAATCTCAGACATCTAGAGATAACAAATATTCTTTGCTATCCAAAGATCCTGATGACGATCTTTAAAGCAAAATGTATATCAACCTCAGTAGGCTTCAACTTTTTTTATGAGAGCTCACTGACCCCAACACAAACGCACCAACATACATGACCTGAAATTCTATGGAAAAGTATCCCTTAAAACGCATTGAGATATTAAGCATTCTAAACAGTTAGGCAAAACACCACCCAGTAAAATACTTCTTATACAGAGTAAAGTGTTTTTATTTTTTTTCAGTATTTTGAACTTAACTCAAACGTTTGAATAAAATTGACCATGGAGTATGAAACTGAGTTTCAATACGCTAAATAACTCTGACGGCGTATGAAACAGACTGTTACCAGATTTTGACAACATTATAAACATTTCAATAAATACAGTTAAGGAAGTCAATAAAATGTCAACTTCAGCCGCTCAGACGGTCACTTCCAGCGTGTCTTTCAAAGCGTGCTTAACTAGTGTAGCCCCCTCTTTCCTCATTCAAACCCTTTTGGTTTAAAAAACGTGCCACTTTTCCTCATATTTATTTTTATACTTTCTATAATATATTATCAAGATGGTATTCACAAGTGTTGCAACACCTGAAAATATACTTTCTAGTTAATATTCAATCGATATGAAAATTACAAGCACCATTCATGGAGATCACAGTCAAATTGTCCAGTTTATGCTTTATTAGTATCTTATTATTGGTAACGTATTTTTTATGATTCTATAATGTCTCTCAAGATTAGATATCATTTTTAATATATAAAATTATTGTCTCTAGATACATTATGTATGAACTAATCCAATACCAAAGTAACGTAATTAATATAACATTGATTATATTATATTGATTTTTCCATTAAAATATATATAAACAAAGGTACAGAATGAAGTTGAAATTAAAATAAAAAAATGTGGCCGGTTATTCCATGCCTTCTTTTTTCTGTACAGTTATGAAATATATAGTCATTGCACCTTTTTTAACATACGCTATATAGGGTACTATGTTATTATATGCTTAATTGTGTTTTGGGATAAGGTTTCTATTAACGTTTTTCACATAATTCAAAGCAGACTTAATGACCAACCTAAGATGCTAGACAGTATGTTTTATACAATATGACTCACAGTTAAAAATGCAATCATGATTTAGCCCAGGGAAACGAAACGCAACTAAGAATGCCACATTCTCATAATGTTTTATTATGAATATACAATTATAAAATGTTTAGTTTACCAGGCATTTTGAAAATTACCTCCACTACGTGAATAGTACAACGAAACATAGGGTCAAATTAATGTTAGTAGGAGGGGGGTACTATATTAAAATAATATATATTATTATCTTTGGAAATTCAAATAATTTAATTCACTTTTTAATTTCATAATAAGTTCATTTAAACTCTTAGAAGATAAAACCAGTGCTAGTGGTTTGTAGATGAAGAGAGGGCTCAGTTTTAACTTTACTTCTAGCCTACTCATACGTTGTTATGTACTCATTAAAGATCGATATACGCAATGAGGACAGTACACAAGTTGAAGGTTTGGATTGAACGAATGGTTAATGGCTAATATCATAATAAACTAAACTGACGTATTTAAAATGTTCAAATATTCTTGAAATTATACCATACATTTTTTCTTTTATTTTGGGCAATCAGTAAGGATAATTTGACACAAACACAATATCTATTTACAAATAAAGAATAAAATATTACCTCTTTTTAGCTTTTACTTATGCTTCAGTCTTCTAAAACATATTAACAAAAACCATTATTACAAAACATCAAATTAAAAAATAAATGTTTCAATATTTTCTTCAAGAGATTATAACAAATCAAAACATAAGGAAACGTTTTTAAATCCATTCGTTTTTTCCATGACAAGGCACATGAAAAAGAAATTTAGCTTTAAAAAAGAATTATTTTCTATTAAACATTAATTCGTCCTTTCTCCAATCTACCTGTCTCTCCTCTAACAAACTTTCACACATGAATACAGAAGAGATATATCATTGTGTAAGGTCAGCAAGGGTTATCACCAATAAGCTACTCCTCTAAGGCCAAGGGAGATCAATAGTCCCGGGCCATACATGTCAAAGCATAACACGGTGTACCTTGTCTATGAGAAGCCTTGATGACAGGTTCTTGTAAATCGATCATGTCAGTGTATTACAAAGGAAAAACACGGTATAGCTTGTCGGTGAGAAGCCTTGATGACAGGTTCTTGTAAATCGATCATGTCAGTGTATTACAAAGGAAAAACACGGTATAGCTTGTCGGTGAGAAGGCTTGATGACAGGTTCTTGTAAATCGATCATGTCAGTGTATTACAAAGGAAAAACACGGTATAGCTTGTCGGTGAGAAGCCTTGATGACAGGTTCTTGTAAATCGATCATGTCAGTGTATTACAAAGGAAAAACACGGTGTAGATTGTCATTGAGAAGCCTTGATGACAGGTTCTTGTAAATCGATCATGTCAGTGTATTACAAAGGAAAAACACGGTATAGCTTGTCGGTGAGAAGCCTTGATGACAGGTTCTTGTAAATCGACCGTGTCAGTGTATTACACGGGGAAAACACGGTGTAGCTAGTCGATGAGAAGCCTTGATGACAGGTTCTTGTAAATCAATCATGTCAGTGTATTACAAAAGAAAAACACGGTGTAGCTTGGCGGTGAGAAGCCTTGATGACAGGTTCTTGTAAATCGATCATGTCAGTGTATTACAAAGGAAAAAACACGGTATAGCTTGTCGATGAGAAGCCTTGATGACACCTTCTCGTAGATCGACCATGTCAGTGTATTATACGGGGAAAACACGGTGTAGCTAGCAGGGCCGCCCAGAGACTTTTGGTGGCCCCGGGGCAAAGTTTACCATGTGGCCCCTTCCTTCACTTCAAAATAAATTAATTTAATTACTCTGATTGTTTAATATATTATAATTGATATTTTACTTTTAGCACATTCTACGATATTCTTACCATCTCTTTCGTTAGATTACTATTGTAATTAAGATTCTTGTTCATTGATGTTTTCTCAGGGGCTAGCTGCGAAGCTCCGGTAAGTTTTTCTCTAATTGTCATATACTTTTTAAACATTTCCTTAAGTATTACCGCTACAATAACATCAATCTCTTATAACAAAACTGCTATTCTTTAATATTAAATAAATAATAACGAAACAAGCAATGCTACAGTCAGTTGCATAGTTGGGCGCAGCAGCTCTTCGATTGCCAGTTGAGGAGCCATCATCGCCAATGATATTAGCTGTGGGTGAGGGAGGGAGAGGCCAATAAATTTGTATAGGCCACTTGGCTTCGCTAGCTAAAGAGCAAGTGGCCGACTGTTCACGAAGTAAAATAATTTGGCGAGCGCGAACATCTAGTGCTTCAAAAACAGTCAACTGAGAGTTGAGGTTATGTTATTGTTTTCAAAACAGGTTGTAGACCACTGGGTACGTAGCTTATTGATGTTGGACATTAAAACATCTAGTTTATATTCGTGATTTTAGTTTGTCTTTGTGCTAAATTTTAACTATTCAATTTTTATTTAACAGCCATAAAAGGCATTTTGTACCAACTCAATTTTCTCAGCATAAAACATAGTAAAATTTATGTCTGTCAAATTGGATACTATATCATTGATGTACATCACAGTCTACATGTCCGTACAGTGACAGTGGTATTGACACACCGACACGGACACACCCATTCACGAACAGTGGTATTGACCCTCCCGCTCAACAATACACGTATAGTGCTTCAATCTTAGTTAATTTCACTTATCACGCAACAAACAATAAATAAATACTGTATTAATGATTGTCAAAAATATAAATGGCTTACTCGTTCGTCAGTGACAGTAAAAAAATATGAAAATTATTTTGATTGGTCTTAGATTTGTTATGTTAATGAATGACAACATTAATCAATTATGCTATTTGTTTGGGAACAACCTGTACGTGGGCATAATTGTTTTAATCAAGAGCTACTCTACTGAATATGTTGAGAATACACCCCTGTTCCTGTTACAGTTTCAGGGTAAATTAAACCAGACAATAAAAGAGTTACAACAAGTTAAATGTCACAAAATATATATTATTGTATTGAGTTGTACAAATCTGAACAATGAAGCTGTTTTATCTATTAACGGTGTACTTAAGAGCTCCTCTTTTCATTAAGACCTATGTCATAATATATTGGTAAAATGTCTTTACGAACATCCATGTCATAATAACTAATGAATTTAAAATGTCAAATGAAACATTACAGTAGAAAGAAAGTAAAAAAAATTGTATGTACAGTAAACTCTGGTTAACCGGTTAAATATGATGGAAGATGAATCCGGATAGTACAGAACGTAACAAAATTATAATTTTTAGACAAGATTATGCCACGCAATTCCTCCAGCGATAGCGTAGGACAAGTTGAATGTAATGCATCATACACACATATTGTTGCACATCCGGTAAGGGAGCGGTGATGTTGTTGTATGCATATTTACCAAATTTAAGTGCCTAGAAATCTACTGTAATTTAGTGGTTTCGTCGTTAATTTATTCTTTTTATACTGTAAAAATATATAATTTACTTTGCAGTATATTACAATGCTATATTTAAACATTTATAGTCTATTTTAATTGATTTCAATAAAACGTTACCATAAATTACTAGGCCTAAACTTTAACTTTTTGTTCTCTCAAAATCTTTAAATGGAATATGAATCATAGCAAATTAAATTAATTGATAATTATAGTAGTTTACTAGGAAATCCAAAATAACGCATTAAATTACAGAAATATCACTCTATAAAATACATCAATAACAGAATATTTCTTTACTGAACGACAGTAAATAAACAGAGTAATGATTGACGATGTCCCCGATCTAACCTTCATGACAATTAATTGAACTCTTCCAGCCCGTTGTTACAACATTGTATATTTTGCCTGCGGGTTTTTTGGGTGCAAAACACAGTTACTACTAAAATACGACTACTGTTTCTTAAATTTAGTGCATATATTGAAAAATTAGCTGATCAGTGCCGGGAAAGAGTGCAACGTTACCACGTTCGAACGGAGTGCCGCCGCCTACTACCAGCTTTGAAACCAAGATTGTAAGAACCTTTTCTCATAAAGACTTTTCGACCTTTTTAAAATGTCAGATTTAAAATGTTTTTACTGTAATTTTGTTTGCTTATTTAATTGTGTTGTTCTTAGGCTTCCACTTTTTTTATTACAATTGATTAATTTTCATAATTTAGGCCGCAGGTTACTGATCACTTGTTTTCACATTATATAGATCTATTATTTTGCTACGATGAGTCAAAGGAGTTTCGAAAAACCAAATCAAGATTATTTATCTACATAAACAGAATTTGTGAAAAAATACAAAATAAGGATAAAAGCTTAATCAACAAACACTACAAATACAAATCAATTCGCAATTGCTGTATTATCTTAAGTTTATAATAGTAATATATCATAACTAATGGTTTTGTAAGGATAATAACGTGATCAAGCGATTGATTTTCCTACCACTAAAAGCCAAGATAGAGTTGAATTTAGGACAAGCATAACAATTTTGTTTGAAGTAGTATATACTTTTGAAATTAAAGTTAAAAAATAAAACATACAGAAACGTTCTTGTCCACCTTGTATTAAACACGTCCAAAAACGGAGTTTTCAGTAATACAAATGTAAAGTTAGTGGGTCTTTTGACATGTGTTATATAAATAGTGTACGAAAACAGGACATCTCATTGAGATGGCCCACTGTCCACACCACTCAAGTATATTTATATGTTCGCAAACTGGAATTTATATTTTGGTGTGTTCACAAGCTGCATGCTTGTTTGCAAACAAGACAACTGGCAAGGGGTACAGTTGCAGTCACACACCAACAGCATATGCTGTCACACCACTATGTCGACCGCTGACAAACTTCAAAGACCAGTGTACAACGTGCTCCAAAAGGCTCCCTGGTTGCTATAAAACCAATGGTTTAGTTTAAACGTTTTAAAACTAAAACTGGAAGACTTATCTGGCCTAATATCACTTTTGATATTTTGATACAGGCCTGAATCGTTTCTTATCTAGTAGATTATTAAGTATTTTCTTTTTTGTTGTATGAAATGTGGCCCCCCCTGTGAACTAAGTCTGTGTGGCCCCGGGGCAATTTGCCCCCTTTGCCCCCCCCTCTGGGCGGCCCTGGTAGCTAGTCGATGAGAAGCCTTGATGACAGGTTCTTGTAAATCAATCATGTCAGTGTATTACAAAAGAAAAACACGGTGTAGCTTGGCGGTGAGAAGCCTTGATGACAGGTTCTTGTAAATCGATCATGTCAGTGTATTACAAAAGAAAAACACGGTGTAGCTTGTCGGTGAGAAGCCTTGATGACACCTTCTCGTAGATTGATCATGTCAGTGTATTACACGGGGAAAACACGGCGTAGTTTGTCTGTGAGAAGCCTTGATAGGTTCTTGAAAATCAATCATGTAAGTGTATTACAAAGGAAAAACACAGTGTAGCTTGTCGGTGAGAAGCCTTGATGACACCTTCTCGTAGATCGACCATGTCAGTGTATTACACGGGGTAATATGATGTAGGTTGTCAGGGAGACACCGTAACAAAATGTTGAGCCGTAGCTCAACCATATCAAGGTATCCACTCTGGAGAATATGGTGTAGTATGTCGGTGAGAAACCTTAGCAATAACGTGTTATGGATCGACCATGACAAGCTATCCCTATGGGGGAAACCTAACAAATCCTGTTGGTAAGACACATTTATATTTGCATGTCATGGGTCGATCATTTTAAGACATAATTTCTAGAAAACATGTAAAATCTTTTCCGAGAGATATGTTGATGCTTGAGAGCCAAATTATGTGGTGGGTCTTGTAAGAATTATCTAAGTACAGAAATTCCTCTTTGGGTTCGGAGAAATGCTTGATATTTTCTCAGAAGTGGTCTTTAAAATTGTTTATGCCTTCTCGGTGAGATTTCTAGACAGTGTAATACCTTCAAGTGTATAAAGAAAGCTTAGTTAAATACACATCACTGTAATTCCTAGGTATTGTCCTGGGTGAAAAATTATTTATTTATCTTAATATATGTCATGCATCATCATAATGTGTTGAGATATATAACATTAATGATCTACAAGACATTACAATAACATGATATATCTAAAGTAGATGTCATCAAATAAATTGGATTACTACAAAATTATAACAACATTCACGATTATATAATTAATTATATTTACCAAGTACTGAATATTTTTTATTAGTTAAACGCTTAAAGATTCAAAAGCAACCAAACTTTTGGCATAAGCTCCAATTTAGCAAATTATGTCACTTAAAACTATATGAATGCTAAATGACTCGAGTCTCTTATTAACAAAAATTCAATAAGAACTTATTTATTCTGGAATTTTCATGATTACGTGAAGTTTTCATATAACCTGCTGGCTAATTCCAATTTCCAATGTTTTTTAAAAAGAAGCTGATGTTATTGTTAAAATGATTCCTCGGAGTGGAAAAAGTCTACGTCTTTTTAACCATTAATAAAGGAAACTAAGAGAAAACAACTTCTTTATGGAACCCTATTAGACTCAATTTTAGGTGTTCACGGTCGTTTTTCCATTTCATGTAAATTGGATTGAAAATGAATCTATTTTCAGAAAAGTTTATCTGACTTATATTATATATCTCAACTAACATTATTTGTTCCCTCCAAATGTTTGAAATAAACAGAAACATAAGACGTGACATTGTTATATATGTACTGTGGGTTTTCGATGAAGACCGGCAGAAAAAGAGATTGATGAATCCTACCGAGTTTGCCAGCTGGTTAAAGTCTCCAATACAAAGGCAGTCCACATTTGAGCTGCCTCTGAGCCTTGGTTCTGCTTATGAAAAACCTCACATACACGAAAGAAGACAAAGACAATTGCTGATAAAACGAACGCAATATAAACTGTGCTTTAACCAGTTTTCCATTATGGTTCAAACCCTCCGAACTTTCTTTAGCGTGTCTTTACTAAACCGTAAAATCTAATTTGTTAATACATAAAAGATTCACATAATTTCAGAAATATAATGTTATTGGTTTATGAAAAACACAAAAATTAATCACTATAGATAGTTGCATTAGGAAAAGCAATAGTAAGCAAATTATACTTCTAAAAAACCAAGGTATTTATTTAAGTTTTTAATTACTTATGAATTTCAAAGGAGTTGCTGCCTAGAACAGAGAACCACTTCAAACGCCACTGAGTATCTCTGAAAGGGTTGTTCTGAAACCAGCCCTTTTAAATAGGTGAGATGAATATCGTAATACATTACGGTATAATTAACTCGTAATAGGTGAGATGAATATCGTAATACATCACGGTATAATTAACTCGTAATAGGTGAGATGAATATCGTAATACATCACGGTATACTTAACTCGTAATAGGTGAGATGAATATCGTAATACATTATGGTGTACTTAACTCGTAATAGGTGAGATGAATATCGTAATACATTACGGTGTACTTAACTCGTAATAATTATACTTATTTTATAACTTTAAACTGATCAAGTTTGATGCTATTAAAGTTGAGTAGCTAAACGAGTTATTTCAACTATTCTACATAGAGTAGTGTATAAATGTATATCCTCCGCAGACTACACGCTCGACACGCCGTACCGTGACGGTCAGTGGAGCGGGGTGCAATGTTGGTGGAGTAGGTCTATGTCCACTCTAATTGTATTACTTGCTCTATTACTTACTAAACACGGAAACTTCATATCAAGGTATCAAGGTATCAAGGTGAGCCCATAATTAAATGTGTGACTAAAAACAATGTTACTTGATTATTACATTTCAAATAATACACACTGGATACGCTTACCGGTGGGAGTACCACCTGCCCACTAATACTCGTACAATGGTATTGACCCATCCACTCACCCAAACAAGTACAGTGGTATTGTTTCTACTAATGGAGTAGACTACGTTCACCCAGAGTGGAACGTTTAAGTTTGAGTGGAAGTGAGTGGATTACAGAGCACAAATTACAAAATTACAATTAAAAAACTTAACAAAATTAACTAACATAATGGGATATATGAATGTGTGTTCTTTTGTACATAGTATAATTTAATATACAGTATATTCAATTATATTCCTAACACCACCTAATTAAGTCACTTTTCATTTCATTTCACCAGTTTTATCTGTAATTACTACTGGAATCGGACGGTCATCTGGACTAATAAGCACAAATTCAGTGAATGCACATTATTCGGGATCAGCTGTCCGGGAAACACTAGCTCCTGTTATTTGGAGGATCAAAGTTTAGGTACGGATGGGGGTTATATTGATCACATGAACCAAATGTGAATTATATTTCATCCGTTGGGTATATTAAGATAGTAAACGACTACTTCGTATATGTATAATGTAAATATTTAAACCATGTAAACGAACAAAATAGAGGAAATTATTTACACGTTTCCCCTTTGGCCTGAGAATGGTGTACGTGGCATTTAATTGATTGTTTACCGGAACTAATATTGTGTATTATATATTTTTACTGAACTTATGCTTTGTACCATTCTACATTATTTTACTCTTTTTCCTCGAACTTTAGCTTAATCGTGTAGGTTTTCCACTATTTTTCAACATGATAGGCAGAATATCGTAAGCTGTCTCATAACTAAGTTTGCAGCCTTGAATTGTACTAGAGTTATTCAACATTTCAACTACTTTTGTGGTGATCTAAATAGTTTTACATACTGGTAAAGTGTGAAAGAAATATCCAACTAGATATTGACCGTAATACCTTATCTTTTAAGTTTTCTAAACTGTATTAAAGTTAATTACAGTAACTCTAATCAACTTCAATGTCTTATAACAATTATTTTAAAACGTGTTATGAATGTTTAATTAATAAAAATGGATAAAATATAGAAAATTCAGTACTTGGTTTCGACAATGTAACATTTCCGTGTGTCCAAATATGTTATTGTTAACTCAATATTTATTGAACAGGGGCTGCCTAATCCACATTCTCTACTATTCAGTTATTATATACAAAACCCATTATTTGCTACGTTTATATAAGTTATCAATAAATGTCGGCACTGGTGGCGCAGTGCTGTAACTCAGCTACTTGGGGACAAAGTGTTTGGGAGATTGTAGGCGATAGGTTCCATGCTCGGTTCTCTTAATACTGACACGGCGTCCGCTCAATGGTTGTCATCAATATAGACACTACTAGAAAAGTCTGGAGTGTCCGTGTTGAATGGTAGTCAAGGTTCGGGTGTTGTGTAGAGGAGAGAACTAAGTGTCAAACTTGTCAGTTAGCTGAAAATCAGACCAACACTACGTGGTTCGGATTCCACGTAAAAGCTGTAGGTCCCATATTTTCTGGCTATTGGGCTATTAATAAATAGTCCTTTCTGAGCTAAGTCGAACTCAGATAGTAACAATGACCACACTCGTTCATCTACACTATCACACTCATTCTTGCCTCATATTCGCCCATATCTCTACGATCGGCGTCTTAGAGATGAATAATAATAATGAATAATGATGTTATAACAAACTATATGACAGTGGTTTATCCTGGATCATGAGTATAAATGGATTATATTAGGTATTCTATATTGTCAAGAGACAGGGCGCGGCCTAATAACTTCCGAGTGTTTCCTCCCCGGAAGTTCTTATATGAGAAGAAGTAATATCTGTCCTCTTGCTACGTTTCTCCGTACTCTACTTGTTTAACAACGAGTTTCGATATATATATATATATATATATATATATATATATATATATATATATATATATATATATATATATATATAAAACACGTTCGTCTTTATGATAATCAATATGGATTAGCAGTTATATTTATAACCTATAGTAAATAAATATTACGTTTAAATATAGTAAATTTACACACGAAAACACATACATACGCACACAAGACGTACGCATGTGCACGAGTACACGCACAAATACATAAACATTTACTATAATTCTTACATTATACAAGTCATAAAGTCTCAGAGAATAAATAATTTTGAAAAAAAGAAAAACGAGCCTATTCCTTTTAGCATTTATTTTGCTCTGTTAAACAATAAAATTGGTTCCTTTAGACAATAAAGCTGTCTTTTAAATACGCAACCCTTAACTATTTATGCTTTGAGACACCATCAGATGCTAAATTCGTAAAATCTTAGTAGGAATCTAAATTTCAATAATTTGAGTTTAGTCTCTTTCTCCTGCTATTGAAACTGTTGACTGGATAGTCACTTCAGATAATGAAAACTATAAATGAGTGTAGACTGTAACCACTGTAGTAAATGTACGAAACTACTGTCTACCTGTACCTGATGACACTTATCGACGTCATAAATGAGTGTCGACTGTAACCACTATAGTAAATGTACGAAACTACGTCTACCTGTACCTGATGACACTTATCGACGTCATAAATGAGTGTCAACTGTAACCACTGTAGTAAATGTATGAAACTACGTCTACCTGTACCTGATGACACTTATCGACGTCATAAATGAGTGTCAACTGTAACCACTGTAGTAAATATACGAAACTACGTCTACCTGTACCTGATGACACTTATCGACGTCATAAATGAATGTCAACTGTAACCACTGTAGTAAATGTATGAAACTACGTCTACCTGTACCTGATGACACTTATCGACGTCATAAATGAGTGTCAACTGTAACCACTGTAGTAAATATACGAAACTACGTCTACCTGTACCTGATGACACTTATCGACGTCATAAATGAGTGTCAACTGTAACCACTGTAGTAAATGTACGAAACTACGTCTACCTGTACCTGATGACACTTATCGACGTCATAAATGAGTGTCGACTGTAACCAATTTAGTAAATGTACGACACTACTGTCTACCTGTACCTGATGACACTTGTCAACGTCATAAATGAGTGTCGACTGTTACCACTGTAGTAAATGTACAACACTACTGTCTACCTGTACCTGATGACACTTATCGACGTCGTAAATGAGTGTCGACTGTAACCACTGTAGTAAATGTATGAAGCTACTGTCTACCTGTACCTGATGACACTTATTGATGTCATAAATATGCTTATTATTTGTATATTATTGAATGTATATCAGGATATATTATTATTTTATTTATATTAATTTTAAAATATACCAAAAATAGTTAACAACTATATCTATAAAAAGACAAAGCCTTGACTGACTCACTGATACACTCATCACTAATTATCCAACTTTCCATGTAGGTAGAGAGTTGAACTTTTGGACGATGTTTCTTTAGGTCTTAAATAGGACAACTAAAGTATAATCATCTTGATAAAAAAACTCTTAAGGGATAGAAATCACCCCTAAAAGATTGGTTCCATAAGGATAACATTGGGTTGATTTTAGTAAATTAATAACAGCTGTTTTCTAAATAAATAAACATATTTTTTGGTGTTTTTACATTATCCTATTGATGAATTAAGGGATGAAACTTCAGCTGTTAAACAAAAACAAATAAATGAACACGTTTGAAAGAGCCTAAGAAATACCATTGGGTATTTATATTAATAAATAGGTTACAATGCAAGTAGAGTAAGTGAGATTTTGCAAATATATTGTAATATTAAAATTTAACGTTAAACAATTAATTTACTATTATTTGTAATCAAAATACACATGCCAAGGCCGAAGGCCGAGGTTTATCGAGCGCAGCGAGCGTCGAGGTTGGCATGTGAAGTGTGAAGTGGTGTCGCCTGGTTATTATTAAACGTGTGATTATCAAATAAAGTAATGTAGGTCTAAATAACATCCTTGTTCGATAAACAGGTCTTTTAAACAGTTTAAGTAAAAAGTGGTATTAAGTTAAATGAAAAGATAACGAAATATGTAGTTGGCCTCAATAACAATAATAAAACTCTCTTTTAATATAGTTAATAATATTTATGGTAAAACACTCCATTCATTAAGATGAACTTTAGTGGAAACTGCAATATACATAAAGTGCCTTATTTTATGGTAAAATCAAATATCATAGCTCCTTCAGTGGTTAAATTTGTTTTCCAGCAAAAATTATCTAATTAAACATATTAAATTTAAAGTTCTTATCAATGGGATAAGAAGTAATACCTTATTGCAAGTGTTTAGTTATATTAATGAATAAATAATGTTAATAAATCTTTGTATATAGGCAATTTGTGAGTAGATAAAGTGAACATGTTTCAATAATTTAATTAGTTAAATATAATAGTTCATATTTTGTTATATACTCTAGGATTTTATCATTCCATTTATTTATTTTCACGCTTTGGAAAGAATGTACAAGTATCATTGACCTAGGGTATGGCCAAATGCCAGACTGCTCTGCCAAAACGTATTTGTATATGCCAGGCATTCTAGCATGCCTGGCATGCTAGAAACAAACCGTCACTGTTTATCATGATCAAATTACATGTCATGTTATTAAAACAAAAAGTATTTATTCTCAACTACTATTTAGATGTTTACATTAAAATATCAGCAATGTAACTACTTATTGTTATCATTTTATTTTTGGGATATATTCAATATTTTTGATAATATCTTTAACACTTAAAATTAATCAGTTTTCTACTGAAAATGGATTTAACTTTAAAAATAATAATACTTCACATTTTTCTTACCGTATCTACTTTTTATTTGTTGGAAATAAACTTAGCTATGTTTTAACAACGGGCACTTATTATTTTACCCAAATAACAATAACATTCTCAATTGCAAGTAGAGTAACAAACGATATGTATAATTTTACTATAAATAACGTTAAGTAGGCACAGTGGCGTAGTGCTGTAACCCGGCTACTTGGGGGCTAAGTATTTTGGAGAGTAGGCAATAAGTTCTGTTTCCGGTCCTTCTAATTAATAACAATATGTCACAACACGATGGTTACTATTAAATTGGGCATAATTAGAAAGGTCTGGTGACACCAGACGTAGCATAGTTGTGAGAATTAATTTTTGGGGTTCATTTCGTGGTCAACATTCATAAAAAATAACCATCAATACTTATCATGAAGTCACTAAGGTAAAAGAATGTCTTATATGTGCACAATTCTTCAGATTAAGACACTTTGCCACCATACAATCAAACTTCGAATTAATGTTTAGGCTTTAAACACATATGAATTATATTACTTAATTTATATATTTTCAAAGGTAACAAATATACTAATAATAAGTAAAATTCACCTTTAGAGAGCCTAATTATATGCTTATATTTTTGAAATTGTTTCGCATGACATATTAAATAAATATAATATTAATGCAGTGAAAACGGCATACCAAGTAATAATTAAGTAAGAAAAATTTTTAAATTTATTTTAAATAGGCTAATTTTAGTATTAAAATGTTTGTTTCGATTAGTTTTAACTTGTATTTTAATTATATTTTATTTTATATTCATGCATAGAGCATTAATTTTAGACTTTTCCCCAAGGCTCCCTTAGTCACAAAGCTACCATCAGACACTACAAAAAGTTAGTATCGCAAAATCTAACAACCTTTCCTATAATATCAAATAGTTTTTTAATTAGCATAATACGTGTTGGTACATATACAGTACAAGTAAACGTCACACAACACAAATTTATTACAATATAAGCACAAAATGCACAAATATACTACAATACAAGCACAAAATGCACAAATATTATGGTGATCGATTTCGGTGAACCACGCTCACCTTCCTCAGACCAGAGAGATTCACAAAAGAATCATTTTGTGAATCCCTCTGGTCTGAGGAAGGTGAGCGTGGTTCACCGAAATCGATCACCATAATATTTGTGCATTTTGTGCTTGTATTGTAGTATATTTGTGCATTTTGTGCTTATATTGTAATAAATTTGTGTTGTGTGACGTTTACTTGTACTGTATAATATCAAGTATTCTAGCACATTAAGTGTGTGTAATTTTCGCCAAATTGTTAACAGCGTGCAGTACACAGAGTCTGGGTGTTCTGCCTTCAGGCTTACAACTGAGTATTGAGTAACGACGGAGACTTGTAAGTTGACGATCAAGTCTGGGTGTTGAGTAACGACGGAGACTTGTACGTTGACGATCAAGTCTGGGTGTTCTGCCTTCAGGCTTACAACTGAGTATTGAGTAACGACGGAGACTTGTAAGTTGACGATCAAGTCTGGGTGTTGAGTAACGACGGAGACTTGTAAGTTGACGATCAAGTCTGGGTGTTGAGTAACGACGGAGACTTGTAAGTTGACGATCAAGTCTGGGTGTTTTGCCTTCAGGCTTACAACTGAGTATTGAGTAACGACGGAGACTTGTAAGTTGACGATCAAGTCTGGGTGTTGAGTAACGACGGAGACTTGTAAGTTGACGATCAAGTCTGGGTGTTCTGCCTTCAGGCTTACAACTGAGTATTGAGTAACGATGGAGACTTGTAAGTTGACGATCAAGTCTGGGTGTTCTGCCTTCAGGCTTACAACTGAGTATTGAGTAACGACGGAGACTTGTAAGTTGACGATCAAGTCTGGGTGTTGAGTAACGACGGAGACTTGTAAGTTGACGATCAAGTCTGGGTGTTCTGCCTTCAGGCTTACAACTGAGTATTGAGTAACGACGGAGTCTTGAACATCAGGTAACTGTGATTAACTATTTTACATTTGCTAGAATACTTGCTTAACTGTAAGTTATACCAATATGTAACTAAAGCATAAAATAATATTATATTTGGCTTAACTGACAAATACTCACTTTACTGTTGTTTTAATCAGAGAACTATTTATGATTTACCTATGGTATACTAACTTGCTACTTCTGACGTCTGCGAGGAGATCATTTCACGTTCTAAAATTTAAAACTAATATCTGAAATCCAATATCATTGATCAATTCTTGTTACTTAATGTACCGGCTACTAAGAACTTGTGATATCCACAGAAGAGTTTACAGAGTTTGAGCTTACTTTGCTCGAAGCACAGCATACCTTGTATCGATAAAACGCACGTCTCTCAGTTTCTTATGATAGGAATTTAACAAAATTGTGCTCGTTGGATTTGTAATGAAGTATTTAATATCTTTTTCTACATTTTTGGTCAGATCGGAAGTTTTCGAGTAATTGCTAGTTATACTATATAAAAATAGCCACTATTTTCTAAAATTTAAACAAATTTTTTAATTAATTGTTACAACCTATTAAAAGCACATAATATTATTATCTTTAATGCCCAGTTTCAGTTCTGTAACTTTAGTGGTTCTTGAGTTACAAAATTATCTTTAAAATACACAAACAGACAGATAGACGGACAAAAAAAAATCATTTTAGGAACTATGTTTACAGGAACTTCTTATTTTGACCTACAGAACAATATTAATAAGTTCTTTTCTTTTCTTTCTTTTTTTTTTTTACTTCACTCGCCAGTTGACATGGGCCTTCAGGCCTGTGCGTCAACTTTATTCAACGAGTGAAGTACCGACCGTTGGCTCAGTGGGGATTCGAACCTTGGACCATGCCCTCCGCAGTCCGAAGCCTTAGCCACTGAGCCACCACGCCGGCAATTTTAGCGCGTTTGGGAACGTATTTTAGGGACACCCTGTATAACTGAGTCGGTAAAATGCTTTGAAGAATATTTCGCGTAGGTGCAAGTTCACAGCTTTAACACGAGACTATCCTTAACTTGACACCAATCATTCAGTGAACTATTAGATGTCACCTTTGTTCCTCTGGGGATCATGTATCATAAGGTTAGCAGTTTCAATATCATTGCACTTAAACTGTATTATTAAAAATAATGCATACAAAATTAGAAACTAAACCTAATGGATGCTGCTGAACGACTTTTGTTGTAATGGATGCTATTGTGTTTACTATTCGCTAATAATTAATGGCTTCAGCTTTAATTTTAATATTTCTGCCTGCTTTGTATTAATAAATAATATAACATAGTGTATAATTTATCAGATATTTATTATTTAAATTTAGGGAACTAAGCGTAGATGTGAAACCACTGTACGTGAATAGGTGGGTAAGTGGGCCAAAAACGTGTATGTATATGGGTCGGTGGATGGGTGGGATACATCACATTACTTAATAAATCCAAAACAGCATAGGATATCCAAAGTAATCACACAAACATATTAATGTGCTAATGCAGAACGCACACAGAGACATGTGACGGCTGAGCTTAACGGCTAGAAGTGTACAAAGGGCAGAGTGATGACAATCACACAAGATGGACTTTGTGCTGACTTAGGGTCTGACTCCCTAATTAGGGCCTGATCTAGCTTTCATAGGGACGTATGTAGATAAACCTATGTGTGTTGAATGTAGATGACCATTATTGGTAGCAGGTCTCTAAAATTTATACGATACATTATATCAACAAGAGCATTTTAACTTTCACTTCCGGTGAGTATACTCAAGCACAATAAAATTAAGTTCTGACTATCATCAATGAAAATAAGTTCTTCAGTTACTAATTGAACTTGAATTGAATTCAACTTGAAGTTGTTGCCTCAAACACTAAACCAGCAAAAATGTTGAGCTCTTTCAGGAGGAATATTTATTTGGCCTGAATCTCAATGTGAATAAGTTAAAAAAAGGATAATTAGAAAAACAAGGCAAAATATATGTGACAAATATTTTTTAGTAGTTTTGGGAGCGAATTCATATTGAGAAGGCTTTAAGGAATGAAGCCATCCAATAAGTGAAGTCTTGTTCATTATTGAGACCAATGTGATTGTATTTTGAAAGTATTCATTAATTATGTCACTTACATTGACTGATAACAGTACGTAAATGAGTATCTAATAATAGTAATAAATATCTATTCATAAATGCATTGTTATTATAACCAATTATATTGAGGTGCCAACATATTACGATGGGTCGTTTTTGTGCAATGAATTTTCAATTAATGACGTTTATTATCTGTGATTGCATGCCAACCAAGCTTCAAGGCTAGAACAATATTTCAGCTATAACAATATCTTTTCTATTAGAATCTAGAATCTGTTTAGTGTTTATTACAACATCATATTGTTGTATCAGCTGATCCTTTATGTGTTTTTTTGTATACGTTTGAGACTCTTTCAAATTATTCATTATGATAAACAATTTTATTAAATTACTCTCCATCGTTTTGCGAATTAAATTAATAATACTGAAATACTTATAACCCAACCAATATTATCACAAAGAACTGAACAAAATGATCTATATGTTATATTTACAAAACTTATTAAAATCAAAATACTAAATAAATACAGATGTATTTATTTTTGTAACATATAGCCCATTGAATTCTTATATTTTCACGTGACATGGGTAATCATAACCGAAGCTAGACTCGCCTTGGGCCACAGCTGTTGATAGGGTCAATACGTATACTGGAATATTTGGAATTTATTTGCAAAGATTATTGAGAACAGTTTTACAGTTAACTTCATATAATAAGCTTTGAAAGAAAATCCGACCAAAGAGCTCCTCTAAAAATTACCATTTCCCAAGTAGTGAAGCTTATAAAAGTGGAATTAATCCGCTTTCATAACAGATTGTATGAGATAAAGTCCATGGCGATCAAGATAGGATGAAAGCTGTTATGAAATAAGGTCGAAGCGTTTACTGGATCGAATAGTAACGTAGCTCTACCCATGTTCATCTGTTATTTTTTTTACTGTATTTTTCTATTTATGTTCTTTTCAAAACTAGATATTATGAAAACTTAAATGGTTTAAAAAGTTCAATTTAACCATTTTTAAACTCATCTACTTCATTGTTTGTATTTTAATCGCTCTTTTTAAGTATCCATTTTGTTTTAAAAGAGACTAGGTCACTTCTTTCAAACTACCAGCTCAATGCACAATCATCGGGATTAAACTAATTTTTTATTATATATAAACATTCTTAAGTTTTACATTCATATCGTTATAGCCAATCTACGCTTTTGAATGTATTGTGTAGCATTTAACTACCAATTTAAACATTGTTATATAAAATATGACGAATGGGTCAACTGTCAGCCACAACTCAAATTACTTGGGTATTATTGTTAATGTATTAATCACACAACAAAAACCCTTAATGCAACGTTTTACAAAAAAAAGACAAAATTAAGATATTATGTAATTTGATATTATATCATGAGTAGATTAGAGTATATAATTTAATAAACAAACGACAAATACTGTAACTTTTCCCAACCATTAAAAAATTTTCATAACTAAACAAGTAACACATCCAAGCAGTTCTCTTAATTTTACAGAAATGCTTTCCTTTAGGGCTGCAAATCATTCACTCTTCACTCTCATATATCATACAAGCCGTGCACGAGTCTTGAACTTCAGTTCAAGTATGAATAGAATCATGCTTTTCGGCTTAATTTGATTTTCGTAATTCGAACATTAAGCTGTTTTTGAATTTCATAAATCAAAAGTTAAAATGTTCATAATTGCACACTTTTATATCCATACCGTATTTGATTGATTAACTAACTACTAAACAACTTATATTTCGCTGCGTTAAAAAACAAAGTAAAGCACTGTTTATAAAATGTTCATAATTGCACACTTTTATATCCATACCGTCTTTGATTGATTCACTAACTACTAAACAACTTACATTTCGCTGCGTTGAAAAACAGACAAAGTAAAGCACTGTTTATAAAATGTTCATAATTGCACACTTTTATATCCATACCGTCTTTGATTGATTCACTAACTACTAAACAACTTACATTTCGCTGCGTTGAAAAACAGACAAAGTAAAGCACTGTTTATAAAATGTTCATAATTGCACACTTTTATATCCATACCGTCTTTGATTGATTCACTAACTAAACAACTTACATTTCGCTGCGTTGAAAAACAGACAAAGTAAAGCACTGTTTATAAAATGTTCATAATTGCACACTTTTATATCCATACCGTCTTTGATTGATTCACTAACTAAACAACTTACATTTCGCTGCGTTGAAAAACAGACAAAGTAATGCACTGTTTATAAAATGTTCATAATTGCACACTTTTATATCTATAACGTCTTTGATTGACTCACTAACTAAACAACTTACATTTCGCTGCGTTGAAAAACAGACAAAGTAAAGCACTGTTTATAAAATGTTCATAATTGCACACTTTTATATCCATACCGTCTTTAATTGATTAACTAACTACTAAACAACTTATATTTCGCTGCGTTAAAAAACAAAGTAAAGCAATGTTTATAAAATGTTCATAATTGCACACTTTTATATCTATAACGTCTTAGATTGATTCTCTAACTACTTAACAACTTACATTTCGCTGCGTTGAAAAACAGACACAGTAAAACACTGTTTATAAAATGTTCATAATTGCACACTTTTATATCCATACCGTCTTTGATTGATTCACTAACTACTAAACAACTTCCATTTCGCTGCGTTGAAAAACAGACACAGTAAAACACTGTTTATAAAATGTTCATAATTGCACACTTTTATATCCATACCGTCTTTGATTGATTCACTAACTACTAAACAACTTACATTTCGCTGCGTTGAAAAACAGACAAAGTAAAGAACTGTTTATAAAATGTTCATAATTGCACACTTTTATATCTATAACGTCTTTGATTGATTCACTAACTACTAAACAACTTACATTTCGCTGCGTTGAAAAACAGACAAAGTAAAGCACTGTTTATAAAATGTTCATAATTGCACACTTTTATATCTATACCGTCTTTGATTGATTCACTAACTACTAAACAACTTCCATTTCGCTGCGTTGAAAAACAGACAAAGTAAAGCACTGTTTATAAAATGTTCATAATTGCACACTTTTATATCTATAACGTCTTTGATTGATTCACTAACTACTAAACAACTTCCATTGCACTGTGTTGAAAAAATGACACAGTAAAACACTGTTTATAAAATGTTCATAATTGCACACTTTTATATCTATAACGTCTTTGATTGATTCACTAACTACTAAACAACTTCCATTGCGCTGTGTTGAAAAACAGACACAGTAAAACACTGTTTATAAAATGTTCATAATTGCACACTTTTATATCTATACCGTCTTTGATTGATTCACTAACTACTAAACAACTTCCATTTCGCTGCGTTGAAAAACAGACAAAGTAAAGCACTGTTTATAAAATGTTCATAATTGCACACTTTTATATCTATAACGTCTTTGATTGATTCACTAACTAAACAACTTCCATTTCGCTGCGTTGAAAAACAGACAAAGTAAAGCACTGTTTATAAAATGTTCATAATTGCACACTTTTATATCTATAACGTCTTTGATTGATTCACTAACTACTAAACAACTTACATTTCGCTGCGTTAAAAAACAAAGTAAAGCACTGTTTATAAAATGTTCATAATTGCACACTTTTATATCCATACCGTCTTTGATTGATTCACTAACTACTAAACAACTTCCATTTCGCTGCGTTGAAAAACAGACACAGTAAAAGCACTGTTTATAAAATGTTCATAATTGCACACTTTTATATCCATACCGTCTTTGATTGATTCACTAACTACTAAACAACTTACATTTCGCTGCGTTGAAAAACAGACACAGTAAAACACTGTTTATAAAATGTTCATAATTGCACACTTTTATATCCATACCGTCTTTGATTGATTCACTAACTACTAAACAACTTACATTTCGCTGCGTTGAAAAACAGACACAGTAAAACACTGTTTATAAAATGTTCATAATTGCACACTTTTATATCCATACCGTCTTTGATTGATTCACTAACTACTAAGCAACTTCCATTTCGCTGCGTTGAAAAACAGACAAAGTAAAGCACTGTTTATAAAATGTTCATAATTGCACACTTTTATATCCATACCGTCTTTGATTGATTCACTAACTACTAAACAACTTACATTTCGCTGCTTTGAAAAACAGTTACAGTAAAACACTGTTTATAAAATGTTCATAATTGCACACTTTTATATCTATACCGTCTTTGATTGATTCAGTAACTACTAAACAACTTACATTTCGCTGCGTTGAAAAACAGACAAAGTAAAGCACTGTTTATAAAATGTTCATAATTGCACACTTTTATATCTATAACGTCTTTAATTGATTCACTAACTACTAAACAACTTACATTTCGCTGCGTTGAAAAACAGACACAGTAAAGCACTGTTTATAAAATGTTCATAATTGCACACTTTTATATCCATACCGTCTTTGATTGATTCACTAACTACTAAACAACTTACATTTCGCTGCGTTGAAAAACAGACAAAATAAAGCACTGTTTATTAAATGTTCATTATTGCACACTTTTATATCCATACCGTCTTTGATTGATTCACTAACTACTAAACAACTTACATTTCGCTGCGTTGAAAAACAGACACAGTAAAGCACTGTTTATAAAATGTTCATAATTGCACACTTTTATCCATACCGTCTTTGATTGATTCACTAACTACTAAACAACTTACATTTCGCTGCGTTGAAAAACAGACAAAGTAAAGCACTGTTTATAAAATGTTCATAATTGCACACTTTTATATCCATACCGTCTTTGATTGATTCACTAACTACTAAACAACTTACATTTCGCTGCGTTAAAAAACAGACAAAGTAAAGCACTGTTTATAAAATGTTCATAATTGCACACTTTTATATCCATACCGTCTTTGATTGATTCACTAACTACTAAACAACTTACATTTCGCTGCGTTGAAAAACAGACAAAGTAAAGCACTGTTTATAAAATGTTCATAATTGCACACTTTTATATCCATACCGTCTTTGATTGATTCACTAACTACTAAACAACTTACATTTCGCTGCGTTGAAAAACAGACAAAGTAAAGCACTGTTTATAAAATGTTCATAATTGCACACTTTTATATCCATACCGTCTTTGATTGATTCACTAACTACTAAACAACTTACATTTCGCTGCGTTGAAAAACAGACGCAGTCAAACACTGTTTATAAAATGTTCATAATTGCACACTTTTATATCCATACCGTCTTTGATTGATTCACTAACTACTAAACAACTTACATTTCGCTGCGTTGAAAAACAGACAAAGTAAAGCACTGTTTATAAAATGTTCATAATTGCACACTTTTATATCCATACCGTCTTTGATTGATTCACTAACTACTAAACAACTTACATTTCGCTGCTTTGAAAAACAGACACAGTAAAACACTGTTTATAAAATGTTCATAATTGCACACTTTTATATCCATACCGTCTTTGATTGATTCACTAACTACTAAACAACTTACATTTTGCTGCTTTGAAAAACAGACACAGTAAAACACTGTTTGTAAAATGTTCATAATTGCACACTTTTATATCCATACCGTCTTTGATTGATTCACTAACTACTAAACAACTTACATTTCGCTGCTTTGAAAAACAGACACAGTAAAACACTGTTTATAAAATGAAATTCTTAAATTATGTAAACCGTAACTGATGTAAATTTCTCGAAACACCTTCAATGGTTTACTATTTAATATTTCTTACCTGTTGATGAAATAAAGAAATGTGGCTCATTACCATCTAAATGGAAAACACTTATTTCCGTTTTAATTTAGGTTGTGTCCTTACTCTAAAAATAAACTGGCTGTTATAAGTGCACCGTTCAGAATATTTACTTGCATAGTAATAACTTTTTAAATAAATAACTTACAGAAATATGTAACAATTACCAATAAATATTTAAATAATTTCCACTGTTAAAGGTAAAGTGAAAATAACATGAAAATTAATCTAAAAATGTACTGGGATAATAGTTTTAAAACAAAAAATATCTCCTACATTTCAGTAAATAAAATCAAAATTTTACTTTTAAACAATTATTAAACTGTTTTCAAAATAATTATTATTTATCTTGATATTATTACATAAGCCTACAAGCAAAACAAGTTTTTCACGTGAATTCATAATGGCTGTCTTGGATAACTATATTCCTCGGTAACTAGTTAGTTGACCATGTTCAGAGTAAGTGTAACATAAGATTAAATGAATGAAAAAATATATACATTAAACATTAGTAACATTTGTCAGAATTAGCAGAACGTAAAATCAAATTAATAAAGAATATGTACATAACACTTTATTAACATTTGAAATGTAGAAAAACCGCATCAATTAGGAAATTTCAAAAACGACACTGATTTCCCTAAAGACATTTATAGATACTGTGATCTGCTAACAAAATATTAAGCTTTTGACTACAGTCTAAGTGGATCGATGAGCAATCAAATATGACTTCCGCTGTGTAGTCAGTACAGTGAGGTCCTTAATTGTTGTTAAGGACTCTAACTGAATAACATATTTAAACTCTAAACTTGAATGACACATTTAGAGAGAATTAGGTTTAAATTCGAATTACGAAATTAAAACGAAGCCTTCGCGGATAATTTTATTCATATTTGAACTCCAGTTCAAGACTCGTGCACGGCTTGTATGATATATGAGGGTATATGAGTGCATGATTTGCAGACCTAAAGGAAAGTATTTCTATAAATTTAAGAGAACTGCTTGGATGTGTTACTTTTTTAGTCATAACAATTTAAAGTCAATAATTAGTAAATATTGTGGAAAAAATAGTTGTGATTGTTGATATGCTTCGCTGTTATTTGTTTACCTTCATTTGTGTAACTCTCTATTATAAGCTTATTTTTAAACGTACTTTACTGTTACAGTAGGTGGTAGCTTACCTAATTGATAGGAACATTATTAGGAAATAGTTTGAATTAATTGTAACATTATCATTATTATTACAGTAGTTTTTTAAGCGTGTCTTGTTTTTTCAACCTGTGCTATGGATTTGCACTTTTTCTCAGAAATATTATTGTTTTCACGGTTTTTTTAAATTATATCGAATTTAATCATAGCTAACTTTAGTTAATTTAAAACGAATTTGTTAATAATTTAAACTTTCTTGAAACAATTTATAATCAAAAAATTGAACTGTGAAGTAAAATACACACGATTATACATTTTTATAAATTTTGAGGACTTTTATTATATAAAGCAAATAATAAAGTCCTATAAATTAACAGAGGTTTCACTGTTGTTTTGCAACTTTAAATGGAAGTATTTAGGCTTCCTGTGTTGAGGTATTTTGACACGTACGGTATAATACTACTACTGTACGTGTATGGGTGGGTGGGCGGGTCACTACTACTGTACGTGTATGGGTGGGTGGGCAAGTCACTACTACTGTACGTGTATGGGTGGGTGGGCGGGTTATGAACGATATACGTGAGTGAGTAGGTGGTTGGGTGGGCAAGTTATACTTTGATACGCAAGTATCACGGTTTCTAATATAAAAATATTACAGTAGATTAAAACACATTGCTATTGATTTAAAATGGTAGAGCTATGAACCAATATGTACAGTGGTACAGATTGATGTGCAAAGTTTTATTGCTTTATCTGTTATCGTTCAGAAATTAATAATCTTTCTGGGATTTTTTTTCTACACTGAATGTGATTTCTTGAATAACAAATGAGCAATAATGACAGCGGTATTGACCCTCCCACCCACTCAAAGATACACTGTTCTATTGGCCCTCCACACACCCATACATATACAGAGTTACTGATCCTCCCACCCACACATACATTGATATTGGCCCTTCACCCACCCATAAACATACAGTCAGACACTCATTCAAAATGAATGTTGACTCGCCGTAGACCTGGGAATCCTTATTGTTTACTGTCCTTTGCATGGAAAATTATATATCCTTAAACATTTTTGAGAACTTGTATATAAATTACAAAAAAAGTATAAGATGATTCAAGTTACTTTTTTTTATTTACATTAAAAAATTTACTTTTGCAAAGGGAAGTTCTATGGACGAGTGATGTCTTTCGCCGATGATACAGCTCTAACTTATATTGATGACGGTTAGAGCTGAATGAATAATGACCAAGTTATAATAAAAATTAATACTGACTTGGAAGCTTTGCGACGCTGGTTTAACGATAGTAACTTAGTTCTTAGTGGAAGTAAAACCAATTATATAAACTTTAGTTTGCAAGAAAAATTAACTTTTCCTCATAAAATTGTGTACAAATGTGTTAGCTGCCTGTGTAATGGTAGAACATGTAGTGATTATTGTTCTGAAATAGAACAAAAGGAATACATTAGATATTTAAGTGTGATACTAGATTCAGAATTAAATTAGGAAATGCATATTTCATTGGTTAAGAAGAAACTAACTAATATTCTCAGGATTTTTTACATTTTAAGAAAAATGTGCAAAAATGACCTAATGAGAACTCTTTATTTTTCTTTAGTCCTTAGTAGAATAAATTACAGAATAGAGTGCTGGGGTGGAACATATATAAACAATCTAAAACCACTTATGTCCATACAGAAACATTTTTAAAACAATAATAAATAAAGCAAACAAATATGATTCATTATGGCCAATATTTAAATCTTTGAAAATACTACCAATGTGCGATATGTATGTATACAAAGTCATGAACATTTTTTTTAACAGGAGTTGAAATATTTATGTCCTAAGTGATTATAAAATGAAACTAAGAAACTCTGACAATGTAATAGTGCCTCGACCAAGGAAAACATTTTTTACTAAAACATATTCATTTCTGGCTCCTTTGATATTCAATAGATTACCTAAAGATTTAAAAAATTTAGATACTTCGCAAACATTTCTTAGACAGTTAAGGGATTGGTTACTTACAGTGCAGGACGTAAACAGATTGCTATTCGAAATTCAAAGGTATTTTTTTTTTCAATTGCAAATGCTTATGCATGTATGTTTGTATGTGTGTATATTTATGTATGTGTATGCAACAAAGGTTATGATACGTTCAAATATTATATACCTTTCAGTTTTTCTTTATGTTTGTGAGTAAGAATTTATATGTGTTGATGTACATAAATATGTTTTTGTTTATATGTGTTTTAGAATAAGGACATAAGGTATTTATATTATATTTACACCATACAATCATATTCTTGAATGTGGCCTACAATAAATTGTTTTTTCCTTTTTACTTTTTTCAATAAATATGCTAGGTTAAAATTAATGTATTTTTTAATGGGTGTTACGGTAAATTTCATTAAAAGCCGTAAATTATATAAAAAAAATTGGGTGTGCGTCGGACCACACGGTGGAAGTTATACTTCTTTGGCCATTCTCATACACCCACTCACGCACACAAACAGACAGGATATATAAATGAAATATAAGACATTTTTCAATATTATTCAATATATTTATCTTCAATATATTATACGTGACTTCATTATTATATTATACACCTATATTATCATTATCAGTAATTTCTTTGATTAAATTTCTTCGATTAATCGATAGTTCTTAAAAATTTGTTCTTACTTTTCAGCGTGACGCGGTTTCTCGACCAACATCCCATCCCAAAGTGTCTAACGGGCGCAAAGAAGTATAACTTCAAAAGCCTTACATTACTATATATTTAAATCCTCGTGTTACATATACTGCAACAAATTGAATAATTATTTTATACTACCTCCTACAAAGAGGCCTTGCCTTGGAGGTTTCGTTTTCCAAAAACACAACCTTTATTTGTTGTTCAAGTAAAAAACACTTTATTCTTACTTAACGTTTTATCTAATATTTTTTTTAATAATCAGTGAAAGTAATTCTATTCAATACTGTATATTCTTTGGTTAGCCTGAGCATAAGTCATATGTTATGTCACAACAATCTTAGTATAGATATTATATTTATTATATTGTTTGTAAATTTGTAATTTTGTGTTTTTTGGAAAATAAAGATTATTATTATATAGATTATTACTTCAATTTCTATTATTTACAGTTACAAATAATCAACCTTATTTTTCAAGGGGCACTATTAGATAATGTAAAGATCATCAGTGCCATCACCGATGCATGTCTTTACTGCAGTAAAGTTTTTTACAAGTATCATAATTCTTTACTCAGTCGATAATGTATAAGGTAAATATCACCATTATAGAATCAATCTTCACATTTAGATATGTTACATTTAATTTTATAAAAAAACTTCAGATATGCAAGGTAAATTATATAAAATACTAAGGTTTTTAATATTACTATAGCTAAGGTTTTTAATATTTAATATAACTAAGGTGAAAATTATTGATAAAAACTAACAGTCAGGACTATATTTCGAACTAACCCAAGTACAAAGTCCTGACGCCTTAGACCACTCGACCACTGGCTCTCTCGCTTTAGTTGCCAACACTGAGTGTGCATGCAGGTAAGCATTCTTTAATATTTAAACCTTTCTGTGCTGATCAAATTGATAAAATTGAAAAGTTTGGGCAAACAAAACTGATGAGCCTTAAAGCAAACTTTAAGCAGTTGTTGAACAAACAAATATTGAAACCTGAAGAGGTCAGGTTAGTTAAAGTGCACATATTTCATATTTGAAAATTAAATAGTAATAAAAAGCTGTATAGAGTCAGTTTCATAATAATAGTAGCTAGTTAATTTAAAGACGTAAATTATATGGCTTACTGCTGTTTTATGACACATTATAATGGCTCATCTTTTAAATGAAGTTCAGTTTGAATACTAGGCGAAATATTAGTAATTACTTAAAAGAATACTCTATTCCTGTTGCGAACTTATTTATTGCTAACATTACGAAAAAAAAATGTTTATGAATGCATGTTTTTTAGCATTAAGAAACTATCGATACTGTACAATTCTATGGATGAAAAAATTCAATTAATATTGTTGAACGTTAGCTTTTTAATAAAACTGGTCCGTTGTAAGCTGCAGTTACAAACAAGGCAGCACTATTTTTTTTAATACTGAAAAATGCAGCGTAGCACTTAAAAACTTTATTGGTTTTGTCCTTTACTTTTATATAACATTTTCATAAATTAGATGTATAATAAATATACAAACATCCTGGGATCTAGGGCCAACTAATATTGTGTTATTTGTACCATACGACTAATAGATATCAAATAAATAATAAACAAAACTACAAGACTACCACCATACTAACGAGGAAAACACATTTTTTCTCAGTTAAACCACAAACACACATTTTCTGAATGAATTCACATAGATCACCATAACCCAAACTATTACTTCAAGTGGGAGCAAAGAACTGATAAAGCAAAGGGGGAGCAAAGGACTTAACGCTTCAATCAAGTGTCAGCATGACGAATACTTGCAGAAGCGTAAGTCCATCTCCTTTTCCCTTTTAGCTAAACTTGAAATGACTTTATGCTGTTTTATGATACTCAGGAGCTTTATACGAATTAGAATTTAGATTGTAGTAAGCCTGTGTACCCACAACTAATGGACATCTATAATTTAGATTGTAGTAAGCCTGTGTACCCACAACTAATGAACATCTATAATTTAGATTGTAGTAAGCCTGTGTACCCACAACTAATGAACATCTAGAATTTAGATTGTAGTAAGCCTGTGTACCCACAACTAATGGACATCTATAATTTAGATTGTAGTAAGTCTGTTTACCTACAAATAATGAACATCTAGAATTTAGATTGTAGTAAGCCTGTGTACCCACAACTAATGAACATCTAGAATTTAGATTGTAGTAAGCCTGTGTACCCAAAACTAATGAATATCTACATTTCAGACATTGCTAGTTTAAAAAAGAAATATTGATAGGAAAATAGTTATTATTTTATTGATAAAATATCTTTATATTTATTGAAACTAATGTGAGTGATGAGTGTAGAAGAGTGAATACAATTATTGTTACACACTAAGGCTGACTATTCCTAAGAAAGTGTCATTAATTAATGGCTTAGGAGTGTTCTATTTCTGCTTGATTAAAGGAGAGGCCGACCTCCTTCTTAACCTTACTCAGCCCATTCCCCATAGACTATTGATCTGTGCGAGGAACTTATTCAGATAGAGTAAGGCGGTGAATCAGTACAGTAAAATGTGAGTATTACAGATAAATCTTTCAGTCTGGACCGGATTCAACCAGTGCTATCCCTATACCAGGCTCAAAAAAATTTAAATTGTTAATAATTGTAAACTCTAATTATATTGTAAATTACATTTTAGTACAAACATTTATAGTTATTGAAACAAAATGAAAAACCTCTGGTATAATTTGAATTACGTAAATTATGTAATTTTACAAACAAATGAAAATCATAGGTAACATTCGAGGCGAGTAGTGTTCACAAGTTGATCCAATCCATCACTGAAGTAAAAGACCCCTGGGTCAGATATACCAACTCTCTTTCCCATTACCACAGACTCAGTCTAAGGGAAATGTAATGAAAACACAGTGTCTCTATTTGGTATATAATGAGCATAGATAATAATCTAAAATATCGAGTTTAACATTAATTCCATAACGAATAAATTATTCACTTAATGATATAAAATAAGTGGATGAGTAACATTTCTTAAAAAATAATATATTTTAAAATTTTATTTTGACAATGTAATTTTCTGATGCACTTGTATTTGGAAAGTGACAAATAATAAGAATATCCCATGATAAATTATTTTCAGAATTTATAATTTGTTTAACTGTGAGTAATTATAAACATAATTGACTTTTACCTGTCAAAGAAATGTAACCAAACCATTTATAAAATTTGACATTTTCAACAAGGTAAATGAACAATAAATATGTCAATACACAAAAACTATAATATTACGTTTTTATTTTGCATTGATCATTTAAAGAAAAATAGATCGAAAACATCACGTCAAATAGTATGGTAATTTTTGTGTTAGTTTAATGAATCTTAATATTTTATTAAATATTTTTATATTTTGAACTTTTTCTATATTTTTTGTAATAACTGTCTATGAATTTGACATTTCTATTATATTTCTAAAGATTGTCATCAATTTTCTCTATGCAATTTAAAAAAATATGTATATACATTTACTTTTATCATAGCACCTTTCCTACGTACCTGTACAATTTTTGGAACACAAAAGAGGGAAAATGAGTTTGCTAGTTTCAGGTGTTGGGAGTGCAGTTACTAAAGACATACGGCTTCACTATGAACTTCTTAGCACAGTTCTATTCATTAATATAAAATTTCAGTACTTTGTGTTAAAAATGTATTATGAACGTTGTCAGTTTTTAGGGTACTTCTAAATGAATTAACTTCACATACAAAGTATAAATTTATGATAGAAATACACAGGAACGTTACGGCTTAAGCGCTTGGCTTCTTAGCCATTGTTTGTTGTATTCATAAACCCCCCACATGTAACACATGCCCTATATTAAAATATATATTTACATTTAATGTTTTAAATTATATTTATATTTAAGATTGGTCTTTGTAATCATGTATATTGACTCAAATGATCGATACTGTGTGGCTGATATATTACGTTCTACTCCAAATAGGCCGTTAGTAGTTCAGTGGAAGTGGTGTGCTAGACACTCATGGTGGCTAGGATAGACAGTAAGATACTATCATAACCAATCAATATAAATTTTAGCATCTTCTGTCTTCAAAGTAAAAACCCACAAACGTTTTCTAAGACAGGTCTGGGCCGTTGTCTTTTAAATCGTTACATTCCTAAGTTACAAATTCTACTGGTGCAAGGATTTTACTTCAGCACTTTTTCGGCTCTCCCAAAATTACTGAAATAACGCGAAAAGTCGTATTTCATGAAATACTGTAATAGAATTGACATATACAGCCCATATTAAAGAAAATAGTACATTATTGTAAGTAATTGTAAAATATTTTATTGTACTAGAATACCTTTTAGATAGCAATAATAAATGTTGGATACCATTGACACTTCGGTTTTTAATGTTATTTCTTTCTACTGTTTTACCAAAGAGATTGTTTTGTACCAATAAAGTAAAACTAAATAATTGTGATTTTCGATATTTATATTATTAGGTAAAGCAGTGCTACATACTGTATTAATAATTAATGTGAGATTTTCGATAGCACACTTTAAAATATAGTACGTACTTGCCAACATTAAACTTGCAACTAGTCAGATTTTATACTTAATTGTACAATGTATTAATTGTTCTGTTTAGAAATATCATCAATTGTTTAATGTTTTATTTAAGATGTAACAAACACTCCAGTAAATATTTTTTTTAATTTCGTTTATTTATTCATTCCATCCAGCATCTCAAAAAGAGCACTATTCATTAATTCATCGTTAATTTAATACACCTTTATCTACCTTGAACTTCAATAAAGAAATTACAAAAATCAAAGAAACCGCAATTTTTAATGGATACAACCGAAATATGAATACAAGAATGATAAATAAGAAAAGACCACAAGTTGAAAAACAAAACCGAAAAACACTATTACTCAAAAAAGAAAAGTCTGTTTGGAGAAGTGTTACATATGGATCTTTTTCAAACATAATGCAAAAACGTTTTAAGAAACATTCTAATGTAAATTTATCATTTAAATGTACATCAAAATTCAAATATTTACTTGGAATTCCAATGGACAAAATTAAAAATGAAGAAAAATCTGGAATTTATGAAACTGAATGTGACAATTGCAATAAAAATATATATTGGTAAAACCAAAAGAAAAATTTCAACAAGATTAAAAGAACACAAATATTATTTTAAAAATTAACAAGAGGAGAAATTAGTAATAGCAAAACACAGCATCAATTTCGACCACAAATTTATAAAATGTTATTTACTAAAAGAAGTTCGAAATAAAGAACAATTAGATGTTTATGAAAACTTATATATAAAGAAATTAAAAGAAACTCTTGTTAATAATGAACTAGGAACATTTGAAAACTCACCACTATTATTTTTAATTTATACAATTTTTATATATTTTCATTATTTTACTATTTAAACTATTCCATATGTTTTATTTTTATTTTATCATGTGTTTTTCAAATTAATCAAATCTAAACAATGTTAATTTAGTTTCGTTGTCTGAAGATGGTAACTTTGTTACAGAAAGGCCTATACGAAATTAAAAAATTATTTACTGGAGTGTTTGTTACATATTAAAACATTAAATAATTTATATATCCAGTAAGAAACGAGCTTGAAGAATAATATCATCAATATTTATTTAAAACTATTCCGTTCAGAGATGCCCATGAAATACAATATTAAACAAATAACACAGAATATTCTGAGTTACTTATTCAATGCTTTATTTATCCACTACACCAATACTATACCAACCAATGACTATACCAACCAATACTATACCAACCAATGACTATACCAACCAATGGCTATACCAACCAAATACTACACCGACCAATACTATACCAACCAATGCCTATACCAACCAATGACTATACCAACCAATACTATACCAACCAATGACTATACCAACCAATGACTATACCAACCAATGACTATACCAACCAATACTATACCAACCAATGACTATACCAACCAATATTATACCAACCAATGACTATACCAACCAATGACTATACCAACCAATACTATACCAACCAATGGCTATACCAACCAATGACTATACCAACCAATGACTATACCAACCAATGACTATACCAACCAATACTATACCAACCAATGACTATACCAACCAATGACTATACCAACCAATGACTATACCAACCAATGACTATACCAACCAATGACTATACCAACCAATGACTATACCAACCAATGACTATACCAACCAATGAATATACCAACCAATGACTATACCAGCCAATGACTATACCAACCAAAGACTATACCAACCAATACTATACCAACCAATACTATACCAACCAATGACTATACCAACCAATGACTATACCAACCAATACTATACCAACCAATGACTATACCAACCAATACTATACCAACCAATGAATATACCAACCAATGACTATACCAACCAATGACTATACCAACCAATGACTATACCAACCAATGGCTATACCGACCAATGATTATACCAACCAATACATTACCAACCAATGACTATACCAACCAATAATATACCAACCAATGACTATACCAACCAATGACTATACCAACCAATGACTATACCAACCAATGACTATACCAACCAATGACTATACCAACTAATGACTATACCAACCAATGACTATACGAACCAATGACTATACCAACCAATGACTGTACCAACAAATGACTATACCAACCAATGACTATACCAACCATTACTATACCATCCAATGACTATACCAACCAATGACTATACCAACCAATGCCTATACCAACCAATGACTATACCAACCAATAATATACCAACCAATGACTATACCAACCAATACTATACCAACCAATGAATATACCAACCAATGACTATACCAACCAATAATATACCAACCAATGACTATATCAACTAATGACTATACCAACCAATGACTATACCAACCAATCACTATACCAACCAATACTATACCAACCAATGACTATACCAATCAATCACTGTACCAACCAATGACTATACCAACCAATGACTATACCAACCAATGACTATACCAACCAATGACTATACCAACTAATGACTATACCAACCAATACTATACCAACCAATGACAATACCAACCAAAGACTATACCAACCAATGACTATACCAACCAATAATATACCAACCAATGACTATACCAACTAATGACTATACCAACCAATGACTATATCAACCAATCACTATACCAACCAATGACTATACCAGCCAATGACTATACCAACCAATACTATACCAACCAATGACTATACCAACCAATAATATACCAACCAATGACTATACCAACTAATGACTATACCAACCAATCACTATACCAACCAATACTATACCAATTTATGACTATACAAACCTGTAATTTATCAAGTATCTCTAATAGTATTACACGTTTAAACTGCACTCTCGTAATTCATTCTCTAATTATATGTAAGTGACTATCAATCAACTGTTGATATTAGATCATATTTGTTGGAGGTGCAAAACCTGAACCTGTCACATACCTGTATTAACTGAAAGTGTTTGTCATTCAGAATGGGATGTGCCACTACTGTTTGTAATGGAAACCGGGTGTACACAAATGCATCAAAATGGATTATACAGAGGACATTTCTCTCATGGATGGTCTGTACATTTCCGGAGCTACGCATAGAGGAAGCGTGTAGATAAGTAGCATAGATAACTACGTAATTTATCTATCTTGTTTACGTCACTGTACTGCGACTGGTTTGTTACTATTTGCAAATAGCTTCAAGGTCAGACTGGTTTGGTGGAGAATATTGGTCTGAGTCTTAGAATTTACTTTCACCACAGAAGTTCCGTTTGTTTGACCATACTTTAGAGTTCGTGTTTTAGTTATCAAGTGTGCTAGCATTGAGAGCATATTTCACAACCAAGAGTTGCATGTTTGGCTCTCTGGGTTGTTTTGTATATTTGAAAACTCAACCAATCAGTGCGGGAAAATGGTGGGATAGAGGAATATTGGGAGCTTCCAGTAAATAAATAAATAAAAAATCGGGTTAGTTATTTATTTTTCAACTGTAAAATATGATGACATTATATATATACATATATATATATATATATATATATATATATACATATAATTACATTTTAGCATCTAAGAATGCAGTATATAAAAAAACAAGTTTTTTGACAATTGTTTCTTAAAGTTTATCTATTCTTAACTAATATAACATATTTTACTAATGTGTTATTGTAGAGCATATTAATTAGCCATATAATAGTACTCATCTTTGATGATTCAGCATTTGATTTATACATTTTGTAGATCAGTTTTGTGGGAAGATATCTTCATAGTTATTTAATAAATATTGAATAATATAGTGTTTGGTAAGACATTTTTTTTGTTATCAGTATTAACATTTAACTCTTAAGCAATAATATAAAATGTGAGAAATTACCATTGATAGGCTGTTACTAAATCTGGGAGCAGAGGCCTTATAAAGGCCTAATGCTTCAATCAAGTGTTAATGGCCTGTCTCAGTGTTACACATACTTAGCGATGCGTAAGCTGATCTCATTTTTCCTTTCAGCATCCTTGAGAAGGTAAATGTAAGATACGTTTATGACTTATTATGATAGGCTCTAAGTAATTATATATATTTATATATAAGTATAAACATACATCTTACATCTTACATCCTCTTCTTCTCCGCAATCCTTGAGATTGGGGAAACGTTAAATTTCTTCCTTTCGGGGGAATGTGGTTGTAATAGTTTAGTTAGTGAGTTAAGTCAATGAGTTGTGTTCTTCTAAGAAGTCTGATAGTGAATAGTATGGGTTGAGTATTAGATAGTTTTTTAGTTTTTGCGGGAATAGTTTTGGGCTATTAACTGATGTATTTTTTAGTTCTTGTGGGAGTAAGTTATATAGTTTAGATCCTATGTATGTTGGGGTTTTGCTTGTTTTTGATAGTCTATGTTGTGGTAAGTTGTAATTCTTGCCTGCCCTGATGTTATAGTCATGGCATTGGTTTCGGGTTGGAGGCGGGTTCTTTATAGATAGGATTATTGTTTCATAAATATATGTGGATATTAGAGTTAAAATTTTATTTTCTATGAAATAGGGTTTACAATGGTCGTTAAATGGTAATTTGTTTATTGTTCTGATGGTTTTTTTCTGGATAATCAGTATTTTTTGAATTTCTTGTTCGCTAGCTGATCCCCATGCGACGATACCGTAACGCAAATGGGAAGCAAATAGTGCGTGGTAGGCTATGATGGCTGTTTTTCTATTTGTTAGCTGTCTGATTCGTTTTATTGCGTAAGAAGCGGTTGATAGTTTAGATTGTAGTTTATCTATGTGTTGTTGCCAATTTAGTGTGTTGTCTATTGTTATCCCTAGAAATTTAGTGCTTGGTGTTGTTGCTATGAGTGTTGTTGCGTTGTTTTTTGGGTTAGGTTCGGGGCCTGTGTTATTGTTGTTGTTTCTGAAGTTTATGTTTATTGTTTTTGACATGTTAATTTTGAGATTTAATTCTTTGCAGGTGTTTATTGCTCTTTGAATTATGAGATTCGTTTTTTCTTCTTTGTTGTGTTCATTTTTTGTTGAATATAATATTGTAGTGTCGTCGGCGAACATGATGCAGTTTTCGTTGTGTTCTAGGTGTTGGGGGAATGAGTTTATGTAGACTAGGAATAGTAGTGGTCCGAGAATTGACCCTTGGGGCACTCCATTATCTGACGGTCTTGTAGATGATCTGGTTTTCATTTCTATATTGTTCGTTATGTGTTGTATTTCGGTGTATTGTACCCTGTTTTTGAGGTAGTCTTCTAACCATTGTAGAGCTTTGTCTTCGATGCCAAGTTCTTTTAATTTTACTAGTAATATGCCCCGGTCCATGCTGTCAAATGCCTTTTCTAAATCCAGGAATACTCCTGAGGCTTGCTTGCGGTCTTCCCAAAATGTTGTTATTGAATTGTAGAGTTGGCTTACTGCTGTGTTGGTGGATTTGTTCTTCCTAAAACCGTGTTGTTCTCCAGATAGGAGATTATTCTGTTCAAAATATTCTATGAGTTGGTTGTAAATTACTTTTTCGAGGTATTTAGATATTGTTGGGAGAATGGATATGGGTCGATAGTTTTGCGGTATATCTTTACTTCCTTTTTTGTATTTTGGATAGACTATGGCTATTTTCATCTTGTTTGGTATTTTAGATTGTACTATTGAAGAATTTATAACGTCCAGCATTGGCATGATGAGAGCTGATTTGCAGTACTTTATGACCTTGTTGGGGATTTCGTCTATTCCAGATGAGAATTTAGGTGGTAAGTTATTGAATATTTTGTCTAATTCAGGTTTGGTTATTGTTCTGAACTCCCTAAGGTGGGGGTTGTTTAGGTCTGTTTCGGTTTGTTGGATTGTGTCTATTTGTGTGTGAGTAGTCTTGTTTGGGTTGTGTCCTATCTGTGAGAAGTATTTGTTGAAATAATTGCTGATGTGGTAGTGATCTTTGATTATGTTTCCCCCGATGTTTAGTGTAATATTTTCTTTTGAGGGTGTAGAGGATTTCCTTTCTTGGTTTATGAGTTTCCAGATTTCTTTGCTTTGATTTGGAGCTTCCTGTATTTTTGTCGTGAGTGATTCTGATTTTTGTTTTCTTATTTCTGTGTCGTATTGTTTTTTAATGTTTGAGTAAAATTGCATATCTTCTTGTTTCTTGGAGATGTTCCATTTATTATGTGCTTTGCGGAGATCTTGGCGCATTTCGGTAATTTTGTTGTTCCAAAAAATTTGTGGTTTAGTAGGCCTAATGGTTTTTGTGGTTGATGGTGCGATTTGGTTTATAGCTGTTTGTAGTGTGTTGATAAGGTTGTTGTATTTTTCCTCTACGGTTTTGGCTTCGTAGACAATTGTCCAGTCTTGCTGTGAAAGGTAGGTTTGGAGTTCGTTCAATTTTTCTGTTGTTATGCTCCTAGTTTGTTTCTTCTTGGGTCCTGGATTTTGTGTACTGTTTCTAAGGAGGCATGCAACGCCGTGGTGGTCTGATATACCGGAGTAGTTCTTGTGCACGGTGAGTTCCAGTTGAGTTGTGTCGAGATTTGTGTAAAAGCAGTCGATACTTGATGATGTTGATTGAGTGACTCTGGTCTCTGGGAGGTTTATTATTTGTATGTTATGTTCTTCTAGAAGGTGTTTAAGTTTTTTGTAATTTTGATCTTCTGTCTTTAGGATGTTAATGTTGGAGTCTCCCATGATAATTTTGGATTGATTTTTTGCGAATTTTTCCGAAAGGAGGGAGTCCAATTTAAGGATGAAATCGTCTAGGTTGTGGTTAGGTGGTCTGTATAATCCTATGATGGCAATTTTGCCCTGCTTTGTGTCTAACTCCATACAGGCGGTCTCAAATATTAGTTCTGAGGAATATTTTGTGGTGTCTATTACTCTGTGTTTTATGGGTAGGTCTTCTTTTGTGTAGATTGCTACTCCGCCCCATTTGTTGTTTTCTCTGCAGAAGCTGGTGGTTAAGTTGTATCCATTAAGGTTTGTTGAGTTAAGTTTATTCTGTGGTAGGCCGTGTTCTGTAATTATAGTTATGTCTGGGTTTATTTTTACTAATTCTATTTGAAGTCTGTCTAATTTATTTTGGAGTCCCCTACCGATGTTAAGGTGGAGGAGCTTTGTGTGTTTATTTTTGTTTTGTGGTGTAAGTTTTTTTGGATTGATGGGCTATGGGGGGGTGGAGGTGTTGTTTGGATTTTGGTTTGGTTGAGTGGGATTTTTGGTTCCTGTGGGTGATTGGCAGTTTCTGTCGAGTTGTGCCGAGGTAATGATAAGCTTTGCCAGAATGGTGGCCCCATGTTTGTTTGGGTGTATTCCGTCTGGTCTGTAGGAGTTATCCTCCGTTGCTGCTGATGTGTCGATGTAATTGGCTTTTAATTGGTTGCACATAAATTCATAGGCTTTGTTAGTGTCGTTCACGTATTTGTCTCTTATGTCGGCCCTTGGTAGTATTCCGTTTATGTACCATTCAGTGTCTTTGTGCTTTTTCATGCTTGCTTCGATCAGATACCAAAGGGGTCTCATGGTGTGGTTTATGGTCTTTGCAGTGGCAATATTGTTCGAGCCTACGCTAATGATGACCTTTTTAGGTAGGCGTTGTGTTTGACTTATATATTGGCTTACATCTCTGATTGTTGCACCTGGTTTAATTTTTGTTTCTATTTTTCGCCCGAGGCTTTCTTCGATCATGCTAGCTGCAGCCCGAAGGGTGGAGTCCCCTATAAGTAGAGCTTCCGGATATTTAACTTGTTTCTCTTGTGGGGATTTGTTAGGTTGATGATCCGTTACTTGGCGCTTAGTTGTGGTGGGGGTTGTTTCAAAAGTTCTCTGGGATGTCTTAGTTTTGGTTTTTGTTTGTTTCGGAGATGGGTTTTCTCTAAAAAATGATTGAATGGTTTGTTCTAGTTTAAAGATAACTTCCATTTTTTTTACTATAATATCAGACAGTTCTGCGTTTTTGTGTTTTTCAGTTTCTAGTTGTGTTTTAAGCTGTTGTATGTCCTCCATGAAGGTTTCGACCAGTGCATCTACGTGAGCTGTTTCGTGTTCGGTGTTGTCTTGTAATTCAGTGTTGTTTGGTTGGGGGGATGTTGAGGATGTTTTGGCTCGGCTCATGTTGGAGGCTGGTTTTAGGTTGTGGCAGTCCCTGCATATCCAGGTAAAGGTGAAGTTTTCGCTAATTAAATCCTTGTATTGGGCCTTTGTGATTTTTACACATTTTATGTGGTACCATTTATCGCATTCGCACCCGACTGCCTCATCCGATTCCTCGACATTTCCGTTGCACACCTGACAGGGATATTGGAGGGGTGGGGTTGTTGGGGTTGTGGTTTGTTCACAGGATATATGTTTATCTAGTGTCTTCATGTTCCTGTTTTCGTGTATGTCCCTTTTAGTGCTGGATTGTTTAGTTTTGTTTACTCGTTTCTGTAGCTTGAGGTTTTTATTTATTTTTGTTTTTACTGTCCACTCCTAGTGGATCCTACTGTTTTCGTTATCTAGGTCCTATTTTGAGGTTTAGTGCCTATGCGGAGTATCTAGTCCACTATAATTTTCCTATAATGTCAATTTTTGTAATACCTATGTGTTTCCCTGATGTATTAAATGTGTCTAGTTTCTATTTTATTTCTTGTTCGCTTAGATTTGTTTTTTGTAATTTATTTTCCTTTCTTTCCTATTTTTTCCTATCTCCCTAAGGCTGGTGCCCCCTCAGTGTAATTTATTTGGTGGATTTAGCTAGTTATTAGTGTTCAGTTGTCTGATTATTGTATATCGAATGTAACAATCGATCATTCGATTGTCAGTTAGTGAATTAATTTACAAGTTTTAGGGTTCCTCTGTGGTGACGTCAATGAGAAGTTTGTTACTCTATGATGTTCTGACTATCATGTAGTCGTTTGATGACTAAGCAAAGTTGAAATTGCTAGGACGCCATGTTTGATTTCCTACTTGGGTTTTTGTTTTAACTCTAATGTAATGATTTGCTTTGTTCTATCAAAGGGACTGATTTAATTCTGTAGCTACATGTACTATGAAAGTTGTGTAATGATAGTTTTAGTAATCAGTATTGTAAAGTAAAACTTAGCTGCTGACGAAAATTCGAGCTGACTGAAGCTGATGCTTTTGCCGGAGTTGCAGGTGGGCAGATTTGGTTCTTGAAATATTTTGGCTACAGACGGTTCCCGAACGAAACGTAATTATTCAATGTAGTTAGAATTTGCTTAAGAAAAGTTTGAAAACAATTTACGATGGCTAGGTCAATTTAAAACTGTAATAAAACACACAAAAAGGCCAGCTGCCCCAGGGAGACAGTTCTTCACACAGTGTCGTCTGCTACCTTTTTTATATAAGAATTGTTATGTTATCAAAAAGTATAGGATTTAGATTCTACGCTCTGGACTGCAGCGAGCCCTAACTGGGCAAGGAGGTTTCATATCTAAAATAATGATGGGAAAAAAATAAAAATCCACTGTACATGTATAGATTTATGGGTTAGTCAATACATTGGTGTGTATATTGGTGTGCGTTTGGGTCAGTACCACCGTATGTGTATGGGTGGGTGGGTTATCAATACCATTGTGTGTGTATGGATGGGAGATTGGGTGAGTACCACTGTACGTGTATGGGTGGGTGGATAAATACCCACTGTGTATGGGTGGGACATAAGTTGTATACCTATAGTGACACAAGGGCCTATAAGTGAGACAAGGACGATACTAACCAACTACACAGCGTCGTGTTAGTCACTGGCCAATTGTTGTGAATGGTGCTAAGTATTTGGAGATAAGTGCTATTGTTAAAGAGATGGCATCTCTTGGTGGTGAGACCCTGACATACTATGTGTGTTGTGGTGCTGACCACACATTGTACACATAGCTGTTAAAGAAACTATATATACAGTGTTGTCTTAGTTATTAAGCATTAGTTTTGAACGGGGCTAAGTGGTTGGCGATAAGTCCTAGAATTATAGGCGATAAGGGATGTTATAGAGATGGCATCCCTTGGTGGTGAGACCCTGACATACGATGTGTGTTGTAGTCCTGACTGCACGTTCTACACATAGCTGTTAAAGAAACGATATACACAGTGTTGTCTTTGCTATTGAGCATTAGTTGTGAACGGGGCTAATGGTTGGCGATAAGTGCTATTGTTATAGTGATGGCATCCTTTGGTAGTAAAACCCCGATATAAAATGTTTGAAAAGGAACCTACCCACAGAGTCCCTACCACATAGTCCTTGTATACACAGCTGTTAAAGGACGCCATTATATAATCTATGGCCAATTGATGAATCTAGGCAAACTGTTACTCTCAAACTTAACTTATCTATATCTGGGTTTGCTTTATGAAAATTCCTGTTTGGTTGTGTCATTCGTATTTAAAATTCGTGGTTCAAAATAATAATGATTGATGTACAATGTTAAAACCTGCAACGGCTTTGCTATCATGTTAGTTTCCTCACTGTCTTTCAATACTCTAGAGTGCTAATGTAATGTTATATATGTTGAATCTCATTTTTATTATTTTTCGAACATTTTATTGATATTATTTGTATCAATATATGTTTGGTTATGTTGGCTTCATTTCCGTCCTGTAACCTAGGTTAACATTCCAAAGACGAACATAGTAATTTCGATTGCAAAAGCATATATTACTCTCTAATAAAAGTGTTTGATATTCTAACCTAGTAAAATTATTACTAATATGCATAACCATATATATTCTATATATATATTTATAAAACCATATTTATTTTACACAACGACAGTCCAAATTTTGTTGACTTTGAACGAATCATTTTTAATGTAATCCGTAATGATGGGTTTTAGACAATGGCCTCAAAGTACTCACCCCTTTTCAGTCATGGTGGACCATATACACAGCTTTATACTCATATTTTTTTCTCAACAAACAGTTGATTGTTCTTTGTTGTTTTTTAGAAGCGATAATTTATTTATTTTAATACCTATATTAATAATTAAAATGAATGTGCATATGATTGCTATAGTTTTATCGTCATTAAGTGCCATCTTGTTTGGACTACAGATTCCCCAGTAAGATGACGGTCGGTAATAAACTTTTAATCAAGTTCACGCACAGTCCTGAGGCCCACACGAACTGGCAAGTGTAGTTTTCAATATTAAAAATTATAATTTAAATCATTTGCTTCGATTATTTGTTCAAATTTACTATGAAATTGAAATGATTTTCGCAAAAATATGTGGGTAGAAAATACTCCTTCCATCCAGTTGTTTTACACTTCCCTGCACATTTTGATATTATAGTAGGCTAAGTCTATTGGTTGTTATTTTTTGTGCAAAACATATATTTATAAGATTAAAGTTTCCTATTTAGGACTTAGTTGTATTTTGGCAATCTATTCTGAGGATGAGTTAGTAGGCTTTCAGAGTATGTTAGACTGGATGCACATTTATTATCCCTTCTTCACCTTAGTATTATACTAACTACATTTAGGCAGCATGTACTAACGTTTATAAATTGTTATGTAACTAAATTCTGTTTCTACATATTCACTATGTAAATTCGTAAAGTACAGTGGGGACCAAGAAAAATAATACTCAAACATCGCAGTGCTAGATGTAATATTTTTCTAGAATTATGTAATACTGTCTTTTGAAGATTGATTTAAGTTCAAAACATAGGAAGCTCGCTGCTAACAATTCTGTTATGAAATTATTACTTGAGAACAAAATTGTTGTTTGAGATAAACATGTTTACTCAAAGTCTCACCCAGACGCAAAATCCTGACAAAAATTTGGAGACTCGAATTTAACAAAAAAGTCGTTTAACTTATTTTGAAAATCGTATCATCTGATTGTGCGTTGATTGATGTAAATAATAAATTCTTTGGACCACGTTTTCATTTTTATATTTTAATTAAAACAGAAAAGTACCCATTTTGTAACTCTTTCCATACAAATCTCATTTATAAAAATTTGCCTATTTAAAACCTATAATTCAATATTTACTAATAATTGTTATTAGATAGTTGGCTATGCTATTTGGGTTTTTAAGTTTAAACCTTTTTATTAAAAAAGGTTTTTGTGAATTCTGTAAAATAACTTTATCCAAGCAATGGCTGATCGGCGAGGACAAGCATGATATTGCTCTAATCAGCTAATAATGAGATGTGCATGTTAAAGTGGTTATAATTTTAACAAGAGTTACATGGATTATAAATATGTTTAATATTTTGTAAAATTACTTCTTTAACTAAAATAATGTAATGAAATAGATATTGTGAGTTTGATAAAAAATAAATAAATAAAATATAAAAGTAAAGGGGAATCTATAGGTTAAAAATTAACGTTAAATAGTACACTATATACTCTTGAAATCGGTTGTTCGATTATCAATTTGTATTACCCGACCTCTTTAACTTGAAGATTTAATTTAAACATTGTGATATTTGGAAATTGAATTAACTCTTTAAGATGTTTGATTAAGTTAAATTCAATTATTTATACCGTTAAATATAGATTTATGAAATTAGTTCGCTTAGGTTAATAAATACTGATGAAATAAATATTTAAGGTAACATATAAGCCGAACAACTAGCGACGGGACTATACTGCTTCATCATTCAAGCTTACTTTGGTTTCCTCATCGCCCCCCACCCTCACTCATTGCCTCACCAATTTGCACCTAGCTCATGGAACCCTAGCCTCTAACTAATGAGGAAATCTCTAACTAATTACTGATATTTTCAAGATGTCCTACCTTAAAAATAACAATACTATCAACTAAGTAACTGATATTAAACCTAGTTATCTAACCCCTTTACAACTCAGTTAGTAGTTACAATTGTGCTTGTGCCAAATAAAGTAGTATTTGTGATAGTACATCATACAAATTTTATTAAATAATTTGCAATCACTTCAATGTATATGAGTAAAATCTTGCTGCAATCAAGGGCTTCCCTAAAAAAAGCAAATGTCATATTTTAGATTTACCACTTGAAAGAATAAAAACAGAAATGATAAAGGTATGTCCAAAGTAATCTTTTACCTCACGAGAACCCAAGTATCGTGACATAAAAATAACTGTACACAGAAATAATTGGCTTCGTTGTTCTTCTATAGCTCATGGCAATCAATGATTTTTATAATCCTACACCTCTTTTAAAGAGTAAAAAAGACTGAATCAGTGTTATGAATGAAAAAATAAATAAAAGCCAGAGGTTTGGAATAAAAATAAATGAATAACCATAACCCAGTGTTTTAGTTTCATTTGTTTGTCAATGCTGCGTTAATAAACAACACGTAAAAATACAAAAATGATCAATGTTTGTGTTTGAACACTTTAAAATCTCAAATTAGAACTAAAAGCTTTAACACAGCAAACGTTTAAATTCCTCAATAAAAACCAACACACAGTCAGTCATATTTGAGAAGGAGAGATCTAGAAGAATTAGAAATGTAAAATTATAATATAAATAAGAGGGTTTTAACTAGAACGTAAAAAAATCAATTATTGTACATACCGTAATATCATATAGCAAATGTGAAAAATAACGTTTCTTCCATTTATCAGTTTTATCAAAAGTTCTGCAAATTAATAGTTTATGCTTTCTGCAGATGATCCTAAAATAAGTAAGTTTAAGAGAAATTCAACCTTGGTAGAAAATATCTTTATAGAAAACTACTTTTTTACTACAGAATGTTATTACATAATTATTTACATTGCATAGACATTATATTTATGAATACGTTTGTCTACATATAACCGTATCTCTCTCCACTTTCAGGTATAACAAATATATATTTAGAATTGTTCAAATAATGTGATAATTTATTTTATTTTACATTGTGTATGATAGAAACATGCTTTTTGAAACAAAGGAGTATTTTATTATCCATTTTTAGGAATACGTATAATTCGTATTCGAGATTGAATACGTTCGTATTTGTAAAGAAAATTAGTGTACATATTGAATAAACCTAAAGAGGCCACAAAGAGGATAATAAAATTATATCTTGTCTGCTACATGGCAATATTGGATTCACTTCGTTGCACGGTATCTAATTTTATCTCCATCGATAAACATTCAGCGATGTTAGATGGAGATTCTTAATTAATTAATTGCAAGAAAAATTTACCAACTCAGGTTAAAATTACTAATAGTTATGTAATTACAATAAATTTAACATTGAATTTCAGCATTTATATTGAACTCAATAAAAGTTTTGTTTTTGAATACATTCCTATATAATATTTTTTACGTATTTATGATGTAATAGAGACTATTCATAATCGAACTTAACAGGTTTAAAAAAAAATTAATTAGGTAGGAAAATTGAGTAATTATAAAGAATTCTCTCTCTCTCTCTCTCTCTCTCTCTCTCTCTCTCTCTCTCTCTCTCTCTCTCTCTCTCTCTCTCTCTCTCTCTCTCTCTCTCTCTCTCTCTCTCTCTCTCTCTCTCTCTCTCTCTCTCTCTCTCTCTCTCTCTCTCTCTTTCTCTCTCATATATATATATATATATATATATATATATATATATATATATATATATATATACATCGTTTAATTTAAAAAAAATTTAAGTCATTAAAAGAGTAAATAGGTTTTACCAATCCAAACACAGTTTGTTAACAAATTAACATTCAATTGAAAAATCATATCCGTGGGTTGATTTTTTTTTTTAAATCATCCAGATTAAAGGTGTGTTTTGATCAAGTAAATAAAAAATGATAGTTAAAACAGAACTTATGCTCTCAATATAATAATCATGAACACATTAAATCGAAGAAAAATGTTTCAAGAGAGTTATTATGACGTTTTAGAGTGGCCGTAGATAAAGGTCTATGTTATTGGCAATTATGTTGAGGGACCTCTGTGTCTTTACTGGAAAAGTATTTCACGCCTCTGCTTTATTAAAACCCTTGCTAATACCATCTTAATCAGTTTATAATAAAGGAGAAATGGGTTTCCGTTAAGTTTACAGTATTTTATATAGAAATATAATTAATTTTGAATGAAACACGTTACTGTACACTGTGAAAAGTTACTAATTTAATGTGATATATGCATTGTGATTTAAATCTTTATATTGATGCATAAGTGTGAGCTAATTTACAACAGTAACATTATTGTTAATGAATCTCACAAACATGAACTTAAGTAGTGAGTAATACATAAATAACTGTACGTCCATTATTAATTGTGAAATAAACTACTTAGGGTACTGCATTTCTCTCTGATTATTGGTCAAAATGAAGTATCGTGATTTTTTTATGTCAGACTTGGAACTTTAACAAATGAGTCAGTAGATAGGTGGGGGACATCAAGTTGCTTTTTAATAACTATAATAATGACTGTAAAATTTATTAAAATCAGACATGTTAGCCCCGGACAGACGATCAATATTTACTTACGTGTTTTAGTCAATCTGTCCACTAGATAACAAATGTAAAAATCTAGTAAAACCTGTAAAATGTAGGCAAGATTTTGTTTATCATATGAGAAATCAACTTTTGTATGATAAATTCATATGAATTTATATTTTGTATAGCTGCATTTTCTGCATAGAGCAAGTTTATAAACATTTTAGAATGTATAATAATATTTAAAAATACTGTAATTAACATGGGTAAGTCTGGTTAAAGAATTGGTGAGGTAATCAAGTGAACATTTCCAGTTTGTTTCCCTACTACGAGTGCAGTCTGCATTTGCTAATTTTCTTGCATAATTAAATCTACAACAATGATAAATAAGCGTCGACATATTTCATTTATAAAACCACAACACAACATTTGATAACGTTTATGACCCCCTTCTCCTTTAATTTAGACACACCACTTACATACAAGTACAAAATAGAAGTTTTTTTAGTGAAAAACTGTTTAAGTGAACAGCCGTAAAAACACAATCAGTGTAGGCCTGATACTGACTAAATCAAATGTCCTCCTGACAATAACAAGATCACAAGTCAATGGAGACAGCAAGCTTTTTTATTATTATCTACAGTATTATACTCTCTATTTCTCTGCATTTATCATCGTAATCATAATAACAGAACAACTCACTGACATATACATTATTTCCTGCTATTCACATAATCACTTCACTATTACACCAAATCACTTCACTATCACACTAATTGAATACAGAACAAAATCACCTTACAATATTGTTTGAGTAATGTAATTTCACAAATACAGGTTAATTTAGATTATTTATTGTGTTTCTTTTGTAATTTCATCATTTATTCTAACGGATTTTTCTTGGAAGAAAAGGTGCACTGAAAGGGACTATTTACCATAATTATATAGCCTAGATAAACATTGATCCAGAAACGGGCAATCTACCGAGTAATAAATATGACATTAACACATCAAAGACACTGCACTGTTCAATAAATTTTACAAATTAAACATATATTCGTTTTATAATTCAAATAGTATTTTCAATAGTTAAATTACAGTAAGAAAACACGCTAAGGTTATATCACCTTGTGTTTGTTTACAGTATAACATATAATTCACCCACTGCCGATCCAAGTGTTGTTGAGGGAATAGGGCATAGAGTAGAGAGCAGGAATGTTTTGGCAAACAGGAAAAATTATCTACAAACTTTGACCAGGCATATCTGGTGTAGCCACATTATGCAGTTATTGTATTCATACCTTCTATTGTAATGCATAGTTTTGTCATATTATAAGCTGCATTTTTTATTTTGTTAAAATAGGTGCCTGCCCTAAACCGCCAATAATTACTAATAAATAACACTATAAAATATATATAAGTATATATGCATGTATTTTTTTGTACTACGTTTTTTCTTTCTTATTTACTATAGGACCTTACCGACAAGTTTTGCGTAACTTGGTGAGGCCTTGATTTTGTACTCACTTTAAAGTAATAAATAAATAAATAAATAAAATACAATTCTCAATGAAAGGTAAATTTCTCAAACTTTCAGCTTGAAAATAATAAAATGATATCTTTTCATCATGAATATTACTTTTATATGTTGTAATATCAATTTAAGTAGCTTAAGTGTATTTATTGTTACATGTGTCAATGTTATGTATGCTTCAACTGAACCTTTTTAGTAGCACTCTTTTTATATTTACAATATTTTGGTTGTTTATTTTATCTTAAACTAATTGTACGTGGAAGTAAATAGTGATTGCAGGAGTAGGCTAATGTTATTAATTACCACCAACTATCAATACCTGTTAGTATTTATTTTTTTAATTAAATAAGATATATTTTGTGACATGTCTCTTAAGAAAAATATAACTTAAGTTTAATAGTCACATACTGTAAAATTGTAACTCAATTTTTGTATGCAAAAATATATTATATCAATTACATTTATAATTTTGTGGTCTCTAAAAGTAACATTATTGAATGTTACCATTTAAAAAATAAGGCTGATAATAATTTAAAATATAATAGAAGCACTATGTTAAAATATGATATTTTGATTACACATTAGTATAATTGTTCTCCTGAGTTGACAGTTTTCAATCTACCTATTACAAAGCATTTATTGAGCATTTATCAAACTAAGGTGACAGAATATCAAAACTCTAATTAGGAGCTTGCTGATTCACTTCAATGGCAAAGTTCCATTCCAACCAATCAGTTCTGAGCTTAAACCGTTTATAGTTTCATGTAGTTAATACATATTTAAACTACTAAATACAGAAGTAGATCATAGTTTTTAATTCAATATAGCTTTAAATTTGAAAATAATTTACTAAAATTGTTGTCTGTTTATTATGAAAAACTGTTTACAGGACTAATGACTAATTTTCACACTATGATTTTATTATCAAATATAATATATAAATTACGCATAAAAATCTTTATAAATTATAAATTAATTTAAGTAAGAATAAAAATGTATTTCAAGATTAAATATCAAGTAAAGAAAACTTTTTATTTCATGAGGGGATGGAAGTAAAGGGTTAGTAAATAAATGTATTATAAAAAAAGGAAATAACTGCTATGATTAAGCAACTGTTTGGTTGGTATACCTTGAGAGAGTCAGCTGATGTGCTTTCCATCTCAAGCGTGGCCCATTGTTGTTATTGGCCCACAGGATTTAATTTGCTGATCGGAGGTTTAAAACTGTGATTTAAGAGGCATCAACACTCCCCCGACATCTTTTCATTATTTGTTTTCCAAAAACCAAATTAATAAACATTCGATATTTTGCTTGGAAACGTACCGAATCAACGTTATTCTTGATTTCATGTTTCAAAATGGATTCATTAGAAATTTACACTACCTTCAAGATCTAACATACAAAACAGACATGAACCATAAATATGAGCATTGGATAAATAACATAATTGTAACAAATATGATTATTTTTATCAAATTAAACAGCATTCTTCCATATTGGAACTAACATTACTCCCGAACCGACAATGGTTTGACTATTATCTGACTCCTTCATAATGAACTAAGAGGGATGTTCCTTATTTGTAGATCTCACTTCAGCCTATGACACTGATTGGAAGATAGGCCTTATTTTGAACGTTTATATTATTTGCTATGATATTATCCACTCATTATTCGCTGTGAAGTACCTTGATAGACGGAAAATTAATCCAAGTTTGCTTGGGCCGATAGGAACGTTCTTTTACGCAACTTAACGACGGAAATTCCTGAGGTTCTTGTGTAGCTAAGTTACTTTACAACGTGTACTCGGCCAGATTCAGTATCCAGAGTTTATGTCTGTAAATTGTAAATGTAGTTTATGTCGATGCTATCTGCTTCTGTCATGTCATCTTAAAGTTTGAGAAAAACTGAGACAACAATCACAGATGATTTTAATCAATATAGCGGAACTAAACTCAAATACTAGTTTAGAACCTGGAAGCTAAATCAAAATCCCGTCGTTTGGTGGTGTTCAAATAAAAAATGTATCAGTTAAACTGTTCAATACAAGTGAACGTCACAACAAATAAATATATTACAAAGTATTAACTTGTGAATCCCTCTGGTCTGAGGAAGATAAACGTGGTTCACCGAAATCGATCATCATAATACTAATACATTTAGTACATATATTGTAATAAATGTCTATTGTGCGATATTCACTTTTATTGTATTTCTATGAACATGTAATATAATGATTAAATCAATATTTTTAAATTATTTCTGTAAACATAAAACTATTGGAACTATGGTGAACATTATGATTGTTTATGGTGAATATTGAGGATTGTTTACCCTGTTATGTTGTTCTTGCTGAACCTAAATTAGGCCTACATAAACGGGAAACTTATTTGAGCACACAACAACTGTCCTTTTGTTCATTTAGTATTCAAGTGTCAGTACTGATTAGTACTCTCCGTTTTAAATAAAGTGGATTTTACCAGTTGAAAGGTTGATCACCTAGTACGTTCGATACAAGTAGTCTGCATTGGTGATAATAGTATGTAAATGAATTATTAAATACATACTAAAAGTTAGTATTTTTTTCTTGTTTACTTGAAATATTCAATAAAATGTAATGTACATTTTAGGAGGAAGTATTCCCCGGATTTAACTATTCTTGGATGTAAAATTGTTATATTCCTAAGGAAAAACAATAATATATTCGTATTAGACTGAAAGTCAAACAGGACATAAGTTTAAAATGTTTAGGTGGTAGACTTTTTAGACGGATATTAGACTTTAAATTGTTTCATAAATGTTTTAAATAATTTATAAATAAAAAAAATTACGTATAATATGAGGATTTACGATAAGAGTCATTATTTTGTAAAAAAATAATTTATTCCTAATAATAAAACGGGAGTATTTTTAATTGTTTAAATAAATCAGTCCAGTTAATTCTTGTATTCTGAGAGCCTGTATTACAAATTTGTCATATCAAAAGGGTAACGCTAATATTATCACAAGTGGATTAGTATGTTGGGTGGGCTAACTACAGACTAGGTAAAAGGACGCACAACAATTGTTCTATTCATGTACACTTTGTTACTAGTAGACCACAGTTTTTAAGTCAAACATTATTTTATGTTTCAAATGGTGTCATTTTAAAGAGGTGGTAAATTGAATGTAAATAAAAATAAGCGTTTAACGTATACTTGCTAACTAAACTTCAATCCTGATGATATCACTTGGGTCATGTATTTGAGAGCTTTTGTCACCATTAAGTGTTTACGTTGAGCTATCAGTCAAGTTATGTGGACACTGGGTGGGTAGGTGGGCCATCAACTCTGTAAGTGCCTAATGGTTTGTGGGCTTATCGTTGGGCGCTGATCATTGATTAGATCATTGATAGCCATTGCGAGGAGAGAATCAGGCCACTGTCTATCACATTCTTCTACTAACTTATGATATTAATGCCCCCTCCCCCTCCAAACATACTTGTCGCTGATTAGCGATACAGGTATAACATTACTGAGAACTAGCTTAGTCCAAGTGGCTAAGGCTTCGAACTGCTAAGTGAAACCCCAACTGAGACAACGGTCGGTACTTCACTCGTTGAATAAAGTTCACGCACATTCCTGTAGGCCCATGTAAACTAGCGAGTGAAGAATGAAATGGATATTTAATGTGTGATATTCACTTCATTATAGTATACAAAATGTAAAATTCTATTTTGTATACTATGTAAGCAGATTTATGCCCATAAAACACTAATATATTCACAATTTCCCAATAACTTAATGAACATGTAAATGATTGTTAATGATTATAGAATCGTGATTGGTACTATATATTTACCTTTTTATTGTTCTTTGTATGAGGTTCACTAATATGGAGCTAATTCACCATAATGGTCCATGAGAAGAACATCATTGATCAAATAAACGATAACAAATGAACCCTACAGAATATTTGCATGGAGGCTCGGTGGTTAAGGCTTTGAACTTAGGAGTATGAATACTCCATTGAGCTGACGGTCGGTAGGCCTACTTCACTCATTGAATACAGTTCTCACACAGGCTTCTAGGCCAATGTAAACTGGCTAGAGAAGGAACTTTCAAAGAAAAGAGGACAGAAAGACTATGTATATTCATTGCAAGATAATTATTCTGTTGTTAAACCGAATTGTTCATTATAAAACTAAAATTAAAGTTATTGCAAAATACATTTTGTAAGTTACAATTTATATAAAAATGTAATTTATATAATGTATATTTTGTTCAGAAAAATTATAGATTAATTGGAATTTTTAACAATTAAACTATGTATATAACTTACTGAGGGGCGGAGAATGTAACTAGTAAAATACTAAATAGTCAACTATTAAAATAATTGTCGTATAAACTGACACTAAAATATGTAATGAATTTAATTAATTACATATTTGATTACCCACTCATGTGCAATTAATTCCCCACTCACTGGGTCGTTCCTTGCCAGGAATTCGTTTTTTGGTGACAGTAATTTACAGCTCGGTCAGCCAGTGATGAGAACTGTCTGAATTAAACGATTCCAGATTTTGAAACCCTAAAGAGAATATGAGCTTAAACAATTTTAGTATAAAAACTATGTATGGTTTTTGTTTTTCTTTTTTAATATAGGCTATACATATATTTGTTTAAGCTTGGTAATTCCTGTTTATATTCTCAAACATCTAAAATAAAACGCTTTATCAAAATTTGTAAATTGTACATTATATACAATTAAACTGTTTAGTATTCCAATAAATACAATTTCTATGGTTTAGGCTTTTCATTATTAATTATAACCTAACAATAGAACTTATGTGTTTTGTTAGTAAAAACCAGTCTTTAATGTCTTTAGTTTGATTCAAATTAAATATGTTTTAAGTTCTTAACATTCATTTCATTATTTGTTTCTATGTAACAATAATGAAATGAAATTTAACTTTTTTTCACATAGTGTAAAAAAATTACATAGAAAAGTATACTTTATAATGACAAATATACGAGGTTTTTTTAATTCTTTTAACAATATTAAATTATTCCTTAAATTCATTGCAGAATAAGTACTATTTATTTTATTGAGTTCTAGAGATAAACTCTGATATGATCGCAGCCAAATTTAGTTAAACTAAGTTTTCTTTTTCATTTATTGAAACTATACCCGTTTATTAGAGGAAATAGAAAACCATAATGGTAGTTGAACCTTCCTGGTTACAATTCCTGGTTACCTTGCCTTTGAACTAAAAAATATAATAAAATTTAAATTGATGTAGAATTTGTTAGGAGGACTGAAAAAGTGCATAAAAATGTGTATATTATTATTTTTTAATGTTTTAATTCTTAACAGAAGTGGGAAAGTGGGTAAGTGGTACTGTGTCTTAACTGGGTATTCCCTGCTCTTATCTTATATCTTACTATCTTATATCATATCTTACTAAATTATAATATGAAATTTACAATAGTTAATGATATATTTTACAAGATTTTTGTAAATAAAACTGTCCCTAATTGCCATTTATAGAGTTGATGGGAATGAAGAGAAAGTTAATGAGGTTTCCAGGCTTGTGGAATTTCCAATACAGGCACGATATTAGGACCAAGCTTAAGCCCAAAAACTTTAAAGTATGTGTTCGTAGTGTTGAGGAAGTGGGTCTGAGACTACTTATAGTCTCAGTTGAACAATTAGTAAATAGTTCAACTACTTCTCCACAGTAATTTTTTACCTGGCACTGATCTATATTTATAAAAGAGGATGTTTGTATATTTGAAGTTTATGCGCTGCCAAACCATCCAACCGATCACCATGAAACTTTGGGATGTTGTCCTGTATACTCCCGAGATGGTTTCTGTGAAGTTTGATGCAGATACGTCCACAGGGTCTCGCCCCACGGGCTCCTAAAGATCCCATGTTATTCAAATGGAGAATCTGAATTGTTTACAAAAAACATATGACTGTGTGGTTTAATGTAGTTTCACATGCCATAATCAGATTGAAGTTCTCACAACAACAGTACTGTATATGTTTTGATTTATTGTAGTTCTACATTTCACCTTGAGAGTGTAGCACACACTTCTTTTACTTGATCAGGTGATCTGTATTTGGTGTTAACCTTTTTTCCTCGGTAATTAAAACATGTGGTGAAACATGAAAATAAAAAATAAATAATTATTTGTTTTGCAGTTTACTTTTTATGACATGCCTCCTAAAAAATCTAATATTGGTAGAAGAAGCAAAAATGCTCGAATTCTTTCAGCTATTAGATTCTAAATCAAACTCAATATTATGACCGGTGAAGCGGGCGGGTACAGCTAGTATTCTCTAAGAATAATGAACTACATTATGTATGTAATTAAATTTAAAGGCAAATAAACACTTAATGGAGGCACATAATAGAACACATTGAAGTCAACACTCCAACACAATGTTCTAATCACCTTAGTGCAATCAGATAAAGATAAAGAGACTGGCCAGAAGACATAATTTCTAATAAGATTAACGTAAATATAAAGTTATTGTTATAATGATTATGATTATGTATTAAACGGATAAGTTAATGTGACAAAAACTAATCTGTACATCGTTCTTTTGTTATTAGTTGAAACCACCACTTTACGTATTAATACAATTAAAATTAATTACAAGTTACAGATTTTCAATTTGTTCCGTACTTAGTATTAAATATTGTACATATAGTTACTTGTAATTCATAATTAAGTAATTTATCTGTTTTTATAATCTCTTAAGCATAAATTATTACTCACATACTCATAACATATTCACCTGTTACTATATTGAAATTTAAATAATATTACTGGCCTCTATGCACATGCACTTGCCAAAAGTCAAATATCAGGTGACATTGTCTAACCCTTGTAACCGCTGGTGTGACCCCGTCAACACGCTTCACCCCTATACCTAAAATTAAAACACCCCTATTTTAAAATTAAAATTAAAACCCACCCGCCCACCCATACACGTGCAGTGGTATTGACCCACCCGCCTACCCATACACGACAAGTGGTATTGACCCAACCCCCCCATACACATACAGTGGTATTGAACACCCCGCCCGCCCATACACGTTCATTGGCATTGACCCACTCGCCCACCCATACACGTACAGGGGTATTGACCTACCCGCCCACCCATACACGTACAGTGGTATTGTAAAAAATTAAAATTAAAATGGGGTAATTACCATAAAACTAATTCAGTTAATACATATATACTAATTTTAAATTAATTGGTAAATTTTAAATTGAGTGAAGTGAGTAATGGAGTAAAATAGTTTTTTTAAACACCATTAATTAAGAGTTGAGGCATGTAAAGCTGAAAAGAAACCTCAACTCAAAAGATGTACGAGAAATAAAAGTAAGCAGTTGAAATACATTCAAATGACATTGAGGGGAAATTTAATGGACTGGAAGTTACAAAGTGGTTCAAACAGATCTTTTACCTGTTATAGTGAAACAATTTTTTAATTTGATAGTCACTGTAATTCCAGGAATTCAGTATATGGACGTATAGTATCTGTGTTACACATATTAAAATTGTAAGTGAAGGTCCCTAGAGTTGTAATTTATCCGAACATCTGATAATAAATTTATAATTTATATAATGGTTTCTAACATTTATGTTTTTGTTTTGGAATATTTCTGTATGTATAATACCTTGTTCCTTTTGTTCAAATTTTTAAATAAAGAGATTTTTATAGTGTCCCAATTTTTTTGTCAAACATGAATAAAGTTTTTAATATCCACAAAAATATAACTAAGACAATTCACTGTTACAAAATAATGTTAAGAAACCACTTGCATCCTAAACTTAGCACTCAGATTCACCATGAAACACACACTTACTTGTCTATTCGATAGAGAGGACCGATTCCTCATTGAACGTACCCTTACTTGTCTAATAGATAGAGAGGACCGATTCCTCATGGAACATACCCTTACTTGTCTAGTCGATAGAGAGGACCGATTCCTCATGGAACATACCCTTACTTGTCTAGTCGATAGAGAGGACCGATTCCTCATGGAACGTACCGTTACTTATCTATTCGATAGAGAGGACCGATTCCTCATGGAACATACCCTTACTTGTCTATTCGATAGAGATGTCCGATTCCTTATGGAACGTACCCTTACTTGTCTAGTCGATAGTGAGTACCGATTCCTCATGGAACATACCCTTACTTGTCTATTCGATAGAGATGTCCGATTCCTCATGGAACGTACTCTTACTTGTCTATTCAATAGAGAGGACCGATTCCTCATGGAACATACCCTTACTTGTCTATTCGATAGAGATGTCCGATTCCTCATGGAACGTACTCTTACTTGTCTATTCGATAGAGAGGACCGATTCCTCATGGAACATACCCTTACTTGTCTAGTCGATAGAGAGGACCGATTCCTCATGGAACATACCCTTACTTGTCTATTCGATAGAGAGGACCGATTCCTCATGGAACATACCCTTACTTGTCTATTCGATAGAGAGGACCGATTCCTCATGGAACATACCCTTACTTGTCTATTCGATAGAGAGGACCGATTCCTCATGGAACATACCCTTATTTGTCTATTCGATAGAGAGGACCGATTCCTCGTGGAACATACCCTTACTTGTCTATTCGATAGAGAGGACCGATTCCTCATGGAACATACCCTTACTTGTCTATTCGATAGAGAGGACCGATTCCTCGTGGAACATACCCTTACTTGTCTATTCGATAGAGAGGACCGATTCCTCATGGAACATACCCTTACTTGTCTAGTCGATAAAGAGGTCTGATTCCTCATATGACGTAACCTTAGGCCTACTTTTCTAGTCAATAAAGGGGTCTTATTCAACTTGCGATATTTACTTGTACATACAATATTTTGGTCTGATACACCTTATTACGTACACTTAATTATCAGTATATGGGTATGTAAGTATATGTTCGATAAATAATAAAATACGAGTACAAAGATTTAACATAGGTAATAGGATAAAGTAGGGGAGTGCTATGACGTCTGAAACAGGCGACTAAACCTGAAACATGAAATCGGATTTTATTATACTTATAAGAGTTAATTTTTAACATTAACATTTACAGTTTAAAGATAATTCCACCTTTAGATAAAAAAAAAAAACTATTTAACTACTTGAATATTAAGTATTTAGCCTTCCATATATTGATAATTTTTAAGCTGTTACGTGAACATTTAAATATTTTTCCTTTGATATAAAATTTTTTTTAGTTTTCAACTTTGTACCTTCCAAGTTTTATTTTGGAAGGTACAACAAGTCCTAGTGTATTTTGATAAAGCGTTTCATATCAACGATAGTACGGAAAACAAAACATTCAATGATCTTTAATTAACAGAAAACCGAGTAACATGTTTTACGGTATTATTGTTCGGAATACCTGCGGTTTTATGAAATAGGCCTTAATTGGAAAGAACACATATCAAATGTAAAATTATTAGAGCTGGTTTTATCAATAATTGTATTAATAAACGTTATAATTATTGAAACGTTTAGCCAAATAATAATATAAATATATTGTTGAAGAATTTTTATATGTGTAACATGATTGTAATTTTTAAATTAACAAATATAAAAATAAAAGAAATATGAGACAGTATGAAGTAACTGAAAGTAACTATAGTCAGATTCATGCATATTTGAATTATAATAACATACAGTCTTGTGCAAATTAGTGTAAACAAAGTGAAAATGTTATATTCGTACAAGTTTATTGAAAAATAACAAGTTAAAGGCAGGTTAATTATCATTTAATACTTAATTTGTCCTCCTCTTTAAAGTCTTTATTTTTTCATTACCTCAGTGAGAAGCTGTTTTTCACTGGCCCTCTAGCTTTCCAGCCACACTCTAATAACCTTCGACGTACACTAAAGTCAGAAGTAAGTACACCTGATGCTTCTAAATCTTTGTTCATGTTAATACTGATCTTATGTGGATTAATTTTGCTATTTCTAAGCAAAATTAATTCTTAGCAATTTGTCTTTGAGTCAAATTAGTATGTTCATTAAAAGTAGTTACCTTACTTTGCTTCTTTGATGTTATATCCATCACGTACACAAATACTTTGCAGACACTGTAATAATCAAACCACTATAAAATGTAAACATTACCCAAAAACACAACATTTAAATAAGCACGTTGTCAAGTTGTTATTATTTTTAGGTTAGGTAAGAAAAACGTGTGATTCAGAGGTTAAAAAGCAGTGATGCAAAGTATTTAATTTTCTCAATAAACACAAAATTTACCTTTTGTCCACATTAATTGGCATAAGACTTACAGTTACAGCATACAACGTAATGAATACAGCATAACAACACAGTTACAGCATACAACTTCTTAAATATATTAGTGTTCCCTAAAGTAATGGTTTATTGAGAGATTTTCTACAAACTTTACAAATTCGTTTCTTCTTAGAACTTGATCCCTGTCAAACAATGATCATATTATGTAGCTGCTCTCTTATTTCAATATGAAGCATTAACAGAGTAAGCATTATAAGTAGAGACATGGGAGTTGCGTGGTGCTTAGGAATGGAAATTGTAAATGATAAAAAATATTTATTCGATATTTATAAAATGCCAATATTTACTCTAGTAGACTCTAAACAGAATTTGAATAGTTTCAAAACTTATTTTCTCTCGGCACCTACTCTTTAAAGAATATTTTATCATTATCATACGCTAAAGGGAAACTATACCTGTAGAAGGTTTTGTTATTATTCTTATTGAAAGTCCTTGAATTGTGATGTATTACTTTGAAGGTTGAACGTTCCTGAACTGAATGTCATGAACTGCATCTGTAAGGAATCACTCTATTATAATACTTTGAGGGTTGGAAATTCAATAACGCCGGTACTTACTTATATCTTGTCACAATATCTCGTTACAGTAAATGTCCTTTTTCATTAACTACTAGAAAATAATATTTTTTAACAAGGCTAATGGTGAAAATAAGCTAGGTTTCTTATGGCCAGTTTAAGAATATAAACTTTTTTAAACTTATAAAGTTTTATAAACGTATAACTTATTTATAAACTTACTTTTATTGAAATAAAATATTAAATATAAAAAAAATCTTCAGCCGTTTTATGAAGAAACCTAAAATTTAAAACATTGCCTCTCCTGTATTTCATACTGGAATGGGGCGCCATTCTGCTACAGGTTAGTAGGTGACACTTTCCTTTCATACATTTTGGAGTGGAGTATTATTTAATTTTTAATAAACATTTGAAAAACATTAAAAACATATTTGTTATCTCTTACAGCTTTCGGCTTATCCGATTTAAATTGGTCCTGGAATCGTTGTACGGATTTTAAATTGTGGAATAGTTTGTGCTATTTATCATATGTTCATCAACTTGCATTCCGAGATTAGGTAATAGAAACACGAACAAACTTGTGTATTAAATATTTCATCATTACAATGTTCTCACACTATGTACAAAATAATTTAATTTAAAACAGTTCCAATATATAAACAAATCTACATATAAATATAGAAAAAATCTAACAGAACGACTTTCAGGACATTGATTTTCTAGTCTAAAATTGTTTTAATGTTTTCCAATCGAATTTCCCAAGAATATCAGAAAATTAAAAGAACTGATTTACTAGTGATAAGAGATATATTGGTTTTTGACACTTTATATAAATTCTCATGAAACCATCCCCTGAAAACAGTTTAAAAATGAGATTTTTACAGTTGATTAAAGCTCCAAATACGTTATAAAATATATTGTTGGGATAAATTATTTAAGTAATAATAGAGTTAAATTCAGCATCAGAACAGTTTTATTCTCAAATATTCACTGACAAAGTGGGTTTTAGGAAATGCAATCAATGAAAAGCCCTTACAGTGATGTATGAGAGGGAGTACCCTACATATGTATCGTCCCTTGTCAGTATATAATAAAAAAAACATAGTTCCAAATGATAGTTGCCCAATAACTTACGATAATACAATAAATACCTATCAACATTCAAATATAAATATTTGACTTAAATTTTTACTGAAAAAAAATGACTCCTCCAGTCACTAGCCATGTTACACTACTTGTTTATAATATTATAAAGAAATCTTATAGTTAATTCTATAAAGAAATTTATGGCAATCCACACTTGATAGTTGATGCTCCGGAACATAGAAACATATCACACAAAGGTTAATAGATAAACAGTATGTCTGGTATAGAGTCAGAACGGTTTCACGCTCGTGTGGCAAGAGTTAATGTCCAATAAAGCTTTGATGTGGTCCCATTACTGGACTGTACGAGCCCAAATCACAATCTCAAAGTCTACATTGGTTACAGATAAACAATATGTCTGTTTTAGTGACAGAATGGAGCTACACACACCTCTACTATAGTAATAGGTGTGAGGCAGACATACATCTTGAAGCAGTCGTCGGCCTTCTCTTACCGTACACTATAGTGCGACAACAGTCCTCTGCCGAGCGGTCTGGATTAGCATTGTTGCTTACGTAGGGAAAGTGCTGAAGCAAATTAAGGCAAAAGAAACGTAATACAGTATCGGCATGCCACAGTGGAAAATCCTCAGTAGCAACCCAGTGAGGGGTTTCTAGGGAATGGGGTTTCCAGGGTGGTGAGCGGTCTCGAGAGGGAATGGGCCAATGGGTTTTTGGTGGGTGCGAGTCCCACACACCAGGTCGCTGTAATAAAGGCCTAACGGTGCAGAATGGATTTTCCCATCGTAAAAAATGTATCAGAATGGTGTTAAACTCGTGTAAAAAGACTGCCTGTCCAATAGAGTTTTGATGTGGGGCCAATATTGGACTGTCACACAGTGTCAAAGCCTACTGGGTTGGCACTGTTAACTGCCTTGTGACGGCATCGATTGAATTGAGAAACCCATCTTAACTAAAAACTACCTTAACCATCTCAAATTGGAATGTTTACAAAATAATACTTTAAAAGGAGAATATATTTCAAGATGTAATCTTGAAGTGCTAAAGTAATATTTATGAAGGTCAAACTGTTATCAATACAAACGTGCCATGAACCTATCACGTATATTATGTATCGGAATACTGAACAAATCTATAGGAATAACTATTAGGTTTGTCAAGGAAACTATGGAGGGGAATAAAGGTAAAGTTTGTCATTATGTTATCCTGCTATCTACTACTTGACGTCCGTTCAGCATACTGCTGGATTCCACCTCCTGTTTGTTTATCCTTTGTGTAATCAGGTATAAATTATGATATTATCTGTTTTATTTATACCTTTTTTATTTATATATATATATATATATTATGATTATATTATATAATCTTTTAAATTATGATATAATAATCGTATTATTTGACCACGAGTTTGTCTTAACCTAAGTTGCACTGTACACATGAGACAGGTTGATCAACGACGTACGTGCGTTTGTGCGCCTGTGCGCATGCGCGTGCGCGCGCGCGCGCGCGTGTGTGTGTATTTTATCACCCATAAGCTGTTATTTGACCCGCCATGGGTTTACACACCCACACAACTTGTTGCGCTGCGCACTGTGATCCGGACCCCCGGAACGAATAGCACCAAAGCTAGTTTTTCATGACGTAGATATTTGAATTTCTTGGAAACTAGCGAGTGTATAAAGTTACGTGTTTTCCAAACGGATATTTTCTTCGAGTTTATACGTACATTTTTCATTTATTTAAAATATTTTTACTATTACAAATTGAAGATTATAAGCAGTCATACGTAAAACTTTTTAAATGTATAAATAATAATAAATAGTTTTTAAGTTTAAAAAAGTTATGGGTATTATTTTGTTATTTTTAATTTATTATACTTTAGTAAATAATCTTCAATTATTATTAGACATTAGTTTTCTTCCAACTTTTTATTCAACCCTTTTAACTTATAAGGAAATGAATTATAGATTTGCTACTAAACCCAACGTTTAGTATAGCTTATTTGTTCATTGGGATTTATTAAATCATAACGAGCTGGAATAAATATACAAAATAATGTGTATGCAATTAGTATAATTGATTTTAAGGTTTAAATACACAATTAAGGTAAATTCTGGGAATAAACCCATATTTAAATACATTTAATTAGAGTATTTACGATGTAATCTGAACTTCTATTCTCTGATAATTTGTTTTTGTCTGACGTTTTAAAATTAGTTAAGATGGTATATATTTTAAGAGCCTCTATTACATCTATATCTATTATTACAATCAACTAAGATGTACTGTAATAGTAATACCATGGTAATTGTAATATTGTGTTATTAGGGGGAAAATTAGACCCTCATATGGTCTTTTCCTATATTTATTCATGTTATTTACGGAATTAACACTAAAATGGTTAACTGACAAACAAATATTATTTAACATTTTTTATTTTAAGTTTATTTTGGTTTTTGGTAGTATTTTACGTACTCAGATCTGTTACGACGTATATTTTCTTTGCGAATTGAAATAGCATTTAAACTAATTAATAAAAAAGCAGATGGTTATACTAACTTTTATGATTTTAAAATAACATTCCAATGGCATCTAAAATAAAAACTTTGTTCATTTTATAATTTAAGATAGGCCACCTTGTTTTTCACTCAGTCAACTAAATAAATTTAAATAAAAATAGAAGTTCAGATTATAATGTAAATACTCAACTTACTTGACCGAAAGTCTTATTTTGTTACGAAAGAATTAAAATAAATATTATACATTTCTCTCAATAAAAACACTATCCATTAGAAAGTAACTACCAATCGTAACATGATATTGTAAAAGTGTACATACAAATATATTTTAAAAAACTGTGAAAAATATACCTGTATTAAACATAAAATTGTGTTTGAAGGAAGACTATGTTTGTGAACAAGTATTCAATTTCAGCTAGGTGACACCCCTGTGCACGCTTCACTTCCCAACCCCGTCACTCTGTTGCATAAAGAAATGTTCAAATCTGTCCAAATTATTCGTTACGGATTTGATAAATTATCACTTCTCATAACACCATTAGCATATTTACATGATAAATTATCAGTACCTTTACAAATATTTGCACTATTAGCTACATCGGCATACGACAGATCAGACAGAGCTATATCAGAACCATGAACATCATAATTGACTTTTGTAACTTTGTTTAATGTCTTTGTTTTTTCACATAACGGAGGATAAGTACTTTGTAAAATTCTTAATCATTTGTCATCAGCTGGATGATCTCCTTTAACACAAAGAACACACTGTGAGGACATAATGATCTATAGTATATTTGGTGGTGTCGTGGTCTTTGTCACATTATATACATCTAAATGGATATTTTTGTGTGTCAATACTGATAACACCGCTTGCAATGAACGATCAACTTTTTTATGATCTGCCCAAAATATTATTTTTTCATATGAGAAATACTAATTATTTAAAATCTCGCATATTTGTTTTTAAAACTTTGTTCTTTGTCGAAACAAACATAGACAATGGTTTTTTAGTAGTATAAGCATGAAATAATAGTCGTATTTTCCTCGCTGTTTGGCAAAAAGATTTGTTAACGATTTGTTAATATACTCTGTATGGTCAGAAAAATGCATATTTTAAAACCCCACTATATAACTTCTCTCTTTTTTAAGTTTGTATGTGTGGAAACGTACATAGGCCTCGTTTATTTTATGTGTACCCCCCTATGGATCATTGCAACCCTTACTTTAAAGAACTTGGCCTTTTGACTGCCATTAATCTACTTTTTATATACTTGTCTATATTTTTAACAATCCAAAATTACTCAATCTGAATCTTATCATCCATTGCCATAATACTAGAGACAAAAACAACACAGCTATACAATTCTATCGACTTATTACAACCCTCAACAGGCATTTAGTTCTATCTCTCAGGGCAACTAACAGATGTGTTTGTATTTATCATAGCTGCATTTGTGGGTCTTGCCAGTAAACTCTGCTACGGCCCTATTTGTGGATCTTGGACTGTTGCCTTGTGTAAAAGCTCAGCCTAGAGCTTAGCCAGGAAACTCTTCTACAACCTCGTTGGATATCAGCCTTTGGCCTCATAGGGAAGCTAAGCTTATAACGTAGTGGAAAAATACGGCCTGTAGTCCCACGTGAATATCAAGCTGGTGCCTCCGGAAGGGCCTCTGCCTACAGCCTAGTCAGGAAACTCAGCCTGTAGCCCATTTTTAAAAATTTCATTCTGCGGCCTTATGATCACCCTCAATCTTTGGCGTCACCAGGAAAGTAAGTCTGAAGATTGAGGAAACTTTATTAATTGTCATACTTCAAAATAACATGATAAATTTCACAATGCCATGTTCAAATTTTTTCGTTTAGCGCTAATACTATATCTACCTGATGAATCAACTATCTTTTAATATTCAGACCCATGAGGTTATAATGCGGTATGTATTATTTCAGACCATAATGTCACAAAGAAAATAAATAAAACACTCTTTTAGAAGTCCTGCATTGACATAATGTACATTTAATTAGTCCAATTTATTACCATACCCGTGGTCTTACAATGTGCTATGAATTATATAACATGACTTATATTAAAACTATTAAAATAACCACAGCATATACACGGTTAGTCTGTTAGTGTAACAGTACATCTCCACGCCACTATTTATGGTAGAACAGCAATATTCATTATGTAACTACATAGAGCAACTGTTATTATGTAATCTTTAGTTATTTTGTAAACCAATTTATCCCATTAATATGGAATACCAATCTTTATTTTGCTTGAAAGTAACTTATTGTCAGGACTGTGTCATTTTATACTCAACTAGCTGAACCCGGCGGACGTTGTTTCGCCTTTCATTTTTCATTGACATACCAAAATAAAGCAATAAAAATAATTGTAGAAAAAAACCATTATTTATTAAATAAGTGCAAGAGGGTAAACAATATTTTTTGTCTTCTTATTTGGTGTATAAATGTAAAGGTTTTTTGTAGTGTGTGCTACACTCTCAAGGTGAAATGTAGAACTACAATAAATCAAAACATATACAGTACTGTTGTTGTGAGAACTTCAATCTGCTTATGGCATGTGAAACTACATTAAACCACACAGTCATATGTTTTTTGTAAACAATTCAGATTCTCCATTTGAATAACATGGGATCTTTAGGAGCCCGTGGGGCGGGACCCTGTGGACGGATATGCATCAAACTTCACAGAAACCATCTCAGGAGTATACAGGACAACATCCTAAAGTTTCATGGCGATCGGTTGGATGGTTTGGCAGCGCATAAACTTCAATTCGTAGTTCAAATAATAAATTATCAAAATTATAGTCAATATAGTTCAATAGTAAATTTATTAGAAACAGTAGTTGGTCCTACATTTATTTTTATAGTAGTAATAATATTCCATTTAAAACAATTGTCAATTAATGTTTGGAAACCTTAAATATACGTTATTTATTACTTAACACTTGTTTACATTACTTTATAGCGTATAGTTATTTTCTTACCTAATTTACATTCTTATTTCATTCGATCAAAATGCCCAGTAACACCACAATTTTCGTATGAAATGCTAGAAAAATATATAATTCTTTTTAAAACTAAAAATATATTTGTTGTATGTTATTTGGCAATGCATTGAGTACGCTTTGGTATATGTATATGTTTATAGTTACCAAAAGTAAAGAAAGTAGTTTTAAATTTCTGTACTTCATTGTATTAATCACATTAAAACTGTACATGTTTTCCATGAGATATTCAAACATAAACCTGAACCTCGATCCATATACTCAGGCTACTTAAAATTACTATCGCGAAAAAGTTTCGTTTAAAATTAAATACATAACTGTACATTTACAATTACAGAAGTAATAAATAACGTGAACGAGATTTTAAAAAAACTATGCATTATTTTTCATATATGCACATGGATAAAATAATGTATCTCCCTAAATGTTTATATATTAGTTATGAATAAAGCTTTGAATAAAGTATGGTACAGTACAAGTGAACGTCACACAACACAAATATAGTACAATATAAGCACGAAATGCACAAATTTTATGGTATTCGAAATCACAAATCTTTTGTGAATCCCTCTGGTCTGAGGAAGGTGAACGTGGTTCACCGAAATCGATCACCATAATATTTGTGCATGTTGTGCTTATATTTTAATAAATTTATATTGTGTGACGTTTACTTGTACTGTGTATGTACCAACACGTATTATGGTAATTAAATATATATTTAAAGTATTGTGTACCCAATTTCAATATTTCTTTTATTACCAGCAATAAACAGTAGTAGTTATAGGCCATAGTAGAATAGAATGAAGTTATGAGCAATAAACAATGAGTTATAAGCTTACTTGTAGAGTAGGACATATTTATTGTAATTATCAAGACTAATAAATTTTAAATAGGCGTTTAAAATATAAATAAAATTAAAATAACTATATCTAAACACTTTTAATTCAACCCTTTATAATAGTTATAATTAGTAACTTAATAATAAAGAGATATAATATATATATATATATATATATATATATATATATATATATATATATATATATTCACGTAATATTTTTATTCATAAATATATTTTACCTACTGTATCAGAAAATGTTGTTTAAAATTTTGTATTGTGCTTAAAAGGACAACTTAATTTATTAATTCGTACAGTTTATTAAATAATCATTTTAAGTAAGACATAATGATTATATAATTTAAATATAAAAGTTTATTAATTTTTAAAAAACAATCGCAATCATCTTCCTCAGATTATCGGTCTCAGAAAATGTAGAAAACAGAAGCGGTAGTGATTGGGTAACTGTTAAAGTCGATTTAAAATAATTAAACCAGCGAGTAAGTTCTTGACATAAGCTGATTTGATACCAACTCAACCCAATGATTATTAATTAATGTTATAGGAATTAGTTGAATGCTATTAGTTTATTGATAAGTTTAAAGCCACAATGGAGATTTAAGTTTATGTTAAAACCATTAGAATATGACTTTAAACAAGTAGAAGATAATTAACAAAAATAACACCTATGACCTATGTTTTTATAAGGACAGTACTTATTTTTAAAATATCTTAACAATAGAGACATAAAATAAATCTATCTAATACTAAACAATGGTTAGTATTCATAATTTTAATTATAGCCATAATGCTAATTTATTAAGTCTTGTTACTTAACAAACCTGTATCAATATAGAAAACCTTACAAATTACATGCTTACAGAGTAAACGTATAGTGTATTTACCCACCTGCACACCCAGACACGTTCAGTAGTACTGACTCACCTGCACACCCAGACCCGTTCAGTGGTACTGACCCACCTGCACACCCAGACACGTTCAGTGGGACTGACCCACCTGCACACCCAGACACGTTCAGTGGTACTGACCCACCTGCACACCCAGACACGTTCAGTGGTACTGACCCACCTGCACACCCAGACACGTTCAGTAGTACTGACCCACCAGCACACCCAGACACGTTAGTGGTACTCACTCACCTGCACACCCAGACACGTTCAGTGGTACTGACCCACCTGCACACCCAGACCCGTTCAGTGGTACTGACCCACCTGCACACCCAGACACGGTCAGTGGTACTGACCCACCTGCACACCCAGACACGTTAGTGGTACTCACTCACCTGCACACCCAGACACGTTCAGTGGTACTGACCCACCTGCACACCCAGACACGGTCAGTGGTACTGACCCACCTGCACACCCAGACACGTTCAGTGGTACTGACCCCCCTGCACACCCAGACACGTTCAGTAGTACTGACTCACCAGCACACCCAGACACGTTAGTGGTACTCACTCACCTGCACACCCAGACACGTTCAGTGGTACTGACCCACCTGCACACCCAGACACGGTCAGTGGTACTGACCCACCTGCACACCCAGACACGTTCAGTGGTACTGACCCCCCTGCACACCCAGACACGTTCAGTAGTACTGACCCACCAGCACACCCAGACACGTTAGTGGTACTCACTCACCTGCACACCCAGACACGTTCAGTGGTACTGACCCACCTGCACACCCAGACCCGTTCAGTGGTACTGACCCACCTGCACACCCAGACACAGTCAGTGGTACTGACCCACCTGCACACCTAGACACGTTCAGTGGTACTGACCCACCTGCACACCCAGACACGTTCAGTGGTACTGACCCACCTGCACACCCAGACACGTTCAGTGGTACTGACCCACCTGCACACCCAGACACGTTCAGTGGTACTGACCCACCTGCACACCCAGACACGGTCAGTGGTACTGACCCACCTGCACACCCAGACACGTTCAGTGGTACTGACCCACCTGCACACCCAGACACGTTAGTGGTACTCACTCACCTGCACACCCAGAAACGTTCAGTGGTACTGACCCATCAGCACACCCAGACACGTTCAGTGGTACTGACCCACCTGCACACCCAGACACGTTCAGTGGTACTGACCCACCTGCACACCCAGACACGTTCAGTGGTACTGACTCACCTGCAAACACAGACACGTTCAGTGGTACTGACCCACCAGCACACCCAGACACGTTCAGTGGTACTGACCCCCCTGCACACCCAGACACGTTCAGTGGTACTGACTCGCACACCCAAACACGTTCAGTGGTACTGACCCACCTGCACACCCAGACTCGTTCAGTGGTACTGACCCACCTACACAGCCAGACACGTTCAGTGGTACTGACCCACCATCACACCCAGACACGTTCAGTGGTACTGACCCACCTACACAGCCAGACACGTTCAGTGGTACTGACCCACCAGCACACCCAGACACGTTCAGTGGTACTGACTCGCACACCCTCCCATAAATGTACAGTTGTAAAGAGTATCCAGATAGCGAAAAATAAGTTTTCTCTGTTATTTATCAATCGGTATTTCTGAATTGTCATACTGTTGAATTTGGCATAACGTAGTCTACAAATATTGTCTCTTAAAATTTTTGATTAAAATCTATAGTTAAAAATATTTTACATTAAACTTTTAAGACAGCCACCATTTTGAAAACGATTATCTTATACATTCAGCCTGTTTCATAGGAAAATTCAGTATTGTATGTCAAACGGTCTTTGAAATATTAAAACTTTTGTAAAAAACACATACACACATACAGACAGAAAAAGAATCGAGAAAGGGCACAAGTTATACGGCATTATCTGCTTTTGTTGACCTGTCAAACATTCCTCTAAAATATTCGATAGTCGAAGCTGGACATTCCGTGTATATACATATATATAAAACTATTTTAGGTAACATTGCTAAGTTAGCACTGAGTTAATTAAGACAATATTATTAATTGTAATAACTATTAATATTCAGCCCAACAATAAACAGTGTAACTAATCATTGTTCTGGATATATCCAAGCTTGTAAATCCTTGGTGGGTAATCTGCACTCCGTATAGTCGTGGAATATAATGGACGCCCTAATAACTTCCGAGTCACTTTCATACTTTGTGATCGTCCTTTAGTATTCTTATTGCATCTCCTCTATTCTTCATACACACAGTAATACTCAACTAGGCTACTTTCATTTGTACAAAAATGGACTAATATAAAATTGCTTTCAAATGAAACTGTTCAGGACCATCCTTTCTAAATTCGTAATCATGCATTGTGCCGATTATAGATGTTTCATACTAAGTACTGAAAAACTCTTAGATCCAGATACAGTACAATGTCACAAAATATTGAAGTATGTCAATATGTATACATTGACATGTTAAGAAAAGAGGTATAGACGATACATTATAGTTATATTGGGAACAGTTTATATATTGTATGGTGATATATGTAAGATTGAAATTTTTTTAGAGTTCTTAATTAGGGGTTTAACGTATTTTATTTCGATTCTATTGAAATAAAGATGGCTTAGTACTATAGAATGCTAGTAATAGACGAAGACTTGTGGTTATTTATAATAACTTACAAAATATTAATCGGTTAATTATACACCGAGTAACAGAAGTGTAATATGTCCTTTGATCTTAGGTCCAGAATATATCAAATTTACTGAAAGGTTCTGCCTCAACTAATTTTAAGTTAATATCTTTCTTCAATGGTAAAAAAATATTTGATTAAAAATGTATATAATGTCTCCAATTGTTATACCTGACTCGCTACAACGCTAAAGTACTGTAATTTATTAGTTTATGTTTGAAAACCAGTTTGGTGTAGGATATTGGTTTTTTTATGAAAAGGAGAATCCGACCTCCCCCCCTAACCTTACTCTGCCCATTCCTCATAGACTATTGATCTGTGCGAGGAAATTATTCAGACAGAGTAAGGGGACGAACCTTTACAGAAGAAGGTGAATATTACTGATAAATGTTCCAGTCTAGGCCGGATTCGAACCAGCGCTATCTTTAACCCAAGCTCAAAGTCCTGACGCCTTAGACCGCTCGGCCACCGGCTCGCCCTAATTATAATAAAAGCTTAATTATCTGAAAGACATTGAAATTAAAGTCGTCCTAATATTATTTTTATTTATGTTCTTTTAAAATTGCAATCTAATCTGGCCTATAGAATTTGGCATTTAACTATTATTAAACCCTATAGCTTATGCTTACACTTTTTTCTTGAAATGTCACAAGTTATTGTGCCAATATAACAAGTGTTTGTTGTTATAAATTTAGCTGAGTTCACCAAACTGTCAGCCATTCATTATATGATTTATCAAACGGGTTTCCATTCACAGATAGTTTAAAATACTGACAACAAAATCTGTAAGCATATTATAGATTCGACTCGAAAGTACATGCTACACGTCATTCATATAATTAACCACCCTCTATACGTTGTTTCATTACGTTTATGTGCATTATTAATTGTCAATGAAATACGAAAGGGAATAAACATATATTATTAACTATAATTTCCATGTAAATTAAGTATATGCATGATCTTAATCATTAATATCAAACAAATTATTTGCTCTTTGATTAAAATGTATATTAAATCCTGGAATACTTATTTGATCTAAAAAAATTAAATAAATAAATCTGGCATGCTTAAATAAACATACTATTACTAGCTTACAGAAAAGTTATTTTGAGACTCACCTGTACCTCTGTTTCAACAATGGTGAAGTGCAGTAGTTAGCCTGCGGTTGGCCAAAGTGGGGAGGTTCCGGTGACGTCAAACATGACGCACTTCAACTGTTAACCTCAACATATTTGTCAACACTATTAACAAACAAATTAAAAATTTCAGGATCAGAAAATGTATTAATTATATATTACAAACACATACTTCCTCCTTGCAACTAGATGTTGATACGAAATCGTATAAAATTAAGTCACAAAAAGGGGGGCAATTTATTTAGTTCAGTACTGTTTAATTTTTCAGACATAGTTTTTTCAGAATACGTTTGTATACAAATAAAATAATGTATTTTGTCAGATGATAGTTTTAGTCCCTCTTGATTTGTGTTACAAGCTTTCCTTTCAAACATTAAGTTGGTAATTTCAAAGCTAATTACAACTTTTACAATCAAAGACTGAACTAATAGACTATAGTAAAAGTTTAATTTTGCAGTTAAAGCTATCTACAGCTACTTAAACAAACAGTTTACCTTAAAGAATGTTTGGTAGATAAGTTTTCTATTTGTATATAAAAAGACTTCTACAATATATAAGAGAAAATAATATAGCATTTTCGCTGATTTGTAAGTTCTCATCTGTTTATGACTTGTAAATCCAGTTGCCATTAAAGAATACCAAAATACTAAATTAGTATCATGGTATTGAATATGTGAATACTTAGTGCTAAATTAATCTTGAAGATTGACATATTTCGATATTTTCACACCTTGAATATAACCACTAACAAACTCCATTGTGAAGCACCTTGTCCACGTGCATAGGAAATAGATATTTCCTGTGAACATTCTCAGATTGCTCGACTTCCATATAAATGCCATATTTGTATGTAAGTGTGATTCAGACTGTATGTTACCTCTTATAAAACCATTTTACGTTCCTCTAAGCAGTCTTGGTAATATACTATACCTGTTTATTTTGCTACCAAAGGTAAACTATGTTAAGCAGACAATTGCTGTGTGAAGAAAATGAGTATTTTTAGTCGAGGTAATATAACATGTCCTGTTTCGTTGGACTATAAATTATGTTACAACTTTACATGACGTTGCGTACAATAATATGTTAGCTGTACATGACGTCTTTTATAACTTTAATAACACTGTACATGACGTCTTTTATAACTTTAATAACACAAAGAATAGTCAAAAACAGACAAAAATCTTAAAACTGTAAATTACACTTTTTGTACACTATTTAATAGTTAGTTTGTATATTTTTGAAGATACTGTCTGAAATAAATATTCACACCTTCAGTGAAACAAAAACTTCAACTCTGGAAACAGGTCAGCATTTTCATATAATCCATTTTGAATGTTTTCTAGGTTATGAAAAGTGAAAAACCAAACTTTATAGCAATTTTCGTAACATATTAGTAAAGGTAGATAGTGTTTAAGGTTTTAAGTTCTAACAATATCTTTAATAGGCAAAAAAATACGTAAAACATAAAATTTTTTGAACAAAAATAGGAATTGAACGATTTTTTTGTAGTTATTATCAAATATACAAAAACATTACTTCTTTAAAATATTGTAGCAAATTCAATTACAAATGAGGAATATGCCATCAGATTTGCGGTACAACCAACGGTTTGCCCACAATCAAGCCGTAAGTTAACTTCTGCACACGATTCAAAATTTCCATCCATTATTTTAATTTTTTGCGGTGTTAAAAATTAAAAATTTTCAGATTTCAAAATGTTGCCCTCGATTGCTTGGTAAAAGCTACAAGTATGATAAATTTCAAATTTCTAGCTCTTCTGGAAGTGGGTCACAGTTTGTATACGTGAGTGAGTGAGTGAGTGAGTTAGTCAGTCAGTCAATCGCTTACACATGTGGCTTTATACATATTAGACTCGCTTCGGTCGTTGGGGGCTTCACCCCTAAACCACCTTGTGGTTCAAGCATCGATAGCTACTCAGATAATCACGGTTGGCTAGTGCAGCAGATTGCTACCCATACTAATCAGGGATACTTCCTAAGTTAATCACGGTTGCTACTTAATACTAGTTAATCGCTTACCCAATGTGATCACGGAGGTTACCTAAGATAGGTAATACCATAAGACTATCATGGTAGGCTAAACAATTTTTATCAGGGGCGTTTAATAAAGTTGGTTATGTGGGACTACCTAAGATGATCACGGGTGGTTACTCAAGCTGATTACGAGATGCTACTTAAGATTATCAGGGGGTTACCTAAGTTGATTGAGGGATGCTACCGAAGTTGATCACTTCATTGGCATCCCAAGAATACGTTTGAAAACGTGAAAATCCCCCATTGATAACTTAGTTAAATTATTTATTTAAAATGGTCACGGGCTACCATAGTAGTCAAATTGACCACCCCTGTTGATCATCGGTAGCGCCCAAACCCCCGAGGGGTTTCACAAATAATAACGGGTAGCTAGGCAAAACGGTTAAAGATTACTAAAACAAGTCTGTGGCTATCCCTAATTTTCACGGAGGGATACCCAAGATGATCCCTAGGCTACCTAAGGTGATCATGGCTACATACATATATTACGGGGGGCTACGTAAGTTGTTCAAGGGTTGCTTCAAAACTTGATCACGGGGGCTACACAAGCTTATCATGGTGTGCTACCTAAGTTGATTAAGGGTGGTGACTACCCAGTTTTTCACAGAGTCTATGCAACTTGATTATAGTGAACTACATAAGCTGATCACAGGGACTGCCCAAGTTGATCACCGAGGGTTCTTAAGATGATCACGGGAGGCTACTTTAAGAAGATCAGGCGGTTACCTAAGTTCATCACGGGACTACACAAGTTTACCACGTATTAAAGCAATTGAACGTAAAAACAAACAACGTAAAAACAATCCGCCTTTTTGAAAGATGTAAAATCAATTTTTAAAGCACTTTTGTTAGGACAGTAGTCAGCATAAATAATGTCAATGGTTTAGTTTTACAGCTTGTTATAAAAATGAGAGGATATGTTCCAAAAAGTCACACGTTTTTGACAAAAACTTAATAACCGACTTTTTTGTAATGACAATTTAGTATATACAGTATATAACCATTTTTGAGTAGAAAACCTTATTGTGAATTGAACAACGCCATTTGATGTATTCTAAATAAAATATTGCAACTACAGCAAAACAAATACCTCTTCTGGGCTCGCAAAACAGCATTTTCATATCAATATTTTGATTTATTAGGCTATGAGAGCTAAAATATCAAATATAAAAGAAGTTTAATAGTCTGTAAGGTTTATAGTTTCCAACTTATTTTATTCATACTTAAAGGGAGGAACTATTCACAAAAATCACACGTTTTCCACAAAACTCTACTTTACCGACTGTTTGTGAGGAAATTATAGTGTATGCCAAAAACATGTATAGGCCACTTTTTAAACAACATTTAATTTTTAATTTTAATATTTCATTAGATGTTGTCTAAACTAAATATTACAGCTTCAGGAAAAAAAACTTCAACTCCGCAAACAGATAAGTGGTTTCACTTCAGCCAATTTGAATTTTTCTAGGTTATGAACAGTGAAAAATTAAATGTTATAATATTTTTTGTAACAAATTAGTAAAGGTAGATAGTTTATAAGGTTTTAAGTTCCTAGCTTCTTTTAATCACCCTTAAATGGGAGGATTTGTTACAACAAAATTATACGTTTTCAACAAAACTCTACCGACTTTTTTTGAGAAAACTACGGTATATACCAAAAAAAGTTAATAACACCTTTCAAACAAAATTTAATTGTTAATTTTTCTGTGTCATTAGATGTTGGGTAACCTAAATTAGAGCTTCAGTAAAACAAAAAATTCAACTCTGAAAACTTGTCAGCATTTTGAATTTTTTTAGGTTATGGAAAATACAATATCAAATTTCTCAGCAGTAACAAGGTAGTAAAGGTAGATACAGTGTAATGTTATAAGTTCTCACTATATCTTAAAAAGGCAATAAATTCCGAAAAACATAAAAAAATAATTGTTTAACAAAAATAGAAATTTATCGATTTTTTGTGCAGTTAATATCAAACATTAAAAAAATTACTCATAGACAATATTGTACGAAATTTAATTACAAATCTGGAATATGTTGTCAGATTTGCTCTACAACCAATGGTTTGCCCATTATGAAGTCACAACAAAACCTCTGCACACGATTCAAAATTCCCATCTACCATTTTGATTTTTTGGAGGGGATTAAAAATTAAACATTTTTAGTTTTCGTAATTTTCTTGTCGATTGCTCAACAGAAGCTTTAATTGTGCCAAATTTCAAGCTTCTAGCTCATCTGGAAGTGGGTTAGAATTTGTGTACGTGAGTCAGTGAGTGAACTTTACGATAGATAATTGTATATAGGTTATTTACATAGACAAATGAAATTATTAACTATAGAAATGCAAACCATCTCCTCGTTATTCTAGGGAACACAAAAGTTTTATTAAAAATTAATATAAATTTTTTTCTGAATCCACGTAATAAACCTATCCGATTTATAAATTATACAGTTCCAAGTCTACAAAACACATTTATCCTGAGTGGAAGCAATGTTGGTAAAGTACGGTAGGGAAGACTACTTGAAATTCTTTCCTTATATAAGGCCTGTTCAAACAATGCAGCATCTTCCACCGCTCCAAAAATTTCAGTTTAACGCTAGTCAGACATTCTTACGTTCTTCCCTGGTACTGACTTATAATGTAGACATTTATAGTAATATCACACCTCACTAAACTACGAAACATTGGTAGTGGAAAAATGTGTATTTTGTTAAAATAAGTAATAACAACAAACAAAACTATATGAAGAAATGAATCTATTTTTTTTAATACAAATTCTTTACATGGTAACAGCTGAAAATAAAATAGCTACTTTTACCAGTAATGTGGCCATATTTAAATAAAGAACATAACAATATTATAAACATGCAATACAATGAGTTTAGCCGGAGATCTCACTTAAAAATAGATAAAACCGCAGACATCTGCAGATAAATAATCATAAAATTAATACTAAAAAGTAAAAATTAAATAAAAAATACTGCTACTTAATGAGCTACTCAAATACAATATACACTAGTTAAAAAATAAATGTATGAAACAAAAAGGGTAAGATGATATATAGGTTTTATTTACTTCAATTCAAACAACAATTTACAAAAGAAATATCTTGCTATGTTTATATCCAATGAAAAACTAATTTAAAAAAGGAGTTTAGAATTTATAAACGTTTGATATCATTTGGCAAACAATCAAAGTATTTTGGTTCCTAATACAGAAACCAATATTTGAAAATCGATCTTTTAAATTTGTAAATCTGCACAAACCACTCACTACGCTCCTCGTGCAATAAAAGAGGTTGACGTTGCTTCTATTTCCACTTATAATATAAAACAATTTAAAAACTGAAGGAATAAAAAGATGCTGAATAGGAAGAATTTCAAGATGTAATACAAAGGAAAAGAGCTTTTTCGTTTATTCTTTTTTCAAATGATTGGAACAAAATAATTTTTGGTTGTCCTCAATCTATCCATTAAACCCTTGTGAGCCCCAAACTAAACCCCCGTTAAACCCCAACATATAAGTCCATGCTGTAATACATAGTGAGTGATATCAAAGTAGAGAGAGCAAAGCATTTTAATGCCACAAAAGTTCCTTAAGTAATAAGACTTACTTAATGAGGATCAAAGTTTTGAATGTAAATTATTTATGTGTTTATCAAAAGAAAATGTTTTGTCAAGAGTGATCCCTAAATACTTTAAATGCTTTACTTGCTTTAGAGGTTCACATTCAAATATTTGTAAATCACAAGAGAGAGAATGATGTATTAATGGAAAAGAAAAATTAAAACCAACAAAATTAAAACTAACATATTGGATTTGGAATTGTTAACTTGCATTTTGTTTTTTAAACACCATTGACGTAATAGTCAAAGATCCAAATTAATCAAATTAACCAGTAATTGAGTGTCAACACCAGAATAGAACAACGCTACATCATCTGCAAAAGCACTAACACAACCATGAAAAGGAAGTTCTAGTAAATCATTTATAAAAAATAGGAAAAGGAAGGCAGATAATACCGACCCCTGTGGACTGCCAGCTTCTATTATAAGGCGGCCACTTAGTGTATTATTAATGTTTACCCGTTGTTTTCTTCCCACAATGAAACTTTTAAAACCATCTTAGGCTGGGCCTTTAACACATAGGTTTTTATTTTGTACAGAAGTATTTTGTGGTCCACAAAATCAAATGCTTTTTGATATCATTGAGAAGGCCCTTTATTTTTAATTTACCGTTGAAGCTGTTATAATTTCGATCAACGTGAATTATAACGTTAAAGGTTAAGTTTAAAATAACCTTAGTATTAAACATCCAAGTAAGGATAGGCGGATACTAACCTGATATAAGCTGTAAAAATGTACAAAGATAAAAACTGTTGTTATCTAAAATGAATAAATGATTTTATTTCCAAAAATGCTTACATTATTGCAACATTTGTAACTGTTGAAAATTGACTGGCCACGTATCAAGTAGTGCGACCAGTTTATACAAAAATAATATTCTTTAAAAACAAAATAAACATCAAAGGAGTCTAGCATCTTGATAAAATCAAAAAAACAAATCGTTGCAGTGTCTACAATACTATAGTAAGGCTATATAACACCAGACCTAGTGCACTAACTGTAATGTTACAAATATAAAATAAAAATTAATATCAAGAACATACAACTATAATTTCAAAAATAATAAACAGTTATCTTGGTTCAAGAGACGTTTTTGATAAATATTACTAATTAATGTTTTCATGAAAATTACTTTATTAAATAAAGATCTAATATTTTCCAAAAAGTAAGTAAAATATGTTACAAACTATTAATGGTGTCTGTTCAGGTTTTAATATTTTTTCACTGGCTAGATAAACGATTTTAAGGCTAACCAATTGTTATTATTTATCTACCAAAAGTGTTAGAGAGCCAATTAAAGTCTTCCACATGTATAAATATTTTATAAATCGTATATAATATGTATCAAATACAATCAGTCAACATTTCAACGTTGGCTGCTAAAAGTAATAAAATACCTAGAAAATTATTAGGAAATGTCTACTACACATCCCTCATCGGTTGAAGACTCTTTCCCTTTATGAATCTCCTTTATTGATTTAAGTTAAAATTTGTTTTAGTAATATTTTTTATTTAGGATGAACTGATAGTATTCAACTATTACTATGAATGAACTAAACCACAGTGTAAACTCAATCGAGACAGCCCGTGTACTGTTTGAAAAAATACAATGTTTAGTTTTGAATAAGGATTACAAAACTAAACATAATAGAAATTGTAATATATTTCACTTGCGATGTCTACAAAAATTGGTAACTAAACATTTCTGTTCAGTACTCTATGTTCTCCACAAAAATTGGTAACTACACATTTCTGTTCAGTACTCTATGTTCTACACAAAAATTGGTAATTAAAAATTTATGTTCAGTACTCTATGTTCTACACAAAAATTGGTAATTAAACATTTCTGTTCAGTACTCTATGTTCTCCACAAAAATTGGTAACTACACATTTCTGTTCAGTACTCTATGTTCTACACAAAAATTGGTAATTAAAAATTTATGTTCAGTACTCTATGTTCTACACAAAAATTGGTAACTAAACATTTCTGTTCAGTACTCTATGTTCTCCACAAAAATTGGTAACTACACATTTCTGTTCAGTACTCTATGTTCATTTCTTTGTCTGTTGTTTCTGTGGACAATGCGGTTACGTAATACATTTACGTAATACGTAACACATTTTCTCCCAAAATGGATCTCATTTTATGTCGGAAATTAAGTAGCTTACCAACTAAAGTTATATATTCAGTTTAAAATTACAATATTTTTTCAAGTATGTTCAGTTATTTACCCATTTCAGTTTTTTATGAAGTTCTGCCCTCGTAATAAAATACATTAAAAATAGTTATCTATCTTTACCTAAATAATATTATGATGTTTTACACCATAGTGAATGATATTTAACGAAAATGTAAGGTAAATTTTAATCTCAATCGAATTCTTATCTTACAATTCATTTTTTTATATATAAAACATTACATTTTTAGTATTAAGAGTAGTATTTATTTCATAAATATTCATTATATAAATAAAAAATGTTTTTAGCTAACTGACTTTTACACTGTTTATATGAAAATTGATTCAGTATTTACAACGAAGTTGTAAATCCATGAACGCACAAAAGATTTTAGTTTTACAATCGGTAGCCCTACACAAACCTGCTCCGGATGATCCGATATTCGTATGTTACTTCTGTGTAATGGACTAAATGTCCCTAATCCAAGTAAAACACTGCACACCTGTGATAAGCTGTCACTTAAACATAACTTCCCCTCTTGTGTATGAGACAGCCAACTGTGAGACAGGCCAACACAATTTTACTGATAATCTATTTTCAGTAAGTTGATTACCTTCCCAAATAGGTGGCAAACACATATAGGTGAATAACTAATAATTTTAAATTGTGAGTGTTGGTGGTCCTCATATTTTACCAAGCTATAATATTTAACGAAACAAAACCTTTAATATATCTCTAAAGATGCTTTCTACTACTCTAAACAAAGATCGTTGGTGGCAGTTCACCTGTTTCAGTAAAACAACTTAAGACTCAGATAATGGCTGACAATTCGCTCAAATTAGGTTTTAAAAGAAAATATAACATGATTGTTATTATAAGAACAGCACAACCCTATGTTGCTCTGAACTACCAAGCAATTACCTTCACAATACACTACCCATGGTTACTGCAGTCGTTTACTGGTTTCTAAATGTGTCCTGTTGTAGAAACTATTCATCTCACTATTTTGTACTTATTTACATTTTATAATGAACCAAAAAGATACAGTTTTAAATGTTAATATTTTATTGCTTATACAACTTTCATAAAAAATTAACCATGATTTGTGCCTTGAAATTAATCTTACACCTTATTAAATTGTAAGCCTAATTATTGCACTATACTAATTCATAGTAGTTTACATTTTCTGCAAATTCGATAAGCATAGTAACATTGCAGAGCCATTTCCATGTTATGAAAACATTAATTAATATATAACATTTCTTATTCAATATTGATCAAACATCTGGAATATACTGTATTTAACAACGTTGTTACTACCAAGAGCAATGTTATGAATCTTTTCAGGTGTCTATATGTCATTATAAACGTTTGATCATATCAATAGTTTTTTGTAATTTTTTAAAGAGACAGTTACCTCGGAAGTCTTAAACATACCGTGAGTTGTACCTCATTGTTATTCCGATATAAAAAGGACCTAGCTAGAAAACTCAACTTCTCATATTTTAATGTTTTAAATTAAAATATTTAATGTTTTTAATTAAAATATTTAATGTTTTTAATTAAAATATTTAATGTTTTTGATTAAAAGGCCTAATTGCATACGTGGATTTATTTATTTGCGCATTTTTTAAGCTATCAACGATCAAAGGTAGTAAAAGTGGCAATATATGTTATAATATAAAATAAGACCTTGGTGTAAAATATTACTTTAGTTAAATAAAAAAAGATTTAAAACACAAATAACCTTGTCCTAATGTGTAACTCGTGTGTAACCGAGTTAATTTGTTGAAAAATTTATTTATAGGCCAATTTACATTTCATAGACATTTATAAAATTATCAGTATTTGGATACAATTCAAATATGCATACTTGTCTGTAAAATGTTTAATTTTTTAAATATTTAAACTAAACAAAAACTGATGGAATCAGATCAAGTGACCCTGGTGTCCACTTAATACAGTCTCTTCTACTGATCGATTTATTGACCATGTTATAACTCTATAATACTATTTTCAGCTATCAAAAATATGGCATTAATCAGTTTCCGTACAATTCCATGAGGAGTAAAAATGTAGCTACATCTATCTAAAAAATTCACTATCAGCGATGTCCCTATCCATCATAACTTGACAGAACTCCGATGGGCGTAATCTTCGGAGTACACACAGAATGCTTGGATATACAAAACAAGAAAACATTTATTTACAAATTAATTGGAGTTGATGTGTGTTGAAAGGAATATTACTTTAAAATTTTCCGTAAAAATATATTTCAAGCTTTGTTTTACGAGATAAATAAATCAATAATTTTTAAACAAATCAATAAAACAAGTAAAAAATACATTTTTAAGGAATTAAAGAAAATGTTAATATCAAATTCGAGACAATTTAATTATTTAACCTTCTTTTGGTGGAATATTTCCAGTAAAAACGGTCGGTTTGCCATTTATTAAGTAGTCAAATATAAGTATTCAGTCAAATCATATGACAGAGATGAGTTTTAAGGAAGAAATCACGAAGATACTTAAATTAGTTTTCTTAGTATAAAGAAAGTTTACCCATTATTGTTCGTGTTGAGTTTTCTTTAAATCTAAAGTAGATTTTTGAACATCTTTTGTGAGAATTCTTAGCTAAATTCTTTTTTTATAATTTGTTTAATTGTAATTAAAATAACTATATTTATATGAAAGGTTAATTTTTTATAAATGAATATGACATGATCTTATTTTTAAGGGGTTAAAAACAAGTGGTATAGAATAAATTTAACCTAATGTAGATACAATGCATCTATTTATGCAGAACAATTAAATTTAAATCGGGTAATCAACCATATTGACACATGACACAAAAACACGATTCAAGATTACTCATTCAAACAAAACATTGGACGATAACATATCATAATAAAGTGAAACCTCTCAATATATTTTATATAATCACATTGTGGATGCATGTTACACATACATTTGTATTAACAATGATCAATATTTATTTAATCAGAATTTAATAATAAATCATATTTATGAACTCAAAGGAAAGTTATTAAAACCTAACTTATTTTATTTCTATTTACAAGACATTTATTTCAAGCTGACTATAAATATGATTACGTTAGGCTATTAGTTAATAATTACAGTATGATTTTAGCGTGGTATTAATTGAATAGTGTTGCAAGTATTAAGCTGATTGTTAAGAAATATACCTTAATATTTTGTCTGTAACTCATATATGGTTATCATAGACACTCTGAGCTGTTAACTATACAATTAACAATTGAGAGTATTAACGTGGATGTTTACACAAAGTAGTTTAAGTTAAAATGTACAGATATAAAAATCAAACAAGACCTAAACTTGTTAAGTATTATATTTATTACGCAATACGATAAAGTATTAAAGTTAAAAAAATTAGGTTTTTGTTTACTTTTTCCTCAATAAACATTATTCCTGTTTATTATAATTGTTTAGTGTTTAGTTTTAATAAATGTTTTCTTTTCATTTACATTTGTTTACTAGTGAATTTTATACATATTTATAATAACTAATATTTAAAATAAAAGATGTTTATTTAATTTATGTTCCTGGCAAAACCGTGTTTACTTACATTCGGTTCAGTTATAATTAACTTTTGGTATTCGATATAACCTTTCAGTTGTATATTGTCGATTTATGTATATTATTTTTTAAACAATAACATTTCAATCCTTACCAATTCAATGTTGCTTCATTCCATATTGAACTAGGGAGATCTTCATATCCACTCTAAGTAATCAATCTAAGTGAAAAGTGATGTAAGTTACTTCATGAAGTTATATTGTAGTTCAGCATTCTTTTGAACAAGTTATATTTTCACTGATATCATTAAATTAAAACAAATTAACACATAAACATAATGATTTTGACGAGTTTATGATATGTAAGCATACAATTAAACCTAAATGATCATTTACCTTATATAAAGCTTAAATCTGTCGTCCCTACATAGGACTTTTCTATAATCCTTAGGTCTAGCCATCCATCCTGATGAACGGTGACCTAGATCCGTTTCCGTTCCGGTAATACGTCTCCTGCTCTATTACAGACTTGCTCCTCGTGGGCCAGTCGTAGTCTCACATTACTACTTACATATGCAAGGTCTTCACTGTTGAGAACTGTTACAATCGACTGTTGTTACCATTATGGTACGTTAAAGAGAGTCCACTACTGTAATGCATGCATTCACAATATTACATGTCTATATAATCAGTATAGTGCTCACAGCAACAATAATGCACTTACGTTTAATGAGGCTTATTATGCAAGATAAAAAGCAAGAACAATGTTGTTGTTGTATTCCTGATTTGTAGTTATAGTATCATCAGTGATAAATCTGAATATTTAAAACAAATTACATACATAAATGGAACTTATCCAAAACCTGATATAATTTCTTTTCTCACTTTCCAGGCTAGTTCTCAATCCTATCTCAAAATGGATAGAGATACCTGATGACAGAGGGCAATATGTACTTGTATTTATCAGAGTCATTCTATATCTTGCAACCCACACCCCTACTATCAAAACATTGCTGGGTCCATCGTGGTGGGTGCGAAAGCACCGGACTCAGGAGGACGAAACAGAAAAAAAGTTGAATGGCAACAATATTGTTTATTACATGGACATTAAAAGACCCATTAAATTCAAAAATATTAAAAAAATATGAGGTGACAGTAAAAAATTATACATTTAAGTACAAAGGGCCGTTGACTGTCTGTGAAAAGTTACAATATTTATCAAAAGTTACAGAAGCATTTTAAAATATATTATATGGCCTCGAGGCAAAATAAAAAAATAAATCAAAAAAGCAAGATCGACAAATATCAATAGTACAAATGTATCAATAAAATGTAAATCACATTAGTTTCAAACTACGTAGGCTAGTCTATATCAAAAATAGGTTAGGCGAGACATGTTATCAAAAATGTGTACAAATCTCTAAAAAATATAACAATAATAAATAAATAATAACAATGAACATATACAAGAATAATTAAATAACAAAATACCTTAATGAATAAACTACAACAAGAAAACAATAACTACAGATAAATTAATACATAACTACGGATAGAAAAAATAACAAGTTTACGTTTAAATCGTCAACTAAACTTATGGGGCCTCGCGCAACAAAAGAAATTTGGAAGTTTTTGGCCAATTTGGAAAAGTTAAAAAAACTAATCTAACAAAAGAATTAAATTAATAATTACGCCGAAATCCTTAAGGCTAAACAGGGCGGCTCCTAATGGGAACAACAAAGTGAAGAATCACCCATGAAACCCATTCTTTAAAATAAATAACCCCAAGAAAAAAATATAAACTAAACAAAATAAAAAATACAATCAAAAAATATATCTCGCTTTAAAATGACAGAAAATCAAAATGTTTCATCACAGGTAGATGAATAGAGATCAACTGAAGGATGTTTTTCACTTAAGGTTTCGATGAAGAGGGGGGTGGGCAGAAGGGCTAGAAAATAACTAGGTTTGGGTCACTTGAATGTCGATGTCTTCATCCTGGGGGCCCATGGATGAACAGCTTGGAAAGGGGAAAAGGTGGCAAGTATAGTAGAGGCTTGGCCCAGCCCGTAGGTACCACGCTGTGCCTCCAGCAAAACACCATATGTAGCCATGCAGGGGCCCGTACATCACTCTCCGACTCCGGCACCTGCATGATATATTTTAGTCTGGCTCCACAAAAGCGAGAAAACCAAATAAATACATAAAGGGGCGAGAAAAAATGAAAGAATTTGTTAAACTAATAAAAGCCGCCATGACATTTAATTGTAAAATAACACAAAGAAGTATAGGATCTATATATATACCAAAATATGTTTTTTTTGCCTAAAGTAACAAAAGACTAAGTACAACTGTTTGACCAAATTAATAATAAAAAATATGACAATCTATCATAACTCAGCATTACATTACTAAAATCCTGCCGTGTCCGGCAACAACATGAAGTTTTTTGTTAGAGATATCAAGTGAAATATGACCGTTATAACAAGAGAAAACGATACTGAGTTTACTATAAATAATCATGGTACACAAAAATAAAAAAAATTAATTACATCTAAAAATCAGTTTAAACAGGACAAAACAATATAATAAATAGAAATACATGATCACAATTACACTTACAACGGCACATGGACTTGATGTAGATCTGTTGAAAATAAAACCATTTTCACAAAGAGGCAACAGCTTTATTAATTACTGAAACAACACAGATATGAGAACAAGAAATAAATAAACAATACTTTTAGCCAAACAGTTACAAAAGCAAAAAATTTTGGACGAACACTTACCTAAAGTTTCTAGCCGCAATACATGCCTCGTCGGCTGCTGAGCTAGAATGGCAAGCTTGCCGTCGACGCCAAGCCACTCAGAAAACAAAATGACGGAACACAGAAAATGAATACAAAGACACTGAAAGTAAACTAAACACAGGGTAGTCTGAGCTGTCCGAGGGAGACGATCGTAATATGCAAACGGCACAACCTCCCCCTCGAAAAAGGTGCAAAGCCCCAAACACAGACGACCCTCTTCCAACACACCACAGAAGAACAAAACCTTGCTTGGAGTTGAACATAGGGACGATAAGAAAATAATCTCAAAACAAGGAGACTCAGAGATAACCCGTAGGAGAGTAGTCCCGGATACCCTGAGTCCTAGCAGGATCAATGCAGATGCTCTGAGAGGAAACCAGACGACCCAAAAAAGAGATTTTAGGCTTAGAAAAAGTGACTCTGTCAGGGTAGACGGTAAGGCCAGCACTCCAAAGTCGGTTCAGAACTTCCTCCATATGTTCTAAGTGTTACTAGAACGTTTCACTGTAGACAAGAAGATCGTCTAGATAGTTGAAGACGTAGTTGAGCTTCACTCCGTGAAAGATGGAATCCAAAAGCCTGGTTAAAGTCTGGGCTCCCACAGCTAAGCCCATAGGAACACGAGTAAACTGGTAAAGGTTCCAGAGAACACGGAAACTATTGACATACCTCGATTCTTTAGTAAGAGAAATTTGATGATATGCCTGGTTAAGATAAAAAATGCTGAAGAATTTGGCCTTACCGAACCAATCAAACGCTGAATGCAAGTCTGGAAGGGCTACTGAGTCGACGGACACATTAGCGTTCAGACACCGATAGTCAATGAACAGCCTCGACTTCCCATTAGGCTTGGGGACCAGGAATGCTGGAATTGCATATGCTGAGAGAGAGGGTTCGATGACTCCCTGTTCAAGCAGATCATTTATCATGCCCCGAAGAACTACCATCTTGGGCGGAGCAAGTTTGTAAGAGTGGGCGAACACTAGCAGAGTCAGGAGGATCTCATATTAATGAAGATGAGTAACCCCCAGTTTGGAAGTCAGCACATCATCAGGAAAGCGAGAATACAACCCCCTAATGGCTTCTCCCTGCTGCGGGGGAAGATGACCAACTGGATCCACCTTAGATTGTTCCACCTCACAATCTACCTCTCGGACTGCAGAAGACTCTGTGTAAACTAAACACAGAGGAAGACCGAGCTGTTTGAGGGAGATGATCGTAATGTGCAAACGGCACAACCAAAGGCCATACAAGTGTTCAAAGTGTATAAGAATATAAATTTAGGAAGGCTCGTAAAATTTAATAAAGCGGCCACAGCAAGGGGCTTGCCACTCAGTCGGTCCGGGTTTGATTCCCGATGTTGACCATCACAGTTTTTATCCCTGTACCACTTTCGAGGTTCATTAAGCCAGTAGTCCTCAGGTTAAGTGATCGAGAGGGCTAAGAAAGTCCTAACTTCACCTAACGTCACAATGAAGTAAGACAGTCCTTAAATTTAACATTCCACCTTATATAGAAAACCACTCACTTAATCTACATAAAAGATGTTTCCGCCCTCACTACTTTCATAGCACACGTGGGCACAGATACTAGCTGAAACAGAAGGTTACTAAAATCTGTTTTGTATTGTAAGTATGTAAAATATACAAAAATTAGATTAGGAACAATCATAAATTGTTTTGTTAATCGATAAGGCATTCTGAATACGTTTTACTTTGGAGTACAACTTTAATGAATAATGATTGCATTAATAAAATAATGCACACGTGAAGTGACTCTGAATAATCAGTAGTAAATAATATAAGACAAATTCAATCATTACGTACTCTATAGGTGGCATTATAAATAATGGACGATTATTGTTTTGCCCAACATTCATTTACGCAGCAATATTGCCACAACAAAAGAATACAACACAGTGTTTCTATTTATAGCCAACGACAAGTCTGTGTTTTCGTACCATATAGACTTCTTACTTATATACCATTAGTAACAAGTTAGTCTTCCGTAATACTAATATTGTTGATACTGCCATTTTCACAGTGAAAATTACCTTTCCAAAATAACTACAGTTCTATAGTATTTTTACTGTTTTATTTTTTTCATATATTTTAAGAGACATTTATTTTATATAGCAAATACTTTTAAGGTTTGATGACTTTACGCTATTGATGAATTAAATTTATCATAAAATGAATTATCTACAATTTTTGTGAATGGTTACTATATAAAAAACAAAAGAAATATAAAGTGTTTTAACAACTGTGGCAGAGCCATTTTCTATCCACCGGACTTACGTAAGGGTGAGAATGTTAGTTTTTATAAAAAAAAAAGGAAAAATCTGCAGTCACTAGGTCACATGGGCTGAGAAAATGTGCGGAAAGCTAACCACACCGACAATTAGTTCGTCACAAATAATAATGTATCATAATTTTAATTTTTTATAGTACAAGAGTCTGTTAAAATGTAATTTTAACTACACACTCATGCTCACATTATCTGGGAAGTTCCATTTTGTCTTAAGGTTAATGTAAATTACGTTTTAATTAAGTTCATTAAGCCTGTAACGATCACGTCTAATTTAATGTGCATTTGTTTTAATTGTTGTACTATTTTAAAGTATTTTATATATAGTGAAATAAGATAAAGCTATGGAAAAGTACAATTCTAAAGTGGTTATTTAAAATTTATAATAAATATCTTATAATTATACATATATGAAAATTAATAGTTAGTTTAAGATTCTGAATTTTTTAACTATATTTAAATAGAATTTAAAATATGCCATATTTATGCTTTTGAAATCAATATAATAACAATCAAAATATTTCTAATTTAATATATTTATTTATCTTACAATTTAATTAACAGTTTATATAGTAAATAAGAGGAATAAATCACAGCCTACCAGTTGACATAATAAGGTGTCATAGGAATATAGGATTCGCAATACCAATTAATGAGTACATTAGTGAATGAGTGTATCTGTTTGATTTGGTGTGGGGGTTGATTAACATAATTTTTTAACACTTTGAACTAAAGTGGCTAATATTAAACATAGTATTTCATAAATACTTTAAAGTCTGTTACTGAACTTTAACTGATTTTGGAAGAAAACATACTTCAATTTCAAATATAAAATAATTAATTATGTAAAATGTGCCTAAATTAATTTGGCACTAATATTTCTGAATATAAATTTAAATGAATATTTTCTTGCAATACCTAAATATCGTAAACATTTAGGGAGTACAGTGTGTTTTTATATTAAATATGTTTATTAACAAATTTTGTTTTAAATTTAATATTTTGAAGAAATTTGTGAAATTTCGTTTTCCATGTATAGGAAATTAATTTTTTTAAATTATTTTTAAAACTGTTTATCGACAATTATTACTATTGCTAATAATACAAGCAACTTATTGTTTTGTATTTTGTACCAAACATAGATTTTATTTTTTTCAGCTAGTTTTGTCTCTCTGTGTATTTATACGGAGGCCATGCGTATGTAGTATTGACGGGCCCCACTACATGACCAATCACAATATGCTATCTATATTGCTTTTGTATATTCCCCTCTTATTTTTGTACAGCAATATTTTTGTCTAGAAAAGTAAGAATATACACGTGCTTTCAACGAGGAAAGATATGCTTTGCAACGCTGTTCTATAAATATAAATCAATTTTTTCCCAAAATAGTAAAACTTAGTTTCGTCTAGTTTTAACACACTTGCCTTTCTGAATAACAAGATGCATATATTAACACCTACTGGTTGAGGCCATAAATATTACGTAATTACGCCTTTAGGTAGAAAGTGCTAAAAGAATATAATAGTTTTCAAATCCTCTCCTACACGCTCTTTGTGAGCTAATCTTAAGGCTGTCATATAAGTGTATATATTGACTTATCAGTGACAGTTGTTTGATATTAAGAATAATCAAATGTGACAAATAGCTGAAGATTATTTTTCATATGTTGGTATTTTGGTTGTTTAGCACATAATATAAGACAGAAAAGCTACGCCCATAGCTTAAGTAAACTATACAATCTAAAAGTTACAACTTAACGTAGCAGTTATGTAGGTAATATGACGTGTATTAATAAATAATCAAACAATAAAATCAAAGTAACAAATATGTATTGTATTTAAGAGTTAGTAAATTAGTTGACTAATTAATTAATATGGTGAAACTTGATTTTGATTTTCACTATTAGAATGACCAAAAAATAGTCCAGTACTTAGCAAAGTTTGGATTGCATCGTTAAGGAAATGTTTATCTATCGTTGAAGAGGTCAGACAACAAATTAATAAAAGTTTTAAAAGTTTAGGAATGTTTCATTTTACCAAATGAAATTAGGGGTAAGATGGCCTCTCTAACACATAACCTGGGAACCAACGTATTAAAGCAGACTTCGGAACCATCACCAGAGAGTTGCATGCAAGGACGGGCTAACTCAACGACCACCCTCCTAAGGAACAGCCATAATCGATGTTGCTTGACACCGTTATGTTGCGGTAACATCAGAATCCTCCGATCAAGGCTAGTGGTGAGTAGCATCTGATGTAGTACTAATTGTAGTGACGTAATCTCAGTTTATGGAAAAACAACGTAGTCGTTACTTTAACCCAAAAAAAGCATTTATATGCATCATAATCAAATCGCAACTTAGCAAAGTAAAGGTCAGTAAATAACTCATTATTGTTTAGTTTTCACTACTTCAATGTTATAAAAACTACAATAATCGTGTAATAGATCGTTATATAAAGAAAACTTAACTTATCGGTTAGTTGTTTGCCAGTTTACATTAAATATGTAAAAATGTTTTCTTTATAAAAATTGGTGTTTTGTCACATGTATTATTCATAAATATGAATAAATATGAACGATAAAGCTTTTATTTAGTGGCAAAGATAGGACTATACAGTTATATCTTCCACTTAAACACGTCACATAACTCAGACAGAATGCATCATTGCTGAAGGAGTTGACGGTTAAATTTTATTCTTTGTCACATTTACAGAAAGTTCTGCTGATTGCCACCATGTACGATTCAATCGGCACATGATTGAAGTTATTTCATCACCATCATTGCTCCAGATACATGAATGGAAGTACATTGAAAGCCGCAACACCGATTTCAGCTTTATGAAAGGCCCTTTGTAGGACAAATTGCTTCTGAATTAGTAACTTTCTGGAGAGGGCTCCGAGAGACTGAAAGGCCGCTAACGTCAACTATCCTCGTAATGGCGGCCATGTTCCAAGCTAGACACGTTTACTGAATTAAACGTAGTTACAGTCTGTACATAAATGGGTGTTGGATGATCTAATTTTGTTAAACAACCATACTTGGAAACCTACGAATCGTATTTGGGCATCAAGATATATTTTTATACAACCCAAGTTTTACAACCATTTTACAAATAATTGTAATTTTGAAAAGAAAAAGTATATTCGTTTATTTTTCATGAATAAGAATGATTGAATAGTAAAATATTGCATATAATTTTGGTTATAGATATTGTATAACAGAATTATACACACTTTAATTCCTCAACATAGAATAATGATTGAATAGTTGTTGCTAGTGGCGTAGGACAATAATTGGTCCACCTGGAGAATTCCTTGTATGATTTATTTTATTTTGTCATGATAAAAATGTATTTAAAATTAATAAAAAGAATTTTAAACACTGGACACATACCTAATGAGATGAAATTTACATTCATTAGGCCTATTAATAAGAGGGGAAGTGCACAAGACTTAAGTTGTTTTAGGCCTATTGGTTCAATTTCTGTGATCTCCAAAATACTTATGAACAGTGTTACATTAATGAACAGCTGACTAGATACTTAACTGACAGTAAAATAATAGGTAAAAATCAGTTTTGTTTTATTCATGGTAGGTCTACTATTGATCTGTTAGAGGTTTTAACAATTTGCATTAATGGGTCACTTAATGAAAGCAAATGTGTGATTGCTGTAGCAACGGACCTTACAAAATATTTAGATGTGGTAAATTATAAAATAATATTACAAAAATTGGAATAAACATATTGTTGACGTTGTTTGTAAATTATTTTAAAGATAGTAAAGTATGCACTTCTATTGCGAATTTTGTTAGTGAGAGCATCAATCAGGAGTGTGGCCTAATTAAGGGTTTTAATGACAATTTCTAATGAATAGTCAGTATAAGTCTTTAACAATGACTACATTCGGTCATCTACACTCATAAAACTCATTCGAAATCCATATTCACCCATATCTTGACGAACAGCACCCTAATAATAAATAATGACAAATTAATGTTTAAAATTATTTTTGAGATCTGAAAATGAAATTACCCTAACCTTGGCCTCGACTCCTGCAGAGATTACGCCAGAGAGTTTATATATCAACACTGCGGCAACACTTATGAATCTCCAAGTTTGTACCTCGTATATAACAAACAGTACGCTACTTTACTGGTGGTAATAGTTATACCCTGGGAGTTTCGAATTACACTTGATGATTCCATATCTTCCCAGACTTACAGTTATAACTTTACATAATCTCCACCCATCTCGCCTTCACTATGTAGTGAGTTATAGTCACTAGTTATAACAGTACAACTTGGGGATTGTTCTTCTCTGATCTTGTGTTTAAATTGTAATAATTTAGATGTAATACTTACATTAATTCATATATCTGTTTACCAATATTAAACCATAATGGATTTAATAATAAAGTTTATGAGAACTCAATCTTAAAATAACACAAAATTATCACTTTTACTTCATAAATACGGTGATCTCTCGTTTGGATATTTACTATCCGCAAACTAATAATAGTATTATAGTAGCAGTTGCCGTTTGTGTGAACCCGTCTACGAAACAAATGAAAAACATAGTGTTAATTGTATTAAACACATTAAATTGTATGTTAGAGTGCAGGCATTACAAACTTGATTCTAAAGTTGCTTAACCACTCTAAACTTTACCTATAAGAGATTTATCTGAGATAATTTTCTAATGTATCATAAATTACACACAACATGAATATGTATTGTCCCTTACCAAACTTCTTTGCACCAAGTTGGGGCAACATTTTGTCTTATAGTGCATATTAAGTCCAATCTCAAAAAGTCACTTTACAAACAGCTCAAACATTTTAAAAATCCATGAAAAAGTAAACCACTTACTTGGTATAGAAAAAAATATTTTCATTTTATATCATATAAATATGCATTATTTTACAAACAGTAAGCAAATAAGACATTATATTTACTCTAATAGAATAGGAAAAATGTTATTAAAAATATTTAACTAACCGAAAGATATTACAAAAGTTTCAGTTATTTCGTTTTCCTTACATTCTTTCTTTTACCTCCAATCAAAGAATGCCTGCCCTCGAACATTGTTTCTAAAAACAGCTGCAGTAAAGTAATTGTTTTACAGAACTAGTTCTGGGTAGAACTTGTTCTACAAACCTTCATTCGTTTGTACACAACTATATTTATTAAACTATTTATATCACCTTGTACTTATTCAAAATTTGGTCAGTTTATTACAAGATCTTATTTTGTTTAGTTTGATATTAATTGACATAGAAACAACAGTCTTTTTGTCAACTAAGCTCTGACATTTTGGATCATTAAAAAAATATTTTATTGTAAAACTATGTAACCTATTTAGCTAGAATTAAACATCTTTCATACAACAATCATTATCTTTCAATATCAGTATATTACTGATAATAGTACATGTTAAATAGCATGTATCAGACCCTCTCTTCCCATTCAATACAACACCCGGGAGTGGATGTTGAGAGTTTTACGTGTGATTTAATTTATTGTAAAGGTTTATTTTCAGACTGTGACTAGCAGACTGTCAGCTTTAACTATTGTACCTGGCACTAATCGAATAATACTTATGTTGTAAGGCGTGATTTTCGAATAAACTATAGTACAAACACGAAACATACTACACGTATAAGACTTATCGATCCTCTGAGCTGTTTGTATTATTGTGCTCTTGTAGATAACAACTGGTTATCTACGATATATATAGTTTAAACCACAACCCCATTTTTATTTTTACTTTAAGTAATGTTCGCATATAGGTAACATTAATTAAAGTAATCTAGACCAACATTGTAGGTATTCTAGACCAACACTGTAGGTATTCTAGACCAACATTGTAGGTATTCTAGACCAACATTGTAGGTAATCTAGACCAACACTGTAGGTATTCTAGACCAACGATGTAGGTGATCTAGACCAACACTGTAAGTATTCTAGACCAACACTGTAGGTATTCTAGACCAACACTGTAGGTAATCTAGACCAACACTGTAAGTATTCTAGACCAACAATGTAGGTGATCTAGACCAACACTGTAAGTATTCTAGACCAACACTGTAGGTATTCTAGACCAACACTGTAGGTAATCTAGACCAACACTGTTGGTATTCTAGACCAACACTGTAGGTGATCTAGACCAACACTGTAGGTATTCTAGACAAACACTGTTGGTATTCTAGACCAACACTGTAGGTGATCTAGACCAACACTGTAGGTGATCTAGACCAACACTGTAGGTATTCTAGACCAACACTGTAGGTATTCTAGACCAACACTGTAGGTAATCTGGACCAACACTGCAGGTAATCTGGACCAACACTGTAGGTAATCTAGACAACCAAAATTATATGTTTGGTCATAAGTACACTATTCCGATATGGAGGGAATGTACATATTTGTCTAAATTATTTATGCATTTTTTCATGTTTCTCGTTTTTTATTACATAAAAATATTATAAAATATACATTATTTTATACTATTTATATAACCTTGTACTTATTCAAAATTTGGTCGGATTAGTTTATAATTTCTATAGAGATAAATTAAGCAAATGTATATACAATTATTAAAATTTAAATAAAAAACCATGTATTTTACAACGAATTCTTCATGAAACCACTTAATAACTATTTCAACACTATTTCGACCATTTAAAAGTAATACTGTAAAAATAATTTTTATTGTGTTTAATTTTTATTGTGTAAGTGTTTACACACATTTAAAATTTTAAATAAAACGTTTAAAATGTTAAATTTTATTAAAAATTATCATGGTTTTATTTATTTCATAAAAATATTCTAGTGCCTGTAAAGGTTTATTTTTTGAGTTAGGATGGATATTTCCTGCATACTAATTAGTGTTTTTTGGCCAAATCATCCAAGGTTATCAAGTGTGTGGCATTTAGTTGCCAGTTTGTGATTACTTTAAGTTTACAAATTATCACAGAGAAATTAAATTGTCTTCTAATTTCTCTCATTCAAAAAACTCACTTTTAAATATGTTAATGATGGAGTATCAGATGAGGAAGACAAAGGTTGTTGGTCATTTGCCATAATTACGAGAAAAATACAAATCACCACGTTTTGATTTGGTAAAACCCAAATATTTGTTAAGTGCTAAAAATTAAATTACATCTAAATAAATATGTTTTAAAATTATGTTTTTGAAACTAATAAACGTATCTACATTAATTATCTGTATTTTAACATGTACAACCTTATTTTGCAAATTATTTTCTATGGCAAAAATATTTAAAGATAAACAAAAAAATAGGTCTGATATTTTCAGGACTTTACAAGCTTTATTTTAGCCAAACTCGTTTTAGATGGTGAGAACACACTAACCCAAAACATTCAATTTTGTTTATTTTTACGAATAATTCAACCAAACGAAGATGAGACAAAAAAATGTCAAAACAGTCCCTTTTATAGCAATACAATAACAAAATTGAAATAGAAGTATAAAGTAGCTTATACACAGACTATAAAATATAGAACTAACTATACAAAGAAGCCTACACATTTGAACTAAACAGAATTTAACTTTATTGTATATTAAGTTGTTTTCAATTCAACATTCCGTAAAATTAATAGGGGGTTTCCTTGTTACAGTTTTTATAAATATGATTATTAAATGGCTTGTGAAAATCTTACTAAATTTACTCAAAAACACCTTTAAATAATTATAACTGAGTAACATATTGTCTCGAAACGAAAATACACTGGTTGAGATTTCAATAGGCTTTAATTAAATTACAGATCTTTGATACTGGTTGCGAAGGGTTTCGATGTGCGGAAATAACAGCAGCGCAGACAGATATATATTTTATAAATACACTACTGTTATTGAAGCCTTGAATTACCAAAATAGCTACATTATTGGATTATTTGTTTGTTACAGAACATCTAGTAAACAATTCAACACTATGGTATGTGCTATTTTATAAATACACTACTGTTATTGAAGCCTTGAATGGACCACCCTAATATCTGGGTACTTAGGGACTTTTAGTTGTTCAGTGGTGGCTCTACTGACTCTCGCAGGGTGGGGGATTGTTCCACGCCAACCTTTGTTCTTGTGTTTCCTTCGTGTGCGGAGCAGTAGAATTTGTGGTGTTTATACTAGTTTTTCTAATTTTGTTCACCTCGTGATTGCATCACTGCCTTGTAAGTATCCTCATTGTCACTCACAAGCTTAATATATACAGTAATTAGACTATATTTTAGTATAACTACCAAGCTCATATGTTAACCGTGTACAAATGTAGGTTAGGTTTTATTTAACCATGCGTAGTTGCCGATATTGGACCATCGTTAGTTTCCCAGATTGGACCGGTCCAATTTAAGAAACAGTTTATTTTTATCGAAACCGACGCACACACTAAAAGCTGGTTTTCCTTTTTATAGATTTTGATGGCAAAACGAGGCAAGTACGGGAAGTGGGGAGAGGACGATCTCCTAAGGGCGGTCGCTGCTTACAGGAACGGAGACTTTGGCTTAAATGAATGTTCTCGCATCTACTCTGTTCCCAAAGCCACTATAAAGCGACATGCAGATGGGAAAAATGATCAATCTAACGAAAAAAAAAATGATGGGGAGACAGCCTACATTTAGTGCGGAAATGGAGCAGATACTGGCAGAACATTTGCTTAAATTCGAAGAAACATTTTTTGGTTTCACAGCTAGAGATGTGAGGAAACTTGCCTTTGAAGTAGCGGAAAAGTATGGACTCCCACATAGTTTTAATCGAGAAACTAAATGCGCTGGGAAAAAAATGGTATTATTCATTTATGAGAAGGAACCCAACACTAAGTCTACGAAAACCCGAGGCTACATCTCTTGCTCGTGTACAGAGGTTCAACAGGGAAAATGTCAAGCACTTCTATGACATTTTAGAAAAGTGTGTTAACGACTTCAAGATTAGTGGAAATACCATTTTCAACGTCGATGGAACTGAGTTTTCAACTGTATAAAAACACATGCAAAAAATAATTGCCTTAAAAGATAAAAAGCAAGTTGGGGTGCTACGAGTGGTGAACGTGGTGTCAACACCACAATGGTTTGTGCTACCAGCGCTTCAGTTATTGTTTCCCTCCAATGATTATTTTTAAAAGGAAAATATGGCTTGAAGATTTAAGAATAGGGGCTCCCATTGGAAGTCTAGTGACCATATCAGATACCGGTTACATTAACTCCGATCTCTTTGTAGCTTGGCTGAAGCATTTTAAGAGCTTCATAAACTCAAGCGATACCAATAAAGTCCTTTTGCTGTTAGATGGACACACAACCCATAGTAAGAATCTGGAAGCATGTGAATATGCTAGAGATAATGGGATAATTTTACTCCAGCTCCCAGGTCATACGTCACATCGACTGCAGCCACTAGACGTTGCATTTTTGGTCCACTCCAAAAATACTTCGTTCAGGCTCAGGATACGTTCATGAGAGAACACCAAACAGACAAAATAACCCAACTGCAAATAAGTAGACTATTGTCTGAAGCATATGGTAAAGCCGCAACTGTAGGCAACGCGTCAAGTGCTTTTAGAGCAAGTGGTTGTTGGCCAGTGAATCAGAATGTTTTTCGAGATTGCGATTTTGCTGGGGCAGACACATTTGTTTTGACTGAGGATGATCAGCAGGTAGCGTCCGGAACAACCACAGATAGGCCCAACCCAACACCTTCAACCTCTGGTGTACAAGATGTAGGCCTACAAATTCAAGACAGGCATACACACTCTGCAGAACTCTCCAGCTCAGAAGTTGATAGCACTGACGAGGATATATAGATTATGTCCCCGAAACAAGAGTATCTTTCGAAAAGACACTGAATAATATATCGCCACTGCCTAAAAGAAATCTTTTCTCAGCACCACGTGGTCGAGGTGGTCGGGGAAGAGGCCGACCAAGAACAGGACCACAGAAAGCAGCCGTAATAACAAGCAGCCCCTACAAACTACAATTAGAAACAGTAAACGAAGCAAAGAAGAAAAAAGAAGCCAATAGAAATAGAAAGAGAATAGGAAAGGAAAAGAAACAAGAGGACAAGAAACGAAAAGAACTACTGTCAGGAGAAAAACGGGGGGGAAATGGTAAAGAAAAACCGAAGAAGATGAAGACTGAGAGCATTGAAACTAATAATTGGTACTGTGTTATCTGTGAGGAGAATATTCAAGAGGACATGATTATATGTTTAAAATGATCCACTTGGGTTCACACAGTATGCGCAGGAGTCAGCAGTGGCGTGATGACATACTTTTGCCCAAACTGTCATGAATAGTTTTTTTGAATAGGCAAACTTGTTTTTAAATTGAAGATTTTTCTTAAGTTCGATAATGAACAATTTATATATCATTATTTTAATCCATGCAACAGTTATTACAAAGCTACTAACGTATAGCCATACAAATGTTTAGTTTTTAGGTAAGAATATGTATTTGGGATAAACATTGTTACTAGTTTATTTAAATAATTTTATTTAAAAAAAGTCAATTTTAGCCTATTTATGTATGGTAATTTTTCATACAGACATGATAACTTGACTATGAACTGTAATTGTTAGTTTACTTTATATTGTAATAATAAAATTCCGTTTGTATTTTTTGACTGATGTCAGCGGTCCAATCTCAGAACCAGGTCCAATCTAAGAAACTAAATGGTCCAAACAAGGCAACTTGTTTCCGAGATTGGATCGTTGACAGGGTTTTGGAAAATAATTTATTCCTTCTTTATTAATCGTAATATGTACGTAAAAAAATACGAAAAGGAAGAAAATATGATGCTGTAAGCAATCAGCACGCTGTTTAACTTCTTGAGTTACATAAATAAAAATTAAAAATAAAAGTTATGCAAATGGTCCAATATCGGCAACCCTCCCCTAATAAGTTATTATTTAATTTAATCAAAATCAACTCGTCCTAAATAAATATTTTTCACACATGACAATTGCATTTAGAAAACACAACCCCTACGCCATTATTTCGGTTTAAACATGCTTAAAATTGTACGGTTTTACAGATGAAACAAATCTACAGTAAAAAAGTATCATCAATATTTATATCCTGAATAAATAATTGTTAATATTGATACTAGCAATGAACTGTTTTCCTGTAAATATAATGAAATAAAAGTATTTATACACATTTTAATTAGTTTATGAATTGAATAAAAATCAATTGAAGTATACAATTAATTGAAACTGCAAATTATACTAGACAGATTCCTTCATAGTGGAAACTCTTGTAAATAAGGGACATTTTGTGGTTTAGTTTTAAGAAATAATTAAATTTTAAGTTAAGGTAGAAAAACAAAATGAAAATTATTTAAAATTTATTTTGCTAATCGCGGGATTAACTGAGCAGAAAAGATAGACTTCGTAAAAAACTCGTTAAGCTAACATATTTAACAATGTTTAGGCCCAACCCCCACATAACTCATTCAATTTACATATTTTGACTCATTTTACTAATATAGAAATATTTTTGTATCAGATGAAGAAGACAAAGGTTGTTGGACATTTGCCATCATTACGTGAAAAATAACAATCACGACGTTTCGATTTGGTAAAACCCAAACCTTTTTCAAGTGCTAAAAACTAAATTACATCTAAACAAACATGTTTTAAAATTACGTTCTTAAACTAATAAACTTATCTACATTAATTATCTATATTTTAACGTAGAACCTAGAATGGGGTACAGCAAAATTACCTACTAATTCTAAAAAATGTTTGACGGGGGGAAATAATATAACTAATAAGGAGCTGCCGAGGTCATGATATCAACTGAAAAAAAAAACACATTAAAATACAATTTAAACACTATTCCGAACAGACTGAAATAAGATTACATTAACTAATCATAAATGTGTGGCACCTGAAAAAAACACTATTAATATACAGTAAAATGACATTAAGCATGCACCAAAATGATATCTGTGACTTGGAAGGATTGAGAACATTGTCTATCTAAATGACCTACGTTTGGTTCTTAATTTTATGGTTGCCTCAACTGGCAAACTTGGACTACGAAGAAGAAATGGGAATGTTCAAGGTCTTAAATATTAATATCAAATAGATATTAAACCTCAGTGGGGAATGTCTGGTATGCTTTGACATATTACAAAGGCAGCTTCCTCATTACATTGAAGCTATATTTAGTAGCATTGTAGGTGGTAACCCATATTGCAACCCCAGAAGTCAAAAGATCATAGAGCCTTAACTAATCTTCTTATCTTGAAATTGTCTTTTAAAGTTTATAATTATACTTATTTAAGTTGAACCTAGGATTGTTACGGGTGCATGACTCACTAACCATTGCACCGCCGACGGTATAGTAGCAAGTAATTTTTTAAATAATTACCAATCCAGTTATATCGAACCATTTATTGTTTTTTACGTATATATGTGAATAGTTTTTTATAATATTTATATATCTAAATATAATAGATGTCTAATAATTTGTTCAGTGATAGTTATTCAAGCACAACATCCTTAGTCACTGTAAAATTATATTTTTGATTGGACTTATCAAGGCTAAACTGATTAATTATTTGTATTATAAAATATTTCGTAATTTGTCAACTGTATTAGTCAAAACAGAAAATCACATTAAGTTGATTAAACATTTAATAAATATGTATCCAATTCAGCACAAATTAGGTTACACTCTTTATCATGTCAGTTCTTGCAACAAGAATATCGTTTTTGTTTTTTTTTTCAAAAAGGTGATTAAACATTATAATAAATATGTATCCAATTCAGCACAAATTAGGTTACACTCTTTATAATGTCAGTTCTTGCAACAAGAATCTCGTTTTTTTTTTTCAAAAACTTGATTAAACATTATAATAAATATGTATCCAATTCAGCACAAATTAGGTTACACTCTTTATCATGTCAGTTCTTGCAACAAGAATCTCGTTTTTTCCTAAACGTAACAAATAACTCAATCACTTATGTCAAATATTGTCTATTTTTATAAACCACTAATTCGATATTTTCAAGTTTAACTGCTCATGATCCAGGAGCGATGTATTTATCTTTAAAAATGTCATCGACCTTATGTCGTTTTAACGTATTTTGTTGAAGATATATTATTCATGATTGTTAGGGAGTATTGAATATTTACATGTTTTAGATTCATTAACAATAAGATTCATAAGAAGAGTCATGAGGTCCAGATAAGTAGACTTAACCCACTGAATCGAAATTGGATGATTTTACCAAAGAAATTCTTATAGTTGATTTGTGTACAAAGATGTTATACAAAAAAGTTCTATTGAACATGGCACCTCAATTAGTCTTCATTGGCCACCACCCTTTTAACAGTTTGTAATCAACCTGCTGATGAAAGAAGTGTCTTAACTCTAGAAACTTTTTTCACAAGTTTTGGATAGCTATAAGAAGTTATAATTGTGACATTGTTCTATAATCTTAACTGATCTTCATCCAAGTGCATGTCTGTTCTGTGAGTTTGTCAAACAAGAGCCTCCATTTCATCAAGGACATTACATAGAAGTTCCATTAGAAGTTTTGATTGCACTCATCATTATGAAGTATACAACACCAAACAGTTTATGAAGTGGTTCGGTCTGTTTGAGTTCATCTTGTGAAGAGGTTTATCCTCTTGAGAACTACCATTGTCAACCACTTCAGCTTCACACTTAATAACGCATTTAGCAGCTTCGTTATGTAACGTTCAAACACTTAAATTGTTTTTGGAAGACATATTTTAATATTAAGTTACTGAAAATACACTTACAAAAATTATAACAATTTGATCAAACTACTTTTTTCTTGGAGGTTGGGTCTAAATTAACAAGAAACAGTACGTTAGAAATTCAGTGAATAAACACAATATTTTTAAGAATTTCATCATTTGGTAATTAATTGCAATGTGAAAAATGACAATCGGCTAAGGTAAATATCAAAGATCAAAAGAAAAAGCAGATAATGTAAATATATATTCATATTATCAAATCATAGATTTTAACAACCTTTGTAGTGTTATAACTATCATTAGGTTTATATTAATATAATATATTTAATTAATTATGAACTAAAAGTGAATATGGTCTAAAAGATACTATGAAGTTCACCGTATTTTAATTAATACAAAGAGAAGTGAACTTGATGACTTTTATTTATTGAACTTTTTCAAGATAAATGTTCTGTTTTTGGATTTTACGGGATTCTATCCATTGATTCTATTTATTCCATATATAATAAGTAGTAGAGATTAATTACAGCAACTATCATAAAACTGAAATATTAACTTTTTATTCAAGTTAGGAACCTTAAAACCACTGAGAACCTTTAAATGTTTTTGTAGGGGTCTGCCTGCATGTACCAACCGAGCGGGTAGACAGAAAGTATGTAAACGTGAAATTTTCTTACGTCCTATATGTTTATTTCAGTAATAAAATCTTCAGTAATTCAGTACGTCCTATATTATACATCTCAAATGTTGTGAAGTTTAAATCAGTTTTGAAATATTTTTTGTACATGCCTCTAACTGTTGTGGTATAATATTTTAAGGATCCTTATGATTTAACATTTACAACAAAAATATCCATCAAAAATTTAAATTGTAACCCTGCAAAAATACTAAAATAAAATCAAAACTGAAAAATATGAAATTTAAATTGAAAAATTATAATATCTGTGATTATTTAGTACGGGCTTATTACATTTTAACTCGTGTTGACGAGTTATTAAATTGTACATTTAATAATTCAATAAATTATTACAATGCATTGAACAGTAATCTGTATATTCAAAGTAAGCGTCATTCATAACCTATCTTATCTGTTATGCTGTTTTGAGATACGTATATCAACATTGGTTGTGCATTGACATGACACACTTACATGGCCAAACTATTTAAAACATCATTCAGAGTAATCAAGGAGTCACAATGGCAGTTGACACGTCACGTGTAACGGTCCAACAACAGTAATGTGCATAACACCGCTCCTCGTAGCTTACAAACACAAAATGCAATGCTTAGCATAACATAAATTATTCAACGATATGTTCGTCAACATTTTAGCAGTGAGGAAATGTTATGTTATGATTCGCATCCCTTATTATACGTTAAATTATAATTTGTTTTCTCTCCCGAGACTGCAGCTTTACAATAACAGTAGTGTTTATTTTATGATGAGAACTTCAGGAATATATAAAATATAAATATTGAATGCTAGAAATTTACCCATGCTTTGCTACGGGATAAACAGACGAACATATGTTTAGGTTTCATTAATATTAAATGTTACATTTCAATAAGCAATACTTGCCTAATTTTAAAAATATTTTATTTTAATTGTTTTTAATCAACACATTAAAATACCGTTGGAACTTTTAAGGCCAGTTTGGTGGAGCCCTAGTCAGATATTAATTAACCAAGATAGAACCCTTTGCAAGAGTTTATTTATAAACTTCCCACAGTTTCATGTCGATCGGATAACATATGAGTAATGCTTAAAGGACTGACTTACACACAGATATACATTTATTTTTTACCTATATATAAAAATAATAATCAGATAAATCTAATTTCTTAACAGAACTAAAGAAGAAAAATTTAATTTAATCAAAAATGTAATAAGGATTAAGGATTTTAATAAGGATGAGTAAGAAAAGTTTAGTAAGAAAAGTAAATTGGTATTACCAGTGTTTCATTATATCAATACAAATTTAAAAGCATATTTTCAAATTGATCCTTAAATATTTTTGCATAATGTATTCTCTACTAAGTATTTTCAGTCATAATATGAGGAATGTTTACACTATTTCGAATACATATTTGTCCTAGAATACTTTACTTAGTTACCACTTTCATAGTAAACATACAAAAAAATAATTGATAATGCTTCAATTTTGTAAAACTAACATAAATGTTTTTATATGTGATTTATAAAATGTATCTTTTAGCTTCCAAACCTGTTATGATGGTATTATATTAGTTTAAGCTGATTAAATAATTCGTTTGTTGAAAGGATCCCATATCTAGTCCTACGTCAAGTTGGTGTTGTACGTGCAGCAGAGCATGTACCATTTCTTTATTGAGATAATTAGAATAACCTGTGTAGCTCATTTACTGACTTTATCAATAATTGCACGTCCATATGTTTATATAGAACAATATTGATGATTGTTTATATATATATATATATATATATATATATATATATATATATATATATATATATATATTGTTTGTCATAATATATTATAATATAATATAATATAAAATTAATATATATATATATATATATATATATATATATTAACAATATATTCACTTTGTGTTTGATTATAAACATCAGGTTAACGAGTCGCACAACATTTGTATACCAAACCTTGACGGGTAATCAACACTTCTAATCACTTGAGTATGTATGTACTATGTGTCTTTCATTTCATTCATTTCATTTCTTCACTTCACTTCACTTCACTTCACTTCACTTCACTTCACTTCACTTCACTTCACTTCACTTCACTTCACTTCACTTCACTTCACTTCACTTCACTTCATTTCATTTCATTTCTGAACCAGATAAATCACAAAATAACAAAATAAATATATTAATTAATATAGTAGTAATTAATATATTTACTTTGTTATTTTGCAGCTTGTTTAGCGTGTTTTTAAATAAACAGTTTGTTGTTTTGTGTTGACTGCCTCATTGGAAATTGAATTATTTCTTAAGTTACTTTTATGTTTAGTTAGACTTTCTCATCTACCAAACTTTGCAACTTCTACATTAAACTTGAAGAAGTGATGAGGAACCTGACATAGTTAAGTTAGTGTTCTGGTTTATAAGATAAGTTGGGTCGAAAACTTGTCTTGTTTAACCTTGTCAGCCTTAGCATCTTACAGCCTTAGCCATACTCTAAGATTATTTTAAATTACCTTAATTGCAAATTAACCATGATGATTTCCCTTAAGCATACAGATAATTTTTATTTTTAAACATGTATGTAATTAAATGTTGTAGGTTACCTGACAATTTAGGAAGCACCATTTGTTTATACAGGTTTTCAGTAAAACTGTTTCAGTAATTTGGAAGGTTATTGTACACATAACAGTGAGCAAAAAACATCATATGAGGGCATGTCATAAAACCTTTAGTTTTCCGTAAAACTGCCTTTATGCGTTTTTTACATAAAAAATCATAACTTTGCATCCACTGAAGATACAATTGTGAAGCTTTTAATGATTGTACTGCCCTATATAAAAAAAATTATATAAAAAATAAATCTTCACCCGTTTCAAAATGGTGAATATTTATTAACCATTTTGATTGTATTATATTCTATTGTATTAAATTCAGATTGTATTATAACTAAATTAAAATATCTAAAAACTGGCTAATTTTAAAAACAAAATGCAAGACTAATATTCTTTATCAAATCTTATTATAATAGTCACAACGTTTGTTTCGACAAAAACGGATAACAAACAGCTGAGTTATGCTGCAAAACCTAAAACAATGTTTTACAGGATTTACCAAGGGCTAGTGTGGTTTTAAATATGTGTGTACTTTTAACAGCTGATTTCATGTCAATCTGCTATTTCATATGAACAGCTATTTATTTATGTTATTAATATTAGGTTTGGATTCCATTGTTGGGATTATTCATTAACAATAGAACATTGTAATGTACACGTTTTTTGTGAATGTTTATGTAAAGTTTTTTTACTGTTAGTTTTTTAACAAGTTAGTGTTTGTAATATATTTTATTATGACATAGTTCTTTTTTAGTATTTTCATAGTTTTCGTTTATTAACAACTAATGGCAGTTAGTGTACATTACAACTTTATCAACTCAGAAACGGCAGACACGAGTTTGATGTATGGCAAGGCTCGCTGTAGTAGTACTTAGGCGATAAGACTGTATCAGGAACGTTTTCCAAATCGCGTGATAGCTTATAAAACAAATTTTACAAAGGTACATCAACGACTTGCAGAGACAGGAAGATTTATTCACCAAAGAAATGTAACTCAGGCAGATCGGTTTCAGTGATAACTCCTGAATTGGAATAGAAAACAAACCTAATATTAATAGCATGAATAAAAAAGCTGTTAGTTCCTTAATATTACTAGAACATCAGTACCACTGTAGGTGTTTGGGTGGGTCAATAGGCCTACCATAGTACGTGAGTGGGTAGACGGGAAGGTCTGTACTACACTAGGTGTTTAGATGGGTTAATAGGCCTACCATAGTACATGTAAGGGTAGACGGGAGGGTCAGTACTGCAGTAGGTGTTTGCGTGGGTTAATAGGCCTATCATAGTACATGTGTGGGTAGACGGGAAGGTCAGTACTACAGTAGGTGTTTGGGTGGGTTAATAGGCCTACCATAGTACATGTAAGGGTAGACGGGAGGGTCAGTACTACAGTAGGTATTTAGATGAAGGTCAGTACTACAGTAGGTGTTTGGGTGGGTTAATAGGCCTACCATAGTACATGTGTGGGTACACCGGAAGGTCAGTAAAACTGTAGGTGTTTGAGTGGGTCAAGAGGCCTACCATAGTACATGTGGGGGATACGGGAAGGTCAGTACTACAGTAGGTGTTTGGGTGGGTCAATAGGCCTACCATAGTACAGGTGTGGGTAGACGGGAAGGTCAGTACCACTGTAGGTGTTTGGGTGAATCAATAGGTCTACCATAGTCATGTGTGGGTAGACGGGAAGGTCAGTACTACAGTAGGTGTTTGGTTGGGTCAATAGGCCTACCATAGTACATGTGTAGGTAGACGGGAATGTCAGTACCACTGTAGGTGTTTGGGTGGGTCAATAGGTCTACCATAGTACATGTGTGGGAAGACGGGAAGGTCAGTACCACTGTAGGTGTTTGGGTGGGTCAATAAGCCTATCATAGTACATGTGTGGGTAGACGGGAAGGTCAGTACTACAGTAGGTGTTTGGTTGGGTTATTAGGCCTACCATAGTACATGTGTGGGTAGACGGGAAGGTCAGTACTTCAGTAGGTGTTTGGGTGGGTCAATAGGCCTACCATAGTACATGTGTGGGTATACGGGAAGGTCAGTACTACAGTAGGTGTTTGGGTGGGTCAATAGGCCTACCATATAACAGGTGTGGGTAGACGGGAAGGTCAGTACCACTGTAGGTGTTTGGGTGAGTCAATAGGTCTACCATAGTTCATGTGTGGGTAGACGGGAAGGTCAGTACTACAGTAAGTGTTTGGTTGGGTCAATAGGCCTACCATAGTACATGTGTAGGTAGACGGGAAGGTCAGTACCACTGTAGGTGTTTGGGTGGGTCAATAAGCCTATCATAGTACATGTGTGGGTAGACGGGAAGGTCAGTACTACAGTAGGTGTTTGGTTGGGTTATTAGGCCTACCATAGTACATGTGTGGGTAGACCAGAAGGTCAGTACCACTGTAGGTGTTTGAGTGGGTTAATAGGCCTACCATAGTACATGTGTGGGTATACGGGAGGTCAGTACTACAGTAGGTGTTTGGGTGGGTTAATAGGCCTACTATAGTACATGTATGGGTAGACGGGAAGGTCAGTACCTCTGTAGGTGTTTGGGTGGGTCAATAGGCCTACCATAGTACATGTGTGAGTAGATGGGAAGGTCAGTACTACAGTAGGTGTCTGGGTGGGTCAATAGGCCTACTATAGTACATGTGTGGGTAGACGGGAAGGTCAGTACTACAGTAGGTGTTTGGGTGGGTTAATAGGCCTACTATAGTACATGTGTGGGTAGACGGGAAGGTCTGTACCTCTGTAGGTGTTTGGGTGGGTCAATAGGCCTACCATAGTACATGTGTGAGTAGATGGGAAGGTCAGTACTACAGAAGGTGTCTGGGTGGGTTAATAGGCCTACTGTAGTACATGTGTGAGTAGACGGGAAGGTAAGTACTACAGTAGATGTTTGGGTGGGTCAATAGGCCTATCATAGTACATGTATGAGTAGATGAGAAGGTCAGTACTACAGTAAGTGTTTGGGTTGGTCAATAGGCCTACCATAGTACATGTTTGGGTAGACGGGAATGTCAGTACTACAGTAGGTGTCTGGGTGGGTCAATAGGCCTATACTAGTACATGTGTGAGTACACGGGAAGGTCAGTACAACAGTAGGTGTCTGGGTGGGTCAATAGGCCTACCATAGTACATGTGTGAGTAGAAGGAAAGGTCAGTACTTCAGTAGGTGTTTGGGCGGGTCAATAGGCCTACCATAGTACATGTTTGAGTAAATGGGATGGTCAGTACTACAGTAGGTGTCTGGGTGGGTCAATAGGCCTACCATAGTACATGTGTGAGTACACGGGAAGGTCAGTACAACAGTAGGTGTCTGGGTGGGTCAATAGGCCTACTATAGTTCATGTGTGAGTAGACGGGAAGGTCAGTACTACAGTAGGTGTTTGGGTGGGTCAATAGGCCTACCATAGTACATGTTTGGGTAGACGGAAAGGTCAGTACTTCAGTAGGTGTCTGGGTGGGTCAATAGGCCTACCATAGTACATGTGTGAGTAGATGGGAATGTCAGTACTACAGTAGGTGTTTGGGTGGGTCAATAGGCCTACCATGGTACATGTGTGAGTAGATGGGAAGGTCAGTACTACAGTAGGTGTCTGGGTGGATTAATCGGCCTACCATAGGTCATGTGTGAGTAGACGGGAAGGTCAGTAATACAGTAGGTGTTTGGGTGGGTCAATAGGCCTACCATAGTACATGTGTGGGTAGACGGGAAGGTCAGTACTACAGTAGGTGTTTGGGTGGGTCAATAGGCCTACCATAGTACATGTGTGGGTAGACGGGAAGGTCAGTACTACAGTAGGTGTTTGGGTGGGTCAATAGACCTACCATAGTACATGTGTGGGTAGACGAGAATGTCAGTACTACAGTAGGTGTCTGGGTGGGTCAATAGGCCTACCATAGTACATGTGTGAGTAGATGGGAAGGTCAGTACTACAGTAGGTGTTTGGGTGGGTCAATAGGCCTACCATGGTACATGTGTGGGTATATGGGAAGGTCAGTACTACTGTAGGTGTTTGGGTGGGTTAATAGGCCTACCATAATACATGTGTGAGTAGATGGGAAGGTCAGTACTACAGTAGGTGTCTGGGTGGATTAATCGGCCTACCATAGGTCATGTGTGAGTAGACGGGAAGGTCAGTACTACAGTAGGTGTTTGGGTGGGTCAATAGGCCTACCATAGTACATGTGTGGGTAGACGGGAAGGTCAGTACTACAGTAGGTGTTTGGGTGGGTCAATAGGCCTACCATAGTACATGTGTGGGTAGACGGGAAGGTCAGTACTACAGTAGGTGTTTGGGTGGGTCAATAGGCCTACCATAGTACATGTGTGGGAAGACGGAAAGGTCAGTACTTCAGTAGGTGTCTGGGTGGGTCAATAGGCCTACCATAGTACATGTGTGAGTAGATGGGAAGGTCAGTACTACAGTAGGTGTTTGGGTGGGTCAATAGGCCTACCATGGTACATGTGTGGGTATATGGGAAGGTCAGTACTACTGTAGGTGTTTGGGTGGGTTAATAGGCCTACCATAATACATGTGTGAGTAGATGGGAAGGTCAGTACTACAGTAGGTGTCTGGGTGGATTAATCGGCCTACCATAGGTCATGTGTGAGTAGACGGGAAGGTCAGTACTATAGTAGGTGTTTGGGTGGGTCAATAGGCCTACCATAGTACATGTGTGGGTAGACGGGAAGGTCAGTACTACAGTAGGTGTTTGGTTGGGTCAATAGGCCTACCATAGTACATGTGTGGGTAGACGGGAAGGTCAGTACTACAGTAGGTGTTTGGATGGGTCAATAGGCCTACCATAGTACATGTGTGGGAAGACGGGAGGGTCAGTACCACCGTAGTAGGAATTCCTTCATTAAAATATACTCTAAAGTATAAAAGGCTACGTCCATTTATATACATTCATTTACCATTCGTATTTTTCTTTATCTTGACATCGATCGTTCTACTAAGTCAACTATTTAGACATGACTTATGTTGATTTTTTAGGACGATGTTGGAAGCCCTTTTAAATCACGAATAAACGAGTACTTTAGATACTTATCGTAAACAATTAAACAACATTAACTTAACTTTAGTCGGAATACGTGAAGGAAATAGCACCACTGCTTTCCCTATTGGGAGAAACAGATAATACACCAAATGGCTATAGTCATGCTTTACTCCTCAGTATTCGTCATAAATTATTCTCCATTTTTAGTACTCTTTAGATCAATAACATAAAAGGAAAACATTACATTATTATATAGAAAGACATAAGTTATTTTATATTAATAAACATGTGTCAAGGTAAAAACTTCGTATGGCATGCATGATGTTTAATGATAAATGTGTAATGGTCTCACTATAATTCTGATCCATATTTGAACTCTCTACTCGCTTATCCATGCCTTAAACAATCAACAGCCTTAAGGAAAAATTAAGTTAACCTTCATGAAAGTTTGTAATATTACCCAAAACAAGCTCTGTTTTAAACTCACAAAAGATTGAAATCAGCTGTAGAAATTTTAACCTTTCATATGCACAAAGACTGCCCTCAAACGATGTGATGGAAGAGATATAACTATTGTCTTGTTCCATCGTATCACTTAATTCTTTACTAACACTTTATTGTTGTATTCATATATTAAATTATTTTTGGATTTTAAAGTACTTTCATTCATGAAATATTATCTATGATAGTAGTTCTATACTAGTATATTTCATCTTCAAATGTATATAACTTAACTCTATGGCCTTATCTATATACACCCGAATACTGGAATGTATTTTACTTTTAATACATGACTATCATGCTTTGTTTCATAATAGTGAAATATGTTAAAGCTAGTAGCAGGAATTTTCTTATTATATTATTCACTGCAATATTTACGGTTTGAAACCAGTCATAGGTTCAATTTTAAATTTGAATACTTTACCACTGTACGTGCATAGGTGGGTGGGAGGGCCTTTACCACTGTACATGCATGGGTGTGTGAGAGGGCCTTGACCACTGTACAAGCAAGGGTGAGTGGGAGTCTCTTTAGCACTGTACGTGCATGGGTGGGAGGGAGGGATTTCTGAATGACCTTCCAAGACTTTTCTGAACCCCTCTGGTCTGAGGAAGGTGAGCGTGGTTAACCGACATTGATCACCATAATATTTGTGCATTTTGTACTTCTATTGTAATATTTTTGTGCGTATATTGTAATAAATTTGCGTTGTGTGACATTTAATTGTACTCTATAGAAAACCACTTAGACATTTCTATCAGTTAAGGTTGTTACTGTGCTCTTGTGCAAAAACTAATGTGCGTGGTGATATAATTATTCGTATTTTATTTTACTCAAATCTATTTAACGAATATTAATTTAAAATAACATTTGTTGGTATAAAATGCAAGAAGTTATTCCGAAAATCCATTTTGATTGATTACAATTACATTTATAAATATAAATCTGCTTCGCAAAATAAAATTTGCTATTTGAAACGTCTTACAAAGTATTATAATTAAATGAAGTAATTGGATTCTGGTAGTGTAAAGTGCGTTACGTAGAGATTACGTTTGGCGATCTAGCGTTAAATGTTGTTATCTACTTCCTAAATTATTAGTCATTAAGTCACCGAATGTCAGGAAATATGCTGTCAAGTGAAGAATGTCAAATTTATCGTTTACGAACGAGTTTCATCAGTTTAACCCTCATTTATCACTATTACCAAATGATATTTGAAAAGGACTATTTATTAATATGTTTATTAACAGTTTAGAACTATAACCTAAACGATGATTTTTTTTCAGTTAATGACAAGGTTAACACGCCATTATTTTATTGCAAAATTATTATTTTCTTGCAATAAAAATTACAGAAATACATGCTATAGTCAAGAATAAACTGAATATATTTTTTAATAATATTTGGAATAAAACTATCTGATAATAAAAAATAAATTATCAGAAACACACAACTGCAGGTCGAAACAAAAGGTGCAAGATAAATATTACGTAATTTGTAAGACTATTAAAAAATAAATGTCATATAAGTTTTTCACTCAAAGGAAAAAAAACACAAAATTGATACACAATTATAGTTATAAATTTGTGTACTACGTGGATGTTTGATTTCAAATTCTGTTATTTTTCATTGAGTAATTTACAGTTAATTACAATAAGTGTCGTCATATTAAATACACTATTATTATTAATTTATTAGGGAGATAAGACATCCACTGAACAGTGCACATACACATTCATCTAATGTGTAAAACTAGTTAGACTTAAGTCATTTTGATACTTTATTCTTGAACTTATTCGGAGGAAAATCTCTTTTACTAATACCATAACAAATTCTGAATATAACTTCAAATGTATAGGTCGCCAGCCAGTTGTATAGGTGTCGACAACGTGCGGCTATTCTCACGTCAGTTCGGTTATATATATCATTAGACATGATATGTTAAAAGACCATTAATTAATGTTGAGGGTAGCATTATAATTTTGTATTGATAGAATTTTTATAATAACATTTAGTATAAATACGAAGGATCTCTTATTTCATAAATTAATATTGTGGTTTTCATATTTTTACAGTGAAACCTGAAACCAACATTCTGTTTTAGGGAAAAGCAGTGAAACGAGTGACGGAGTAAAGCAGCCTCTTACAGACTTCCGGACCGTAATCATTCTAACAACGCAATTTACTATCTACCTCAGATCCTCCTCCCAGATGTTGTTCATAAATATTATATACGTATGTGTGTACGTATATGTAGCTTTTTAACTGAGATTGTTTATCTGATTTTAGATTTTATTGAGGCTGGAAAAGTTTATTATTGCATCGCATATTATAAGATAATCTTATTATGCATATTACGCATTGCAGTTTTCTTTCTATAACTGTATTGTTTTTGATTGTTCCAAACTGTATTGTTTATTATAAAACAACTAACAATCTCGTATATAATGAAAATACTTTATTATGTGTGTTTTTATTATATTTCGGCACTAGTGGTGCAGTGCTGTAACCCAAAACTACTTAGGGACAAAGTGTTGAGGGAATTGTTGGCGATACGCTCTATGCTCGGTCCTCTGAATACTGATATGCGTCCGCTCAACGGTTTCCATCGACATGGACAGTACTAAAGAAATCGTTGGATGGTAGTCAAGATTCAGACGATGTGTAGGGAAGATAACTGAGGGTCAGGCTTGTCAGTTAGCTAAAAATCAGACCATCACTACGTGGTTAGGAATCCACGTAAAACTGTAGGACCCTTAGTTGTCCTGGCTATTGGGATATTAATTAATAGCTCTTTATGAGGAGCAGTCAACCTTAGTTAGTAACAATGACTACACTCGTTCATCTACACTCATCACACTCTTATGAATAAATAATGAAAATTATAAATAAAATAAATAAAATAATTTTAGTTATTTATTTTAAAACCAAGCAATGAAATGCCAGTGAAATGTATTAAGTATATTGTAAATGGCCAAAGAAATGTTGTAAATAAATAAATAAATATATATATATATATTCCAGTTATATCAGTAGGAAACAGTAAAGAGGGAAATAATTTAAACAGCCGGACTTGTTTGCGTATAACTTTGTTCGCAGAAAGAACTTTATAAAAATAATAATCATAGGTTTATTATCATACTTAACTTCACGTGATGAGGCCCCGAGGACCGCGCGATGTCACTACTACGTCTCTCCATTGTCGTCTGTCCTCTGCTGTTGTCCGCCAGTTCGGCCAGGCTCCCAGAGGACCGTGATGTCACTACTAGGTCTCTCCATTGTCGTCTGTCCTCTGCTGTTGTCCCCCAGTTCGGCCAGGCTCCCAGAGCACCGCGTGATGTCACTACTACGTCTCTCCATTGACGTCTGTCCTCCGCTGTTGTCCGCCAGTTCGGCCAGGCTCCAAGAGCACCGCGTGATGTCACTACTACGTCTCTCCATTGTCGTCTGTCCTCTGCTGTTGTCCGCTAGTTCGGCCAGGCTCCCAGAGGACCACGTGATGTCACTACTACGTCTCTTCATTGTCGTCTGTCCTCTGCTGTTGTCCACCAGTTCGGCCAGGCTCCCAGAGGACCACGTGATGTCCCTACTACGTCTCTCCATTGTCGTCTGTCCTCCGCTGTTGTCCGCCAGTTCGGCCAGGCTCCCAGAGGACCGCGTGATGTCACCACTACGTCTCTCCATTGTCGTCTGTCCTCCGCTGTTGTCCGCTAGTTCGGCCAGGCTCCCAGAGGATTGCGTAATGTCACTACTACGTCTCTCCATTGTCGTCTGTCCTTTGCTGTTGTCCGCCAATTCGGCCAGGCTCCCAGAGGACCACGTAACGTCACTACTACGTCTCTCCATTGTCGTCTCTCCTCCACTGTTGTCCGCTAGTTTGGCCAGGCTCCCAGAGGACAACGTGATGTCACTTCTACGTCTCTCCATTGTCGTCTTTCCTCCGCTGTTGTCCGCTAGTTCAGCCAGGCTCCCAGAGGACCGGGTGATGTCACTACTACGTCTCTCCATTGTCGTCTGTTCTCTGCTGTTGTCCGCTAGTTCGGCCAGGCTCCCAGAGGACCACGTGATGTCACTACTACGTCTCTTCATTGTCGTCTGTCCTCTGCTGTTGTCCGCTAGTTCGGCCAGGCTCCCAGAGGACCACGTGATGTTACTACTACGTCTCTTCATTGTCATCTGTCTTCCGCTGTTGTCCGCTAGTTCGGCCAGGCTCCCAGAGGACCGCGTGATGTCACTACTACGTCTCTCCATTGTCGTTTGTCCTTTGCTGTTGTCCGCTAGTTCGGCCAGGCTCCCAGAGGACCACGTGACGTCACTACTACGTCTCTCCATTGTCGTCTCTCCTCCACTGTTGTCCGCTAGTTCGGCCAGGCTCCCAGAGGACCGCGTGATGTCACTACTACGTCTCGCCGTTGTCGTCTGTCCTCTGCTGTTGTCCGCTAGTTCGGCCAGGCTCCAAGAGCACCGCGTGATGTCACTACTACGTCTCTCCATTGTCGTCTGTCCTCTGCTGTTGTCCGCCAGTTCGGCCAGGCTCCCAGAGGACCGCACGATGTCACTACTACATCTCTCCATTGTCGTCTGTCCTCCGCTGTTGTCCGCTAGTTCGGCCAGGCTCCCAGAGGACCGCGCGATGTCACTCCTTCGTCTCTCCATTGTCGTCTGTCCTCTGCTGTTGTCCGCCAGTTCGGCCAGGCTCCTAGTTGATGTAAGTCTTTCCTTACTCCATCCACCCATTTCTTACGAGGTCTCCCCACTAGTCTTCTTCCTTCCACTGGAATATCCATAGCGATCCTAGGAAATCTCTCGTCAATCATTCTAACCACATGTTCAGCCCACTCCAATCATCATAAAATAATTATTAAATATTTTAATAACATATTACTAATATATTAATAGATTTTAGTTACTCGTGATGTAGTATATTTAACTGGAAAGAAAATATGACAAGGGAATTCGATTATGAATAAGATATACAATTAGCTGCTAACCAATAATGTCATGATTTTCCAAGCAATAGAGATACATACTAATATTTTTATGTAAGTTCAATTTAACATTTAAGCAAGCTTAATTGAAAAGTATTTAAATTTATTCTGTAAGTAGCAATTATTATGTGGAACAATAAGTACGATGGAATTGGAGTGAGAAGCAATTGTTAGTATTCGTTCATAACTAAACACGAAACTTAAAAATAAATAAACTTAGAGTCGAACATAAAATGACACTCTCCCTGGCATCCGACTGTCTAATTCTGTATTCCTTCATACAATTATAATTTATAGTTCTAATTTCAAATCAACAGTTCAAATGTACGGTTACATAGTAATGCATACTTTTAGCATACTATGTAGTGACATAAAATCACTAAGAATATTAAGCCAAAATAGTTAATATTATTAAAGCATTTCCTTTTCTAACAATTGATTCCTTTTTGCAATTAAAACAGGGCAAGGAGTAAAATAAAGTGAGTTCCAGAGTTTCAGTGTGCTATTATATGTTAATTTCACCGTAGTTATTCAATAGACTGTTTCAGATTATATTTTGAACAAAGTAAGAGACTTTGTTTACCATTTCAAAATTAATAATATGATTATTTTGTATTACAGATGAATCATTAAGGGAATATACCAAGCTTTAGGGAATATTTGCCAATAGTATTGCCCTATAATTATCTATTGTGCTCTTCAAATATACATCTATCTGTTTAATCCTATAAAACGTAGAATAACTCTTCCTTGAAATAAATTGTTCTGCATAGTTGAAATTAAAATATCATAATTTATTTATAAATGGCAAGTGTAATCTTTCATACTATATAATACACTAATTATGTAGTGTTACATTACTGTCTGACCGATATCCACATCCAGTATTATGAATCCGCTTCAGACAGCTAGCGATATATACAAGGAAAATATCGCTATATAATGGAGTACAAATTTTTAAAATTGGTTTCTTTTGTAGCAAAGAACATTTTTCATTATTAGTTATAATGAGTTAACTAATTCAATAAAACAAAAGTCTGTATAACTTTGAAGTGAATTTTATTGTAAAAGTGCTACTTAATGTGCTTTGTCTAGTTTTACTGGACACATAATGTTCCAAAGTATAACATAATAATAAATCTATTGGTTTCAGCCTTATATCTTAACTTGTAGGTATTGAGATATCAATAACATTTATGTAAAAACATAAGGAATAACAGTAAACGTACCAATAATAATAATAATAGCAGCATATACCTCATCTTAAATAATTAAGCAATTGGGCCAATTATGAGTTTAAATATTATTCAGAGGGAAAATTTCTTAAACAGCTCATGCTAAAGTCTAATTAAAATAAATGAATATATCATAAAAATAAAACAATATCCATATACATAACTTGGAAACTTTACTGATTAAAAAACTAATTTAAATTTCCCATAATTAGCCTCTAATGTTATTAACCATTTATAGAATATCGAAATAATACTTATAGTAAACAGAACTTCCTGTAAAATCAAATAGTGTTATTTAAACTACATGTAGAGAGTAAAAAGCGGAAATAAGGGTCGTTGCCCTACATGAAACCCGCAGGCAGTTTGGGTGTTTATATATTATGAGACGCAACGATATGAAAAATCCTTTCATAATGTTACTACAAGATTCTTTACCAACGTAAGAATACATAGATAAGCAGATAAATTTGTAAAACTGATTTCTTTTGTTAAATTATGATTTATCAAATAGCAAGATTATTAGATAGCGCAGTTAGCAGATACCTTTATTATAATCAACTTTTTAATGTTTGGATTCAACCAAAGTCTGAGATAAAACGAAGGCAACCAAGTTTTATGACCTCAAAATACTTATTATTATTTTTTGATAATATTTCAACATAAAATTTAATCTTTCTGATTTTAAACTAATGTTGTTGCATTATACTAATTGTGTAAATATAAAATACTATTATTTGGCTAAATTTAGTTAGTAAACGATGTTATTGATGTATGTTATAAAATCTTTAAAAATATAAGTAATAATTACCATAATAAATTAGGAGCTAATGTTGAAAATAATTTGCTTGTGCATAAAGGAAATGTGCAAATGATTTATGGCACAACCTCTCTCTCCCAACATACAAATACCGCTTGACACAACAATTTATTGCGTGTGAAAGAGAATTCATCCTTAAGCACCGAACCTTCAGCATAAGAATATAAATCTTTAAAGTCTGTCCGAACCATCCTTCAGTATGGCTCACAGAGAGTTGAAATAGGTTTATACATAGCATTACAGATTATAAAAATATTTATGTTGGTAACTAACAGGGCATACTTGAAAAAGGTGATCATTTGATATTAATAATAATTTACAAGTTCAAAATAGAATGAGATTGTAAGTGTGTTAACTTAATGTTTCATTTATGTTACAGAATCATATTGTTAATTTTAATGTATGTATGGTTTATTAAGTCAAATAATTTTTAACACCACAAATAAATTGTATCTAGACTTGTCTACACAATCGTATGTATATATGATTTTATTCTTAAGAACCGGATGGCCTCTTCGTCATCTTACAAGAAATACAAATTTTCATAGTAAATACAGTATTTCTTTCATGTATATTCTCTTCTAAAAAGACTTATTGATCCTTCCCATATCAGAATTAAACATTTTAATACAAAACCCATTCACTATCCACCCATCCATACACGTACAGTGGTGACGACCCACCTATCCACCAGTACATGTACAGTGATGATGACCTATCAACGCACCCATACACGTTAAGTAGTAATGACTCTTCCACCCATCGATACACGTACAGAAGTGATGACATGTATGGCGGTAATGATCCACCTACTCCTAAACTTACAGTTGTAATAACCCACCAACCCAGTATTCATCATAAACGTACAGTGTGAATAAAAGTATGGTTAACCTCAAACTAAACCAAACTGTATTTTGGAAGACTACATGAAATTCTGTCATAATATAAAAAATACATCATTTTCCAACCCCCAAAACATTTACAGCTTAACAGTGGTCGGGAATTGTGGTACCCGCATGGTACTGATATATACCTATTGTTTGAAGAATAGTTACTGTAATACCATAACTCATTAAAGTAAACAATCTTAAGTGATAGAGAACATTCCCTACTGTAATAGCAAATACGAAAACAACAAATACATCAACAATATCTCAATATTCAATTTCAAAATTTAACCAAATCTAAGTACGCTATGAAGATGTTAAAAATATTGTTATCTTGTAAGAACTATAATGGTTTGAATCATTATATTGTAAAATGTTAATGTGTTTCTAAAAAAGGAAATTATGTTTATTACTAGTCGATAGCTCTTGATTCACTACGGGGTGGTTTTTTACAATTGCTTACCCTTCCATCCGTGGTTCTCTCTAAACCACTGCAGCAATATAAAAGGTTAGTGCAATTTAATTCTCCTTGACTACAAAGTAGTGCAATCGTGCCAGAGTTAGTAATGACGTTAAACGTTTCACAATGGAAACAAAATTAGCCAATGTTTTTGTGTCATGATTATGTTTTATTTCACCTGTTTGAAATAATTTATTAAATTAAATTAATGCCGAAGTTACTGTTAGGAGAAAAAGGAAACGTTGAAGGGCTGTATACACCCCTTAGGAATGGATTTTCGAGAAATCCTTTTTGGTGGATCTTTTTGATACAAAAGCTAACTTTCCTCATAATTTAAAAAAATTGTTAAATGGTTACTGATATTTTGTGATGAGTAACAACAACGTTTTTAGGTTTTTTTATTTATTTTTTTACCATTTCTTATTTTGTTCGTATACTAGTAAAAAATATTAAACTCTATTGGTATTTGAAGACAAGCTAATGAATTAATTGTTGTTTATCTCCTAATATTTTATGATTGACAATATTTTTATATTTAATCAATATTTTTTACCGTATATTTTGTTTATATAGAATACAACCACTCAGAAACTCTCAGAAACTATATTTTTAATTCTTTAACAATACAGCAAAATATCTTTGGAAATGCTATTAATATACAACACTTGAAGCCCCTTGTGCATCTCTCTTACTGAGTAAAGTTCCACTCATTAACAAAATAAAAATAGACGCATTATTCACCCAATATGCTATTAAATTTTGAAAACGCTTATGAAAAAAACTAAACCTATTAAACATTTAATAATCTTTTTTAATATCTTTTTTTCAAATAAGGATATATTGGTATACCAACAATCTTGTGTACTTATGAAATAATTTGTTCTTTAAAAATAATTGAATAAAACCACTTTTTTTAAATACAAAATCGTTTATATTTGTTCTTAAATATTACTTAAGTTTTAATAAAGTATAATAAAGTTTTACTCAATCGTAATAGTAGTAAATATATCAAGATAATAAAGACGTTATAATAGATATTAATGAGACACCAATTCATTATAACATTTGAAAAATAAAATTTAGCTAAAGATTGATGTTAGGTGTTTCACGTAATTCCTGTTACAGTATTAAATACTGTAATCCATACATAAATACAACTACTATTAGTTCTCACTAATTACTAGCCATTAATAAATTACAATAGCCACTGAATAAATTTAAACATAATGATACTTAGTGATCCTGAACTGAGTTGCTTTGCCAAGAGATTTGATATTTCAATTTACCTTCTATAACAGCACATAGGCATATTTATATTACTGTAGTAGGCTATATTGAATTTTCTCAATCAGCTATTTTTTGATCACATATTCTTTTTCTTATAGGCAAACAAAATGTATGAACACACGTTAATAATAAAAACATAAATTGAGTATTTACGACCTAAATGAAATTGCAGTATTGATTTAACGAGTCTAATATAACGTTGGAGGTTTCAAGAACTAAAATGTGGCAATCAACGAAAATTATTTTAATATTTAGAGGGTTATCATCAGCCATAATATCAAATTGACCCCTCGCCCATCCCACCCCACCCCAGTCCAATCTGTTGTCCAGACATAATGGCGTTCATTCATCACAACAACTACCGCTAACCGACCTAGTTTAACATCATTACATTTATGTTACTACATATGATTTCGTTTGCATATTACTATTATTTATACTGTATTGTTGTTTATTTACGGGATTCGTTGAATATTATTTTTTATTTTAACACTCAAAAACTCTTTACTATCACTGTTTTACAGCTCTTCTCAATGATTTATAAAATTAAAATATTTAAATTAAAAACTACGATTTTTATTAATTTTTTAAAACTACCATTTATTAATATAAATTTTAATTAAAGCTGTGTTGTATACTTGTAAATAACTCCAAAAGTCATTAAATTTTAATAAAAATATCAAGTTATCTACTGTCACAAAGGTGAATCCAATCTATCAAGCCATTTAAGAACTTCCTCACTGGTTCTGTTTATGCTAGCTAACCCCTCTTTAAAAGAGCGCAGGAGGCACTCTGTAACTATGTGATCTATGGTTTGGACAGATTCCCTATAATCAGATGACTGATCTAGTACCAACCCCCATTTGTATTTCCAGTAGTTACATCAGCCCACCCCAGTTCGGAACCGATTCAACAGTGTCCACTCCCTCATACTACCTGCAGGTATTGATGGTTCGTTAAAAAAGAACTTATTTCGTCCATCAAAACTCTTCCACGCTATGGTCCAGCTAGTATTGGTGATAAATTTGATCTGCTCAACTGGAAAGCAGTACGTATAGGTGGGTTTCGAGATTTTAAGGGACCATTCAGACGTGGGAGATCTTGTGTAATGGGGAGGTGCACAATTCAACGATCTTATTGAATCCTTTAAGTAGTGCATCCTGACGCCTTATTTCTGGAGGAGCTATCTATATTGCACAGCACTGGGAGCCAAGGTAGTAAAGTTGCCACGAGAGTGCCACTAATAGCTCATTTGAGTATGTGACTTATTTAGCCATACTGGAGCACTGTATACAGTAGCTGAATAGCCAGTGACTAAGCACTATTACGCTGGACTTGTGCGTTGGATCCCTAAATTATTGTTCTAGCAATATGATTGAGGAATATGTAATGGATAGTTTAAACAGGGGTTATCAGGTGGATTGTCTTTACCTGGATTTTAGTAAAGCATTTGACAAGGTCAGCCACATCCATCTGCTGGACAAACTAAAATCCTACGGTATTAGTGACCCTCTTTTATCATGGTTGAAATCATATCTAACTGGCAGAACATCGTCGGTAACGTATGCAGGGGCCCTTTCCGATCCATTCACAGTACAGTCAGGAGTTCCACAAAGTTCAATTCTGGAGCCTTATTTATTCATTCTTTTTCTCCAGGATATCAAAGAAGACATTAATTCCGAATTTCTCTGCTATGCCGATGATATTAAACTATTTCTCTCAATAGAAGACAACGGCTCCGTTGGACGCCTGCAACTCTCACTTGATAACATCACTAAATGTGTTCCTCTAATGTTATGCTCTTAAACGTTTCAAAATGTAAGGTCGTCACTTACTCAAGAAGCTGCAGTCCATTATTGATCGCCTACAGGATTGATGGAGCAGAGATGAGTCGCTGTGAAGTTATCAAAGATCTTGGGGGTGTGGTTCAGCTCAATTAACGTCCAACCAACACATTGAGCACATCTGCTCTCACGCTTCAAGACTTCTGGGTTTGCTGTATAGAACATCAAGTAGTTTTTTAATTAGCATAATACGTGTTGGTACATATACAGTACAATTAAACGTCACACAACACAAATCTATAACAATATAAGCACAAAATGCACAGATATTATGGTGATCGATTTCGGTGAACCACGCTCACCTTCCTCAGACCAGAGGGATTCACAAAAGAATGGAAAATAGTGTTCAACAACTCAATTTATAAGCCTATGATCACATAACCCCATTGGCTGGAATCGTCAAAATGGCGGCTGCTGTGTTTATTGGTTAATCCCTATTGGCTGTTACTTCTGTTCTTTTTAGTTGCTGAAAATACATTATTAAAAACTTTTTCGGAATCAAAATTAACCTGTTCATTCAATAATTTATCACGATCCTTACATTTTTCTTTAAAAATAAATAATCTTCCCAAACATTCATAATACGACCCTTCTTGCACTCTTTTAGAATATCTACATTTTCATCTATTTTATTCAAACTGTGCCTACAATTCAGAAGGTGTTTAGCTACATTAGATCTTTCAGGTTTCTTGTTTTTAAAAGCGGAGACATGGTTTTTATATCTTTTGCTAAAATTTACAGTATGACCTATATAAAACATATTACAATCATTACAGTTAATCCTATATATTCCTGAATTATTGAATATATCTTCACTTTCAATATTCGGGTGTAAAATATTGGACGTAGTATTACAAGTCTTAAAAGCTACTGATAAATTGAATTTCTTAAATCTATTACCAACTCTTTGTGTAAACGGTCCATTGTAATGGAGGGATACATACTTCTTTTGTTCTTTGTCGGATTTTTCTTGTTTAAGTGTTGTTCGTCTATCGTCTTGAAATTTATTTTCTATTTTCTTTTTTATTCTACTTCCAATTTCATCAATCATTGATGCCTTGTATCCATTTGCAATAGCTATTGATTTTATTAAATTTATTTCCTGTTTTCTGTTTGCAACACTTAATGGTAGATCAGGCCTATCAGCGGCATCCTTGGTGTTTCTCTACAAGGCTCTTATTCGACAACTCCTCGAATATGCCTCTGTTGTATGGACGCCTCATGAGCTCTACCTGTCGACCCACTTACAGGAAATTCAAAGGAGATTTGTTTTACAACTGTACTTCAAAACTGGCCAACTACTTAAGCCCGATCTTCAAGTGCAGATGTTCAACCTTCACCCTCTTCAACTTCGTCGACACGTTGTTGACTTGGTATTTCTTTTCAAACTCATTAGAGGAACTGTCGATTGCCCAGAATTATTGGTAAAAGTCAACCTGAGGACTCCTGTCAGAACAAGATCACAGGATATATTTGCCCATCAACACCACAGAACAAACTACCTAAAAAATGTCCCAATGATTAGATTACATGAGATGGGCAATCTTGTCGCCTGCAATGTGGACTTTTTCCACGATTCTCTTAGATAATTCAAGAAAAAACTATTCACACTTCAACCTCGTCTACTTCGACGATAAATCAAACTATTCTTTTCCTTCTAAATCTTCTCCGTCTTCTTTACCCTACCACACAAATAATTGGTTCCTCTGATCCCCATTTCTACTCCACCTTCTCTATATGTAATGCAACCACTGTATCAAGTTCATTATCTGTAGATATCTGCATGTTTTTTATTGATTATTGAAAGTTGTATCTATTAATTTATACTATATTATATGTATTAATCTGTTATATAATGTATCTATTGCACTCGTATGTTTATTGTAAGATATTGTTTTTATATATATCCTCACAATTATAAATGACACTGTCGTTGGAAATAAAATAAAATAAATTGATGTAGTACATTTATTTGCTCTGGCTTTAATTTTAGCTGCTGTTATTTTTTTTTTATGACTTTTAAACGTCGACGATCCATCTAACGATACTCTCAGTTACTTTGGATGATCACTTCACTGGAGTTTTACACCATTTAGAAATATGTTTAGTTTTCGATTAGCTATCGAAGTTACATATGCTATTTTGGACTTAAATTCCCTTATCGAAGTATGGTAATTACAATGTAAAATTATTCAATTAGGGAATTATACGTACACACCATTATTTATGCTAGGTGTGTGCGTATATGAAGGTTTATGTCAGATAGTGTATTTTATTTAATTTGTGTATTCTAAACGAGCATGTGTGCGAGGAGTCGGGTGCGTCTTTCTTAGGCATGTGTTGATCTTTCATGTAGGTGTGTATGCGGTAGTGTATGAATATGTAACGCTTTGTGTATCAATAATGTGTAATTATTGGCGTGGGCAATTGTCTGTAAATGTGAAATGTGTCCAGATTTTAGGTCAGGTTTTTATGGTAGTTTTTTAGCGGATTAAAGTACCCTTTATTATTATTATTAGTTTTAATTATTTTATTTTTATTTTATTTGCTGTGGCTTCTAATGTTTCGAAATTTAGTTTATAAAAGTGTCTCTTTGTAATTTTGTAAGTATAATTAAGTAATAATCGTTTTGAAACATAAGTTTATTTACATACGTATTTATTTTGTATTTGTTTATATAATAGTAACATTTTCATTTTATTTTATGTCTGGCTGGTAGTGGCCCATTCCCCTCCCACAGGCATGTGCCCATGAAAGGAACTATTTCCACCGTTTTTATATGATCTTTACATTGTAATTAATGTTTTTTTGTGAATAAAACGCTTATCTATCTATCTATCAAAATGGTTTATTAAATTATATCTAACTAAATACATATATATATATATATATATATATATATATATATATATATATATATATATATATATATATTACTTCCTTTCACACAAAATGTGTGAGTGGGCGAGTGGATCTATACCTCAGAACGTGCAGTTGGGTGGGTCGGTCAATATTATACGTGTATGGGTAGGTGGGTCAATACTACGTGTATGGATGGCCGGGTGGTTCAATACCACTGTTTGTGTATGGGTGGGTGGGTGTACATTATATTTTACGTTGGCCAAAAAGAGACAAGACAAACTATTAACTAACATATAGTTTCAGAATATAGTGGCACTTCCACCATAGTGTAGTCACCATTCTTCATTATTGATTGTGGCTTCATCTTCCTCTCCAAACCCAATAAGGATCATCGTGGCTCTTTTTATACCCTTCAGACATGGCTCAATAAAAACAAATTGCACTTAAGTCTAATCTGAGACCTGATAGTTCACTAGAACTACGTATAAAAAAGAAAATGTACTTGCACTGTTGTACAGCACAACAGGTTACCCGCTGTTACTCTAAACTACAAAGCAATTACCTTCACAATACACTTACCCATGGTTACTGAAGTCGTTTACTAGTTTCTAAATGTGTCTTGTTGTAGATACTGTTTCTCTATCTCTTTGTTAATGGTTTAACTGTAGACATTTTATCAACTTAGTTATAGAATAAAAATTATTAGGATGTAAGTAAATTCAAACTGAGTACCCTCTTAAACATTTTTATTTAAAATATATAACTCAACCTGATTCAATTTTATAATCATTTTTAGGTGTATGTATAGCAAATTAATGAAGTAGCAAATAAATAAAAATTGTAAAACATGTAGTTTTTGAAAATAATATTGATGAATATGAATAATTCGTTGATATTTTATTAATCATTTTGATTGAAGTTTCAAATTTTGTCAAACATTGGGTTGGTGTAATTAATCTGTGTGTTCAATAGGTTCACTGGATTTTCTTGTTGAGCTAAATATACAGGGTTGGACAAAAGTCTGGAATGTATTTATTAGTGTCATTACTGTTGAAAGAATTTTAACTAAACTTTGCAGTTATGTTGTACATGTCCCATTTGGACATATTTTAATAGTTTTTCGGGTATGCAGGCGTTTGTAGGAAGTCTTAGAAATGTTAAATGTAAGCCAATCATGACTTATTCCTCATTTTAAAGGTATTTTTTTTGTACAATACAAAAGTGCAAACAAAGGATGACCTACTCAGAAAATACATCCACTTTAAAAATATAATGTCACGGTTGGGTAAAAGTCTGGAATAGATTTATTAATTTTAAATCTATTGCAAGAAATGTAATGAGATTTTGTAGCTATACATGTTCCTATACTAAACATTTAGATATATTTTACTTGTTTTTCTTATATCAAGGGGATGGCTCATGGAGGAGGTCTTAAATTTTGAAATGTAAGCCTACTTAGAGTTATGCCTCATTATAAAGGTCTTTCTTTGTGCAATACAATAGTGCAAACCTGAGGCCAAACGCATGACCCAGTCAGAAAATACAGTGATTCAAAAAATGTAATGTCATATTACTGATTCTCCTTAGTTATATGGCTAGTTATTTAACAGTTTGAGGTTCCTGTTGAGCATGTTGTTGATTGTGAACAATCGTAACGAACAACTGCGCCATAAAAATAACTGTTATTTAACAAAAATAAGAACAATTATTAAAACCCTCTTGGTAGTATGTTTACCCTAAAAATAGTTTAAGAATATTATTATAATAATTTGTTACTTATTTCTTATGAAAATTAATTCGTCATATTCAGTCGGATAAATTATAGCTCTACACAGCAATAGATAATAACTATCTTAGCCTTGTTCTTACGCAGTTTTAGTTATATGACATTAAATTCTTTTAGAGGCTATATTTTTTGACATTCTTTTGACCTCAGGTTTACAATCTTGATTTTTACAAAGAAATACCTTTAAAATGTGGTGTAACTGTAAGTTACAGTAGGCTTGTATTTAGTTTTTAATACTTCCTTCATGCGTCATTCCTTGGATATGCAAAAAACAAGTGACACATGCCTAAATGTTTGGTATTGGAATACGTACACAACTACAACATTTTGAATAGTTTTGAAATTAATAAATGCATTCCAAACTTTTGCCAAACCCTGATATTAAATTCCTTGATTGGCTATATTTTCTAACTGGCTCTTTCTTTTGACCTCAGGTTTGCACTCTTGTGTTTTACAAAGAAATACCTTTAAATTGAGGTATAACTAGAGCTAGGCTTACATTTAAACATTTTAAGACTTCCTTCATGGACCATCGCCTGATTATGCTAAAAACAAGTAAAATATTTCTAATTGTTTGGTATAGGAACATGTACATAACTACAACGTTTAATTACATTTCTTTCAATAGTTTTAAAATTAATAAATATATTCCAAACGTTTGCCCAACCTTGTATGTGTAATTCTTCTGCTGCATTCATTTTCCTGCCCTTTTTCATAAAATTAATATTTTCATTCCATTTTTGTGTAGGTGTGGTCTGTGGAGAGTAAGTTTTCGGATTTTATTGTAGTTGTGTTATAGTTTATTAAATCTTGTTTGTGCTCTTGAAATCTTTTTTTAACAGTCTTCCAATTTGTTCAATGTATCATTTATCACAGTCAGTACATTTAATTTTGTAAATACCGTTGTCATTTTTGTGTTCCGTTTGAGATTTGTTATTTAAAGTTTTCAATGTGTTGTTGTGTGTTGAGAAACTTAATTTGTAATTTGTATTTTGAAAGTTTGTTCGAGTAGCTTTGTTTAGGCTTGTTTTATATGGTACGTTTATAAATTTGATCTTCTTTGGGTGTTGATTTGTTGAGGTGTTATTTCTTTACTTCTTTTTGCTTTTTATTATTTTGTCAACCATGTTTGTTTTGTATCCATTTTTTATTGCCAAATATTTTATTATATATTTTTCTTCGCTGAAGTGTTTCTCGTTCATTGGTATTTTTATCAAACGATTTATCGTAGAATGGAAAGCTGATAATTTGTATTGCGAGGGATAGTTATATATAGATGGTATTATAAGGTCGGTTTGTGTAGGTTTTCTGTAAATATTGAATGAATGTTCATAGTTGATTTAGATAATCGATAGATCTAAATAATTTATTTCATCAGTTTTGATTTCCTTTAGTGAATTGTATTTTGGGGAACATAGAATCAAATAAGATAAAAAATCATTACTTTCTTCCAAGTTTCCATCAAATAAACTAATTATGTCATCAACATATCGGTACCAGTGTATAATTTTATTTCTGAACGGGTATGATGAATGCATTATTTTATTTTCTTCCAGATTGTGTATAGATATATTTGAGAGTAAAAATAACTATACAAAATAAAAATTATACCATTTTGCGTATTATTGACATTTAATATTGAACTATTTCATTATTTCTTACACCATTAAACTAATTTAATATTAATCGTAATGTTTTCACTTAATTTAATCCCACACCTGAAAAAATGCAAGGCACTTGATGTTAAAACACCTTTAGACCTGCAGTACGTATGTATGAAACAGTACAAACAACAAATATATATAACAGTTGTGCTTCCGTATTTTTCATAGTAGTTCACAACCATTTGCTTGTCATAAAAACATGTGTTGATTTTATACAAATTCATTATGCAGGGTTGGTAAACAGTATAGTAGAGGGTTTGGCAGAAAAACCTCACCTATTAGGGAAGCTAATGAAAACAAAATGAAATGAGGTAGGAAGACTTTATTTTTATTAATTAAAAGTACAGATTGTGCCATTTAAGAATGTGTACCATTACTTTACTTTAAAAAAGATACATCTCTCAAATGATTTCCCCCACTGTTGACACACTGTTTAAGTCGTTATCTGAAGGTCTCCGTTACTTTACGAGCCATTTCAGGTGGAATGGCTTAAACTTCTCGTGTTATCGCTTCTTTTAGGGTTTTTGAGGTTTGAGGACGATGTTAGTAAACCTTGGGATATAAATAGCCCCAGGGAACAAATATCACAGAGGGTTAAGTCCGGCAAACGTTGACAACAATTTAATTAATCCCACCGTTAGCTGTTTGTCACTATAAATATTTAGACACAGTTCGATAGTTTTCTACAAAGTATAGTTAAGACCCATGTACGAAGTCTAAGTATTTATAAAATGAAGCCTAACTTGAATTATAGTCATTTTGAAAGTCTTTGCAGGTAGAAAAAATAATTGTAAACTCAATGACATAAGAGACCCCAGTTAGAAAATTCAATTTCTCAACGATTGGAATGCCAAAAAAACCACCACTCCTTAATTACATGGTGATTCATTTCTTTATGACTACGATTAATCTGGGGATTCGATTATTCTGAAGCTACGAATAATCGAGAAAAACTATTTATAGTAAATATAGTTGTTTGGTTACTTTATTATTTTGTTTAGAAAAATCTTATACCAAATATATGAAGACTTTAGTGAAACAGGTTTATACATTACTACTCCTCTAAACTGGAAAACAAACAAAATCACCCTGATGAACGATAACCCTCTACTAATTGAAATGTTGAAAGATCTTGTTTTAGATATTCAAAGTTCCTCGAAATATTTAATGATAGCTTAAAAATATATGTAAAATATATTTGTAGATTTAGTTTTCATTTCACTAGAGTCTACCAAATCCGCACCTTTAAACTATTTTCAGCCTACCTAAGTATGTGTGCCTGTTTGTAGGAATTTTAAATAACCCCAAATCAATAAATAAAGTAAGAAAGAAAATAGATTGAGATTCGATTATTTTTGTGGCAGTTCAATAGAACCCCTCCCACTGATCATCTATTTAGGGCATATTACTTCCAAATAATTATTAAATAGATTCTAGCATACGGGAATGGAGTGTTGTGTGAATAATCATTACATAGGTGATATGTGTGAGGGGGTTTGGGTGGTGTTCTCAGCTGATCGATCTAAAACTTTCTAGCTATACCTACGTGAAAAGTAAATGTGTATTCTCTATAAATAATACAAATTATTAGAACAAAATCCGTTATCATCCATTATGAGTAACCTCCACATAGTCACTGACATACACAAAGAAGAATGGAACAGTACTTTCACAAGTAAGGTGTCATATTGTTTGAGGGCTGATATTGTACTGAAGACAATTATTTATTTATGGTCTTTTCAAAAATATGCCCAAACTAAAAAATGTCAGCCATTAAAATGCTTAGTAGTCAATCACCTACTATTGCCTTCTATGGTAGAATATTTACAATATAAAGAACACAAATCAAGTAATTCGAATGATCAAGTATTCAATAGTTGAATTGTATGACCTGATGAAGTTAGGCGGAGATGACAAGAAGGTGAAGGTAGAAAATGATTTATAATTAGTTCTCTTGACTATGAACAAAGTTTACGTATCATTGTTTCCGGTGAACTTTCTTCAGTAGTGAAGTAGTTCCATGGATGCCTTTTAAATGAGTTTTATAATAGTACTAACTTTAATCTGGAGTCAATTTTTTTTTAATTTTAATTAACCTTCGTCCTTATTTAATTAATTTAAATATATACGTCTATCTCAACAATAATTACAAACCAGATAAAATCCATAAATATCTAACTTTTTGGTCAAATCATGTTAAAATTATTGTAAATACGTTCTGACCTTCTATACATCTACCATCCTAAATGAGCCCTGCAGGTTAAAATGCCAGAAACGTGCAACAAATTTATTCAATTTTATGTAACTACATTGATACACTCGTTTGTTGAAAGGTTATCTAATTTATATACGTTTAGTAAGCAAAAATTAAAATACTATCTTCAGACATATGGGTCAGCAGTTATGGTATCAGATTTATCCAGAATACTTCTTTTGCGTAATTAAATCACTATTATTTAAGATATCTTGATTTAAATGGAAATATATCTGGCCTATCTGCTATTTACACAAACGTTTTCTTCTTTTACTTCTCTTAAATAAAAATACGATTTTTTAATATAAGTTTGGACTTTACAAGGCGATTTTGGTTGCATAGTATCAAACAACCAGAAAATATCAAATATTACATTTGTTGAACTATATATCATAAGGGTATTTCTATGCTATTTTCCCTTAGTAATAATTTGAAACGTATACATTTCGTAAAATGTTTTACTTCAATCACTACTTTTATTTCATTTAACTTAATTTGTTCAACGGAAAGATAAATATCAATACAATATACGATAAACCTTTATTTATTTGATCTTGGCGTTGAAAATAATCTATCATTTGAATATATTAATGTCTTAACTGATTTGTTGCATCATAAATATATTAACACATTATGTATGAGGAATAATACTATTTCCATTCTATAAAAATGCCAATCGTAACAATTTTTTTTTTTTACTTTAATTTTGAACCAATAAGATCTACATATAAGCTTTATGTATTGGTTCTATGTCAAATATACCTATAGAAATAGAAAATACTGAGTGTTTATTTTTTACAGGTATATTAAAGTACCCTTAAAATTTTATACTTAAAAATTAATAAAATGCCTAAATTTTGCTTTTTACTCTAAACTATATTTTCAAAATATTATTACAGTGATCTTAAGTAATCCAAAATTAACATGTAAACAAAACAATGTATGCAAGACTTACAAAACGTACAATACAACCACTAAGATTATTTACCTAGCTACTCGTATAACTTATAAGTCCAAAAAGCCTATAAAGAAATATTAAATCTTCTAAATGATGTAAAACCATTTAGCTATACACGATTGAGTTACTATTTACAAATATTTAATGAAAAAAATACTCCACATATTTTATAAAAATCATGGAATAACATTATCCAGCTACAATGTCAAAGTGAACTAATGGGAAATAACTAAATGAAGGTCTAGCCATCCTGATGAACAATGGCCTAGATCTGCAGTTTCCGTTCCAGTGTTATGTTCTCTGATATATTACAGACTTTCCCCTTGTGGGCCAGTTGTAGCCTCACAATTCAACTCTCTATCACTATGGTACGTAAAATAGAGTAAAACACTTTCATGCATACATTCACACATGTCTATTGTAAACCTTTGAGGTTTACTTAACGGCAACACTAGATTGTACAAGATTCTCTCATAATTACAAACATTTATAATAACATTTAAATAATAATAATTATAATAAAAAATATTAACAGTAAGAATGAGAAAGAGGTTTCATTACAACAGAAAATACGGTACAGGAAGTGGAGTAGGTATAATTTGAGTAGGACATCCTGAGAGTGTTAACTCAGAAAGCAAGGGATCGGATGTCAAGGAAGCAGGGTCAGCACGGTACATATGATAATCAGAATAATAAAATTTTACACTCACCAAAAACTAGGCCGATGAATGCTGATGCGGCGGAGAATCAGCAGAAGCCCCGAGAAGGAGTTGGTCCCGCTCATCACGAAAACGGGCCTATAGGGTGATCCGTAATAGGACCACCGATAATAATTGGTATTTCTGAAATTGGAGACATGTCCAGTGAGTGGCAGGGGGAATGGGATACTAGGGAAAGAGTTGGGAAAGAAAAGGGCAGTCTGAAGAGAGATCGAAAAGTGATAGGACTTCGATAAATAGAACAATAGTGAGGACCAGCACCTGGAGGTCCAACTACCTAGGTTTCGTCAACCCGCCTTGCAGAGCAAACATGGGACGAGCTAGGAGGAGGACTTGGAGCCACGATCCAACCCCTTGCGATATCGAACCCCGGATGACTTCACGAGCGGCCAACCTGAACCTGAAGGACGACTTGCAGCCTATCCTGAGGGCCAGAGAAGCAACCTCAAGAGACTACAAGCGACTCCAGACCCAACCAGCCTACCTGACCCTGAGGGACAAGCGGACGCCGAATCAACTACGGCCCGTGGATACCTGCAGGAGACATAAAGTCCAACCGTATGTTAAAATTTGTTTAACACCTCCAGGGTTTAAGGGAAACGAATATACAAAATTTGTAGACGAAAGGAAATGTTGTAAGGGTGTTAAATTACGTTTTACCTACACCAAAGCGTAAGCCGACGGGCTGTACATTACTCATATAAGAAGCTAATAATCATCGCAATTTAATAATAAAATATAATTCACTGATTGAGGGAATTAAGTCTGGTATAAGTTAATGTGTTGGGATTGTTTATTTAAATTGTAAATATAAAATACGTAAATCCATAAACCCATTATTCATTAATGTACTTATATGTCTTGAACCACCCCCTCCCATTTCACACACACGTCCATTGGAAATGTAAGTGAATAAAGTAAAACTTGTCAAATAGCGTTTAATGCTTGTCACCCCCTATGTCTCCAACATACAAAACCAAGTATACTGTAGTATTCATGTTTATTTGGTCCAAGAATTACTTTGATTGTATTGTTTTAGTACACAGGTCTTTGGCGTAACTAAACTCCCGTTTGGAAATAATCTTATCTTACTAATTTAGTATTTATTAAATATTTAAAATTATATGAGACAAGTACCAAGTTTACTTCGTGTTAACAATAAAACTATTTTATTACTTTTATCATATTACTCAATTTACAAAATGCTATATATTAGCTACTAAAATTAAAATAAAACTGGATGAATTAGATCATAACAGTAGTAATTTGTTACAAACTTAGTTTATAAGCCTTAAGGGGACGTTTATCTCATTGATGAAGTGGTCGGACATCCAGTGAATACGTTATACAGAGACATGTTGTACTAATTGTATTAGCTTCATCTGAATACCTCGGAGTAACAATACATTCAACTTGTTGACGACGTCAATGTTACGTCAACAAGTTTCTAACTATGCCTACTTTTGATTTTGCCAGTTATATATACAGGATGATTAAAATGTCCCTTACCCCCACGTTTTTTTTACAATTTACATTCAAAACTTTTTCAGATAAGATATTCATTATATATTTAGATGCTCTAACTGTTTAGGTATTATGGATTATTAGGAGTATACTGAGACCCAAGATAGAGCAGTCAACCTCAGAATTCCTTATGAGAAGACACATACGACACTCTATTAACATTGCCTTTCACCCTGAAAACAATGTAGTATTTAAAATTCAAAAGGGTTGTACTGTTTCCATGATATTAGTAGATTAAAGATGCATAAGTCGACTCAAAATTTGTAACTAGACGACAGTCATGCAACATGTCTATTAGCATTGTCTTTTCACCCTTAAACAATGTAGTATTTAAAATTCAAAAGGGTTGTACTGTTTTTATGATATTATGGAATGATATTATCTTTATGACTTATAAAGATGTATAAGTCAACTCAAAATGTGTAACTAGACGACAGTCATGCGACATGTCTATTAGCATTACAGCATTGTCTTTTCACCCTGTAAACAATGTAGTATTTAAAATTCAAAAGGGTTGTACTGTTTCCATGATATTATGGAATGATATTATCTTTATGACTTATAAAGATGTATAAGTCAACTCAAAATGTGTAACTAGACGACAGTCATGCGACATGTCTATTAGCATTACATTTTCACCCTGAAAACAATGTTGTATTTAAAATTCAAAAGGGTTGTACTGTTTCCATGATATTATGGAATGATATTATCTTTATGACTTATAAAGATGTATAAGTCAACTCAAAATGTGTAACTAGACGACAGTCATGCGACATGTCTATTAGCATTACATTTTCACCCTGAAAACAATGTTGTATTTAAAATTCAAAAGGGTTGTACTGTTTCCATGATATTATGGAATGATATTATCTTTATGACTTATAAAGATGTATAAGTCGACTCAAAATGTATAACTAGACGACAGTCATGCGACATGTCTATTAGCATTACATTTTCACCCTGAAAACAATGTTGTATTTAAAATTCAGAAGGTTTGTACTGTTTCCAATATTTCCTTATATTTTATTTAAATAAAATTCGATGTAATTTTTTATCAATATTTCATGGATATTCCTTTAAATATTTCTCACAGTGGAAATGGTACAACCCTTTTTAGTATTAAATACACCATTGTTTTAATTATGAAAAGGAGTTTTAATAGACATGAGACGTGACTGTCTTGTCATGATGAGTTAGAAAGTTTGCTACTATATCTTGGACCTCAGGTTACTCCCAATATTCCATAATACTTAAAAAGTTAGATCATCTACCTACTTAATCAATGGCATTACTTTAAAACCACTTTAAATGTAAATTGAAGAAAAAATGGTGGAAAGTGACTTTATAGCCACACTGTAGTGATACCACATCATTAATTCTGTATTAAATTACAAAGTGAAGAGCATTAAATTGCTTGATAATATCGTTTACAAATTGTATACAATACATTAACTTTCCTGTTTCAGAAAAAAACATACGTTTATGAAGTATCTTACGTTTGAAAAATAAATAAAAAGCTCATAGAAATAAGTGAAAGGACGTCTCGTAGTTAAAGGCAGCAATGGCAATGAACAATAGTTTAATTAATTATGAATAATCACGGAAATCTCAACAGCTTACCGACCTTCGTGATTCAATCAACACGTAATGAAAGTTATTATATCACCACTGTTTCTCCAGATAAGAACGGAAGTACATTGAAAGCTTCAACACAGATTTCAGCTTTATGAAAGGCCCTTTGTAGGACAAATTGCTTCTGAATTAGTAATTGTCTAGGGAGGGTTCCGAGAAACTGAAAGGCCGCCAACGTCAACTTCCCTCGTAATGGCGGCCATGTTCCAAGCTAGACACGTTTACTGAATTAGATGGAGTTAAGCGGCTGTCCAGATATAAATGGGTGTTGAAGAGTCTAATTACGTTAACCTACTTTACTCGGAAACTATGACCTTCTCGGTCAGTAAACATTCAGTAAACATGCACAATGTAACTACTGAGAAAGGTAGTTGTTACATTGTGTATGTTGTTGAATTTTAATTATAACACATACGCTATGTGCTTACCCAAATACCCTCTACCCAAAATTACCTCGAAAAAAAAAAGGATAAGAACCAATCGGGGGGATTTGATGACGAAACAAACGCTCTAACGGCTAATTTATTTTGGAGGTATGATGTTTTTTATATTCAGGTTAAAACACAGATTTTCAAATCCCCCTGATTGGTTCTTATCCTTTTTTTTTCTCGTCCTGTTTTGATACCTCCTTTTAATTCAATTGAGTTCGCCGCTTTTTTAAACCATCCTTCGTCTCCTTTTCGAAGTTCACCATTTTTCTGACAGGAAAAAAAGAGTTTTATTTTCCCTTACACGTTTTATTTGAGATTTATTTTAATTTTAGATCATAGTTTGATCTATTAGCGTAGGTATTATCTTAGGCTAGAGTAGCCAAGTTATTTTAGTTCGGAATACGTGAGTAAATAAAAGTTAAATATTGTAGCTCCACTCTGCTTTATAACACTCTGGGCTTAAACCGTTGTATTTGTTATATGATATAGCTCCGCTCTGTGTTGTAGCACTGTGGGATAACAATAAAATTGCACTTCTGAAAGCTCCACTCTGCGTTATAGCACTGTGGGCTTAAACCATTCCCTTTGTCAACTCACTTTAAATAAATAGCTCCGCCCTGTGTTGTAGCACTGTGGGATAACAATAAAATTGAACTGCTGAAAGCTCCACTCTGTGTGCTTAAGCACTGTGGGCTTAAACTATTCAACCTGACACTCCACGTAAATTAAGTATCTCCGCTCTGTGTTATAGCACTGATGGCTCTTTGTGTTACAACACCGATTGAAGGAAGCAACGGGGCGAAACAACTCGGTTCGGAAAAAGATTTTAGGTAGTCTAGGGTTAGACGATGATGAGAGGCCTGTGAGGCTGAATTATTCACTAGGCATTTACTGAGTCCAATTCGTTCAAAGTGAATCTGTCACGCGTATACTCGATTACCGAATACTGGAATTACCTCTCTGAGGCATCCGGCGAACAAAATCGAAAGGCGTTTAGTCAAGGGAAAATAAATGGTATTAGTACAAAAAAAATCGTCCCTGGCAATTTAAACTAAATATTTGATTCGTAGGATGAATTTCTATTCATTTCTAAACATGCACCAATAATCAAAATCAGACAAGAAATATTTAAATATGGTAATTTTGAAATGTGGAACTATATAGGAGATATATTATTAGAATTACTTTTATGAATCTAAAATTAGTTTAAAGATACTAGTTTTGATCTAAATATTATTTAATGATTTCAAACCATGTTAAGTTATGTTCTTAACATCGAAAAATTCTATAAAATGAATATTGACAATATATTACTAATTCTAATATAGTGAAAAACGTTTAGTTCCTACGTGCATTATTTATTCCTAAGCTAGTTTATTATGTTTCCTTTTCTTAATCTTAAGGAGTTGAGAGTTAAGAAATAGCATGGTTTTTGTACAGAATAGTATTAGATGTTAGTTAATACAGTGTACTATGGAAACTACAGATATTTTAAATTTAGAAATAACTATCAGTAAAACAGTTATGAGTGTACAATGTATATACAGGTTGCATGAATATACAGAGTGAAATTTTATAAATGAATTAGACATTGTACTAAAGATACTAAGATCAAATGCCGTTATCATAGGTGACATAAACATAGATTTGAAGAAAAGCACTGTAGATACAGATAGTTACTTATCCGTAATGTATAATAATAGTTTTAGTTCATTAATAAATGAAAATACTAGAGTTACTAATGATTCAGCCTCTTGCATAGATCATATCTTTGTAAGACATAACAACTTGAATTTATTTAACAGTGGCTTATTTCATATCAGCATAACAGACCACTCTCTTACAGCACTTATTATAAATAAAGCACAAACAAATGTTACAAATGTAATTAATAGAACTATTAAATCTACTGACTTCAATGGTTTAAAATGTAGTTTACTTAATGTAGATTGGAATGTAATTATAAATGAACAAGATGTAGACGTTGCAATAGAGCTATTTTACCAGACATTAAACTATTATATAGAAATTAACACTAAGCTCAAAACATTAAGTGGAGCACTCATAAAAGCAAAAAATAAAAGCCCCTGGATAACGCAAGCTTTGTTAAATAAAATTAAAAAGAGGGAGTGGCTGGCGAGGGCAGTGAGAGGATGGCCTTATGATACAAACTTAATGCAATTTTTTATTAAATTTAAGGAAAATGTAGACATTGCTATACAAAATACGAAACATACATATTATCAAAACTTATTCAAGAAAAATTCTAACAATCCTACAGAACAGTGGAAGATTATCAACAGGTTAGTTGACAATTCAGACAAAGACCAGTCAATTAAGATAAGGTAGTAGATAATGGTAGTATAGAGGACAACCCACAAACAATAGCAAACCTATTCAACGACTACTTTGTTAGTGCTCCCTTATCATTGGTGGCCAGTCTACAACCTGCCATGCCACCGTCCTCGACTATACCACCCTATGCACATCAGCAACAATCTTTATTTTTATATCCTGTTACGAATTATGAAATTTCCAAAATAATTAAAAATCTAAAAAACAAAAAATCAACCGGATACGACAATATTTCAGAAATTTATAGAAACTGAAATTGCAAGCGTTTTAGCTCATATTGTTAATATAAGTTTTCAGAATGGGAAATTTCCAACAAAACTTAAACAATCCATTGTTGTGCCAAATTTTAAAAAAGGAGAGAGGGAGCTCATTCAAAACCATCGACCGATTGCCCTATTATCAGTAATGAGTAAAATTTTTGAACGATGTATGAAAGATAGATTGTTAAGTTTCTTAAATAGAACAAATATTTTTTCACAATATCAGTTTGGCTTTACTAGAAATAAAAGTACTGAAGGAGCCCTTCGCTTCTTTATGCAGGGTATTTTAAATTGTATAAATAGTAATCAAAAAGCAACTGGGATTTTTGTAGATTTCTCTAAAGCTTTCGATTTGGTCAATCATAGTATGTTGTTAAAAAAACTTTATGCAGCGGGAATTCGGGGGGTTTCTCTTGATTGGTTTAAAAGTTTTTTGGTGGGTAGGACGCAAAAGGTGCGTATCCAAAATATTCTTAGCGAGTCAAAAACTTTAGATGTAGGCGTACCACAAGGGTCACATTTATCAGCAACGTTATTTATAATTTTTATCAATGATTTACTTCAAGTAACATTTTCAGTAATAGTTTCGGCTTTTGCTGATGATATATCTATCAGATATTCAGACAGTAATTGGATTAATATATGGGATAAATTGAAGAGTGACTTAAAATTGTTGAACTAGTGGTGCAGTACTAATAAGATGGTAGTAAATGCAGAAAAAACTAAATTTGTAAATGTTGATCTCAAAAAGTTTTCTTTCGATGATAGTTTACAGTTTCATATTATTAAAGGTTGTGATGGAAGCGTCGCAATATGTAATTGTCCACGCATTGACCAAGATTGTCATATTAAATATCTCGGTATTACAATCGATGAATCGATTTCCTGGAAAAATCATAAACGTCAATTACAAAACCAACTAAGGAAAAATATTCGTTAGTTTTATTTTTTGAGAAGTCTAGTAAACGAAGATTTATTGAGAGTTCTATATTTCGCGTTAATACAATCACGTCTCATTTATGGAATTGAATTATGGGGAAGTGCGTATGATGTTACATTAAAACCATTAGAGATTATTCAAAAACATTTTATTAGAATAATAGCTTTTAAAAATAAGAGGGATCGTTTTATGCCTTTATTCCAAAGCCTGAACATTCTTCCGTTAAAATATCTTTTTGTATTTCAAGTGCTTAAAATCTTTTACATTATCAGTGGCAACATAAGTATAATAGGGCCACACCTTACTAGATCCATCGCACAAGGGCTTCTTAAAAGACCAAAAGTTAATAAAACAATTTTTATAAACTCCTTTGTCTTTTTGGGCCCAAAAATTTACAACTTATTACCAAAAAAAAAAATAAAGTTATGTAGAAATGTTGAACAATTTACACAAAAAAATAAAACATGGCTTTTTGGCAAGACCCAGATTCGGGATCTTTTAGAAGTAGTTACTTAGTATAATAATAATAAGTAAATAGTATATATAGCAGTATATATAGTAAATAAGTAAAAACATTTGGTTGTTTATGTAATTGTAAGTAGTTACATTCGTTTTGCAATATTTAAATTTTTTTTGTGAATTTAGTATTAACTATAATGTATATTTGTTACGTGAAGAGTCTAGTATAAGGTATAACTAATTACACAACACCAAAGAGACCACACGTGCTGCAGTGAGCCGCCGAGATCATTTGTCAAAAATGGACTGTTATTTTTGTATATTTAATTAAGTTTTAAGATGTGCTAGCCATATGTACTGGAAAAATGGCTAGTATTTCAGAGTGTTATACGTATTAATATGTAACTGTAATTTGAAGGCTGAATAAACATATTCTTCTTCTTATTCTTAATCTTATATTTAAAGCAGTTAGTAACAATCCACATACTTAAAAAGCCAGCTCAATCCCACGAGCTTGTCGTATAACAACAACTTATAGTACCAACCCATTTCCTATAAAACCAAACATGTACTCATAGTAGTCATAGTATTTTAGTTTTAGACTAACCCCCCTTTATTTATCAAGCATCTTTAGTGATCTGCTACCTCTTCAATTCTAGTGATGCTTCAAAGGTTAACGGGCTTTTGAAGTTCTTCTTGGTGCAAACAATTTATTAATTCCAAACAACTTTAACTAAGTTAATATTATTTTATTTGGTAATATAATTTAAGTTTGTTTACTTTTACTGTTTACGATGTTTGATTTTTGCAATATTAGTAAACTCTTTTCATGAAATATTATTGGAGCTAATAACCATCCACATGTTAGACACATAAATCTAAACTAATAATGTTTAAATAAAATAGTTAAAGATTAGTTTTTACTTTGTAATATGTAATATTTTTCTTATATAAAAATGTATTTCTTGTTTTATTTAATGACCCTTTTACATATTAGTGTAATGTTTGATAAAACATAACAAAATATATGATCGTGTATTTATAGTTTACAATTTACATGTTGGCCTTTTCTATATACAAACTATATTTATTTTCCATTTGTTATTTTATAAACTTGGATCGGTACATTTTTAAGATTTTCATTACTTTTAACTCTCAGCTATTAATTATCAAAATACCATTTACTCATTGTAAAACCCCTAAAACTATTAAGGCGACCCTAAATGCAAAAAAATTTTTTTTTACGTTTTGGGGATTTTTATTATAAATTAAACCTTAGAATCTCCTCTTTCCACTGATATATGACACTATAGGGTTAATTATTTGCAAATAAACTAAAAAATGTTTATTTATAAAGGTTACACATGATTTCATTTCCATGGAAATGACATTCCTGTTCACCAACTCATATAGTATAGAGTTTCTATGACCATAGAAGACTATGACCATACTAAGCACTTCCATCTACCAGATCCAATCATGTTGGAAATCAAACACATATTCCAGAGTTTATCACACCCAGACTTACTAAAGAAATGTTTGTCAGGCAAGTCACAGAATCCAAATGAATCACTGAATAATTTGATCTGGACTCCCCAAACGGACATTTGTAACCCTGCAAATCCTGAAATTTGGAACATATGAGGCAGTTTTGTCCTTCAATGATGGTTACACGAGTAAATGCAAACTATTAGAGCATTTAGGATTGAATGTAGGCCAATATTGTATAGAATCCATGAAACGAGAAGACTCTGAGCGTATCCGACAATATGACAAGGCAGCGTTGGAATTGGAAAAAAAAATCTGCCAACAAAGAACCCTTGCTAAGAGGAAGCTAGAAGATATGTATGAGGCAAAGGAAAACCCAGACAACCCTTCTTATGGTGCTGGGCTTCACTAGTTTTAAGTAAACTTTACTATGTTGGTAATTTTTTAGTTTTTTGCATTTTCCGAAAGTTGGGTTTTTCATTTTTGACAGCAAATATCTTAGTAACCATTTGAGATATCCTTACCAAATTTTCAGGGCTCATACACAAGACCAAATTCTAGGTTCATACACAGGATTTTTGATTTACTTGTATTACAAACAAAAATAAAAATATTTTTGTATTCAAAATTTTTTACTTAGAACTACTATTTTTTTTAAAATTATAATTTTTTTTTTTTAAATAAAAAAATCCCCTGTGTATGGGCCTAGATAAAAGGTCATTCTGTCAAATAAAAAAAATTAGAGGTCTAGGTCACGTTTTTACAGAGATATCTGCTTTATAGCTAAAATTACGTTTAAATGGCATTCGGGATCCCCTTAATGCTGTGACTCACATTTATTTTAATTACAACAACAAAAAAACCGTGTTGAATTTAGATTATCTTGACATGAAAGTATCTCACAGTACCAGCTTCAAAGACATGTTACAGATTATCTTGACATGAAAGTATCCCACAGTACCAGCTTCAAAAACATGTTACAGATTATCTTGACATGAAAGTATCCCACAGTACCAGCTTCAAAGACATGTTACAGATTATCTTGACATGAAAGTGTCCCACAGTACCAGCTTCAAAGACATGTTACAGATTCAGCAAATCGAGATCCACACTCACTATGTCACCACCATGTCACCAATATCACTTTCTGGCCACAAACGGGAGAGCAGGGATGCGAATATTATCCCAGTTGATCCCTAGATGATCCTGTCCTAGCGCCTTTTATCCAGGCCACGTCATATCCTTCTTATTTCACGCTTCCTGCTTCTCCAATAATATCAAACTGAGTAAAGTTTGATATTATTGGATATAATACTTTTATCAAACCAAAGGTATTTCGAACATTTAAAACAAAAGAGGCCTAATAAAATAATTAAAATGAACAATACATCATTTTTATAACTTATCACACCTTCTCTGCCATATACGTCTTATTACATAGGTCATATTGTTATCTTGTACTGTATGAAGTATGTTGATGTATATAAGTTATTTAATTTTTCTGTGCTCTTATTTTAAAAATATAGGTTATTATTTCTCTTTCTCTTGCACACTTGTTTTCAGACTCAGGACACACACATGCAGGTTAGTAAATACATGATATATTATTTCTCTTTCTCTTGATAACTTGTTGTCAAACTCAGGACACAAACATGCAGGTTAGTAAATACATGATATATTATTTCTCTTTCTCTTGATAACTTGTTGTCAGACTCTGGACACAAACATGCAGGTTAGTAAATACATGATATATTATTTCTCTTTCTCTTGATAACTTGTTGTCAGACTCAGGACACAAACATGCAGGTTAGTAAATACATGATATATTATTTCTCTTTCTCTTGATAAATTGTTGTCAGACTCAGGACAAAAACATGCAGGTTAGTAAATACATGATATATTATTTCTCTTTCTCTTACTAACTTGTTGTCAGACTCAGGACACAAACATGCAGGTTAGTAAATACATGATATATTATTTCTCTTTCTCTTACTAACTTGTCGTAAGACTACGGACACACTCGTGCAGGTTAGTAAATACATGATATATTATTCCTCTTTCTCTTGATAACTTGTCGTCAGACTCAGGACACACACATGCAGGTTAGTAAATACATGTTATATTATTTCTCTTTCTCTTACTAACTTGTCGTAAGACTACGGACACACTCGTGCAGGTTAGTAAATACATGATATATTATTCCTCTTTCTCTTGGTAACTTGTCGTCAGACTCAGGACACAAACATGCAGGTTAGTAAATACATGATATATTATTTCTCTTTCTCTTGATAACTTGTTGTCAGACTCAGGACACAAACATGCAAGTTAGTAAATACATGATATATTATTTATCTTTCTCTTGATACCTTGTTGTCAGACTCAGAACACAAACATGCAGGTTAGTAAATACATGATATATTATTTATCTTTCTCTTGATACCTTGTTGTCAGACTCAGAACACAAACATGCAGGTTAGTTAATACATGATATATTATTTCTCTTTCTCTTACTAACTTGTTGTCAGACTCAGGACACAAACATGCAGGTTATTAAATACATGATATATTATTTCTCTTTCTCTTGATAAATTGTTGTCAGACTCAGGACACAAACATGCAGGTTAGTAAATACATGATATATTATTCCTCTTTCTCTTGATAACTTGTCGTCAGACTCAGGAAACACACATGCAGGTTAGTAAATACATGTTATATTATTTCTCTTTCTCTTACTAACTTGTCGTAAGACTACGGACACACTCGTGCAGGTTAGTAAATACATGATATATTATTCCTCTTTCTCTTGATAACTTGTCGTCAGACTCAGGACACACACATGCAGGTTAGTAAATACATGTTATATTATTTCTCTTTCTCTTACTAACTTGTCGTCAGACTACGGACACACTCGTGCAGGTTAGTAAATACATGATATATTATTCCTCTTTCTCTTGATAACTTGTTGTCAGACTCAGGACACACACATGCAGGTTAGTAAATACATGTTATATTATTTCTCTTTCTCTTACTAACTTGTTGTCAGATTTAGGACACACACATGCAGGTTAGTAAATACATGTTATACTATTTCTCTTTCTCTTACTAACTTGTCGTCAGACTACGGACACACACATGCAGGTTAGTAAATACATGTTATATTATTCCTCTTTCTCTTGCTAACTTGTTGTCAGACTCAGAACACACACATGCAGGTTAGTAAATACATGATATAATATTTTTAAAACATGTTTATATTCAACATATATATTTTATAATCAGCTAATTGGTGTGTTCTGAGGCTATTCGACCATAGTATTATTTTCCGTCTGTATACTGTACAATGATTCCCAAAATATTTTCTGTAATTAATCTGGAAAAATGTAATCAGTGTTTTTACCTGAACTCCTAAAATAAATAATGACAACTTACAAAAATTACTTTACTGTAAAAGTATGTTACTGTAAAATTAGTTTTTCACTGGATTGACGATTAACGTTCAAGCAGAATGTAACAAGATATATACATGTGCTTCCTTTCTATCTTTATTCCCAACATTTTGTTAGGAATAGCCGGCCAAATAATAATAATATAACAATAATTTATTTTTCCAAAATATGCATTACACTTTATACATTACAATTAAAAACCATTACGTATTAACAAACATATAAGACAAAGTTTAACTAATTTATTTTTAAAGCTTATTAATAATAACTTATGTTATATAAATACTGCAATGTTCTTCTTCACTCTTCATACTCTAATCCAATTATCAATTCATATACGACTAATTGGAAATACGAGAGAAGAAATCGACCATCTCATAATCTAATTTTTTTTTTTTTTTTTTTGAAAAATAAAAGATATGCACCTTAAAGGCTAGGCCTGTCTGAAGGTTGCAATCTTATTTAATTTACTTTTACCATTTAGAGCTCGTAGTATTTTTATGAATTTGATTCTTGAATAATCTAACAAAACGTGCATCAATTAATGAATATTTCTGAATTGACACTGCTACTAAACTAAAATAAACATTGTCAGCCTTAAATATAACTGATAAAGCATCTGCTGAGTTAATAGTAATATGTTCATATTCACAAACATGTAAAGAGACATGTATATATACCATGACTCCCCCGGCTCTATATGTTTCATTATAATTTGCTAACAATTTATACTCAGGTATCTGATAAATATTAGAATCATGTTCACCAATCCAAACTTCTGATAGAACTATTATCTCTGGTTTCCTATCATAAGCTGTTATTTCCACTACGAATCTATCAAAATTCTTTCTTACGCTGCGTATATTCTGATGGAATATTGTCAGATTACACCTCAAAACTTCATTTAATATGTTAGTATTATTTTTATATTCCATATTTTAATCTTCAAAATAAAAATATGCAGTCATATTTCAATCTTATGCAAACAATTTAGAACAATAACATAGACAATAATAAACTATAAAAAATATCAACATAAATAAACTTTTTAAGAGTCAAAATAACAGTAAATAAACATTTACAAATAAACAACAATAGATAAACATTTATAAATAATAACATAGGTAAACATTCATAAATGAATAACAATTAATAAATACTTTACATGACTAACTGATAATAAACATATGTAAAAGAAAAAAATAAAGACACTTCATATCTAACTAATAATATAACTTGTTACAATATTGAATTACAAATATTAGGTGTATTAACTTACAGTATTAGTGTGGTGACCATGTCTACGTTTTACAGTTTCTCCTCTTCCGCATTATAATCCTACCATTCTTCACCCACAGGAATGCGTAGCCAAGCTCCTTCTTCTTCACACGTGCAAGGGACAGCAGCCTCCTTTTCGTAGGACATAGTGACTCGTTTATGTAGATTTGATTTAGATGACGTGTAGAGAAGTCACGCTTCACTCTTCTCTTTCCCATCATTTCTTTCTTATCTCCTCTCCTTACAAATTTCACAATAAGCCCAGCAGGTCCAACGTTGCCCGGTTTTTTGTACAGTCTGTGGCATGAATCCACCATATCTGACTCAACTTTCATATTCAATGCAGCTCCCACTTTTTTAACTGTTTCTAATGGATCTTCGTTCTTTTCTTCAGGAACGCCAAATATTTCTAAAATATTTCCTCTAGAATACTGTTCTATATCTACCAGTCTCTCTTCTAAGGTCGCAACTTGCTGCTTCAGACTTTTATTTTCTGCCTTAAGATCTTCAACTATCTTGATATATTCTTCCATTTTCCCAGTTTGTTCCTTTAAGGCTACGGTGTTTTCTTCTAACTTGTCGTTGAGTGTCTCATATGCTCTTGTGCAGATTTGCGATTTTCATCTTTTATTTCTCGCAAAGCCTTCATAAGATCATTCAACGTCAAGCCGTCTTCATCCACTTTGTTTTCGAATTTTCTAGCCTTTCTTCGCTCCACTGAACATATATTGCATCGCCACACACTATTATCTTGTTTCAGTTCCTCAATATCGGATTTATTCAGCCCAACACACTGACCGTGGAACAGCCCTTTACACTCAGCACAAACCACTTTACACTGCTTCTGTGAGACATCCTTAACACACACTCCACAAATACTCATTTTTAATAAATAAAATATTTCGTAATCGTAAATTAAATATTTTCTAAACGCATGCACGCACACGCAATATCGCTTGAACAGCACCTGTACGTTGACCTTGGTCGCGATAACGATGTGGACGCTCCGAGCTCTGACTTATTACTTAATGGTAACGATAATGCTTGTCTAATCAAATATATAAATTCATGATCAAATTGACCGTATATAATACATAAGAATGTCTATGACAGTATAAAAAAATCCTTATCGATTTTAAGGGGTGATAGTACACATTATTTTAAGCAAAAAATGTCCAATAAACATGTGTCCAAAAATGTAGTTTTTCCGCTAGCCACCATTTTGTTTTTTAATTTTACATTTTATTTCAATTATTGAATGTTGGATTGATTTTATATTTGGCACAAATGTGTTTAATACTTATATCTAACTAAAATAAAAAAATTATTTGGTCTAGTATTTTTTTTCAAAATCATTTGAACATTTCAAAGTCAGTTTTCATAAAAACCGGTAAGTATATAAAAAACTTACACGAATAAATAAAATTATAATTTTTAATTACAAATATTTTGAGACCAAGATCTGTTGAAAAATAACTTAATATTCATAATTTCAATGTTAACTCTGTTATTAGCTCCTCTTGTTTGCATAAGTTTCATTAGTTTTCCTTTGAAAAGGTATTTAACAGGTGATGCTTAAATACAAACAGCTGATTAAAATAAATAAATAAAGTAAATAAAACTACAAAAACTACATGTTGTGTATACAATTAGCAATTATTAGTTTTAATGTCTTACATACTGTTAAATTAGATTTTAAGGGTAAAATAATACTCGATTTCTTACAAACTCAATTATGTTGGAACCTTATAAAAGCTGTTCAAAATGACGGCCATCGTTCTCGTGCATGCATCAAGGCGCCTTCTTAAAGACTGTGGCACTCTTTCAAAAATCCCAGGTGTCCGACCAAATCTGTCAATTCCATTTACAATTCGCAGAGACGTTTATGAATTGCTTGGAAAGTTGAATGAGCAGGTAATACACGATCTGGAAATCTCTCTTAATACAATGTCTATCTTCCATGCTATTGCAATTGGCAAGTCCGTACATTAAGTATATATCTGCCATTTCTAAATTAGAATGCTGGTATTGATTACTTTCCATTGTACTAATAAATAATGCTAAATTAAACAAAATAAACTTAATACAGAATCAAAACACAACAACAAAAAGGAGGACAACAAATATGACCAAAGACATTAATAAGCAAATGTTTATCCTGAGTTATTTGCATTACAATAATACTTTTTTATTTATTTAAATCAGCTGTTTGTTTTTAAGCATCAGGTGTTAATTACCTTTTCAAGAACAACTAATGAAAGTTATGTAAACCAATGGAGCTAATAAAAGAATTTACATTACACTTATGATTATTAAGTTATTTTTTTACGGATTTTAACAATCTTGGTCTTAAAATATTTGTAATTAAAATTTCTAATCTTGTTTATTCGTTTGAGTTTTTTTTTAACTTACCGTTTTTATGAATATTGTATGAATATTTTTATGAATACTACTAACGTCGAGTCAATATTTACGTCGGTATACAATTACCTCTTGGTGGACAGTGTTAATAACTGATAACATCAAGTCAGTATTTACCCCGGTGTACAATTACCTCTTGGTGTACAATGTTAATAACTGATAACATCGAGTCAATATTTACCTCGTTGTACAATTACCTCTTGGTGTATAGTGTTAATAACTGATAACATCAAGTCAATATTTACCCCGGTGTACAATTACCTCTTGGTGTACAATGTTAATAATAGTTTTTTAATTAGCATAATACGTGTTGGTACATATACAGTACAAGTAAACGTCACACAACACAAATTTATTACAATATAAGCACAAAATGCACAAATATACAACAATACAAGCACAAAATGCACAAATATTATGGTGATCGATTTCGGTGAACCACGCTCACCTTCCTCAGACCAGAGGGATTCACAAAAGAATGGAAAATGGTGTTCAACAACTCAATTTATAAGCCTATGATCACGTGACCCCATTGGCTGGAATCGTCAAATGGCGGCTGCTGTGTTTATGTTTATGTGTACAGTGTTAATATCGTCCAGTCAATATTTACCCCGATGTACAATTACCTCTTGGTGTACAGTGTTAATAACTGATAACGTCGAGTCAATATTTACCCCGGTGTACAATTACCTCTTGGTGTACAGTGTTAATAACTGATAACGTCGAGTCAATATTTACCACGGTGTACAATTACCTCTTGGTGTATAGTGTTAATAACTGATAACATCGAGTCAATATTTACTTCGGTGTACAATTACCTCTTGGTGTATAGTGTTAATAACTGATAACATCGAGTCAATATTTACTTCGGTGTACAATTACCTCTTGGTTTACAGTGTTAATAACTGATAACGTTGAGTCAATATTTACATCGGTGTACAATTACCTCTTGGTTTACAGTATTAATAACTGCTAACGTCGGGTCAATATTTACCTCGGTGTACAATTACCTCTTGGTGTAAAGTGTTAATAACTGATAACGTCGGGTCAATATTTACTACAGTGTACAATTACCTCTTGGTGTACAGTGTTAATAACTGCTAATGTCGAGTCAATATTTACTTCGGTGTACAATTACCTCTTGGTTTACAGTATTAATAACTGCTAACGTCGAGTCAATATTTACTTCGGTGTACAATTACCTCTTGGTTTACAGTATTAATAACTGCTAACGTCGGGTCAATATTTACCACGGTGTACAATTACCTCTTGGTGTACAGTGTTAATAACTGCTAACGTCGAGTCAATATTTACCACGGTGTACAATTACCTCTTGGTGTACAGTGTTAATAACTGATAACGTCGAGTCAATATTTACCGCGGTGTACAATTACCTCTTGGTTTACAGTGTTAATAATTGATAACGTCGAGTGAATATTTACCTCGTTGTACAATTACCTCTTGGTTTACAGTGTTAATAACTGATAACGTCGAGTCAATATTTACCGCGGTGTACAATTACCTCTTGGTGTACAGTGTTAATAACTGATAACGTCGAGTCAATATTTACCGCGGTGTACAATTACCTCTTGGTTTACAGTGTTAATAATTGATAACGTCGAGTGAATATTTACCACGGTGTACAATTACCTCTTGGTGTACAGTGTTAATAACTGATAACGTCGAGTCAATATTTACCGCGGTGTACAATTACCTCTTGGTGTACAGTGTTAATAACTGATAACGTCGAGTCAATATTTACCTCGTTGTACAATTACCTCTTGGTTTACAGTGTTAATAACTGATAACGTCGAGTCAATATTTACCGCGGTGTACAATTACCTCTTGGTGTACAGTGTTAATAACTGATAACGTCGAGTCAATATTTACCACGGTGTACAATTACCTCTTGGTTTACAGTGTTAATAACTGATAACGTCGAGTCAATATTTACCGCGGTGTACAATTACCTCTTGGTGTACAGTGTTAATAACTGATAACGTCGAGTCAATATTTACCGCGGTGTACAATTACCTCTTGGTTTACAGTGTTAATAATTGATAACGTCGAGTGAATATTTACCTCGTTGTACAATTACCTCTTGGTTTACAGTGTTAATAACTGATAACGTCGAGTCAATATTTACCGCGGTGTACAATTACCTCTTGGTGTACATTGTTAATAACTGATAACGTCGAGTCAATATTTACCGCGGTGTACAATTACCTCTTGGTTTACAGTGTTAATAATTGATAACGTCGAGTGAATATTTACCACGGTGTACAATTACCTCTTGGTGTACAGTGTTAATAACTGATAACGTCGAGTCAATATTTACCGCGGTGTACAATTACCTCTTGGTTTACAGTGTTAATAACTGATAACGTCGAGTCAATATTTACCGCGGTGTACAATTACCTCTTGGTGTACAGTGTTAATAACTGATAACGTCGAGTCAATATTTACCGCGGTGTACAATTACCTCTTGGTTTACAGTGTTAATAATTGATAACGTCGAGTGAATATTTACCACGGTGTACAATTACCTCTTGGTGTACAGTGTTAATAACTGATAACGTCGAGTCAATATTTACCGCGGTGTACAATTACCTCTTGGTGTACAGTGTTAATAACTGATAACGTCGAGTGAATATTTACCTCGTTGTACAATTACCTCTTGGTTTACAGTGTTAATAACTGATAACGTCGAGTCAATATTTACCGCGGTGTACAATTACCTCTTGGTTTACAGTGTTAATAATTGATAACGTCGAGTGAATATTTACCTCGTTGTACAATTACCTCTTGGTTTACAGTGTTAATAACTGATAACGTCGAGTCAATATTTACCACGGTGTACAATTACCTCTTGGTTTACAGTGTTAATAATTGATAACGTCGAGTGAATATTTACCTCGTTGTACAATTACCTCTTGGTTTACAGTGTTAATAACTGATAACGTCGAGTCAATATTTACCTCGTTGTACAATTACCTCTTGGTTTACAGTGTTAATAACTCATAACGTTGAGTCAATATTTACCTCGTTGTACAATTACCTCTTGGTTTACAGTGTTAATAACTGATAACGTCGAGTCAATATTTACCTCGTTGTACAATTACCTCTTGGTTTACAGTGTTAATAACTGATAACGTCGAGTCAATATTTACCTCGTTGTACAATTACCTCTTGGTTTACAGTGTTAATAACTCATAACGTCGAGTCAATATTTACCGCGTTGTACAATTACCTCTTGGTTTTTACAGTGTTAATAACTTATAACGTCCTATCTACTCTCAACGTCTATAATGCATTGGACTATTGAGATTTGCTAAATCAAATGGTTGTATATTTTCGTATTTGTTAAGTAAAGTTTCGTTTTTCTCAAACATTTTATGTCCAAACAATTAACTTAAAATAAGTGTGTGATAAAGGAAGGGTCATTTAACAATATGAGATGGTCCTAACACTGGAAACTAAGGGATTTATAAAGAAATTAATAACAAAATATTATGAAGTTAAATTATGTAATAAATAATGGCATATCAAATATTATTGTGCCAGTAAACATTTAGTCACTTATCTGGACTTTTAAAACTTTAAACATAAGAGCTTTACGTACTTAGAGGTGTGTAATACAAAATAGTACGTCCTAAGTACCATCTGATTATATATTTGTACATCATGATTGCAAAATATCCAAATTAGATCGTTTAATAGCTAATATATATGATGTTGGTCTAATGATCTTTCTCCTCATATACAGTATATCAATAGCCCATCCAACTCATCTATGTATATACTAAAACATACGACAAAAACTCACCTTTATCATACCTGCTACAATTAAAGATAATTTTACACACACAAAATCTTGCATAACGATGGGCCTTTGATCAGAAAACACATGTTAAGAGGTTTAAGGTATTTTACATGATCCAGAAATTGAGTGTGTTAGATTATAATTTTGGAGCGAGATATTCAATATTCAGAGAGAATTAATATTGAAAAAGAGAACCACAGAAGAGAGAACCATATGTCGTATACAATAGTAAACTGAATGTGTGTAGATTAATTTTTTATCCAGTTTGTCATGCAGATGACAGGGCCAGTACCTTGTCAGTCCTCTCCCTTTATTGTCCCAAATTCTCAAGGATAAATGTAGTAATTATTTGTACTGATGTATAAAGGAGCAAATAGGTTGAAATCTATGAATAACTGCTATTAAAGCGTTGGTTGTAGCCATAAGGAAACGAGCTCTGTTTTTCAGAGAAACCTTCTCTGAGATTAAGCTTAATGTTTTCATTAATTCCTTTATTGGGGCTAATTGCTTATTATAGTATAAATATAATTGTAAACTGTTACCAATCATTAATTTTACGCCATTATTTGTATACAAACAAAGCGGTCCTCTAGATTCTTCAACCCGGCAGCTTGCTATTGTCACGCCTTGCAGATATCTACGTAAATAACATCTACGGCGATTCCCAAGGGGTTGCTCGCTCCATTACTGATATTGGATTTTCCACGTTTAACGCATTTACAAAATACATCTGCTTTAATTAAATTATACTTAAACGGTCCTTTAACGGTAACTAATACCTTTAATGGCAATTTAAAGTATGATTAAATTATACTTTAACTTTAATGGGAAAAAAATAACATTATTGTTTTAGCTGTATAATGTTAGTTAAAATATTTTGTTCTCATACGTATGTTTATATACCTTAGGATGCCGATCGTCATTAAATGGATGAATACGGATTTTAAATGAGTGTGCATAGCAAATGTAGTGTTTGTTACTAAGTACGGCCGACTGTTTACAGTTTAATTAATTTGTACATATATGAATTAATTAATTATATTTTAAAGAATCCTCAGAACCTAGAATTGCATAATAATATACAAAAATATAACACAAGAGGGAGGGATTTAGCAATCGTAGGGAAGCACAGACTAACAAAAACGTCTCAAAACTATAGTGTACTTTCAATTACTTTGTACAATAAGTTATATATATGTTAATTAAGAACCATTCAATTAGAGACTTTAGTGATAAGTTTTGTGATTGGCTAATTTTAAATCCATTTTACACACTTCAGGAGTTCGTTGATGTAGAAAAATTATATTTTAGTATGTAGTATAATTTTATTGAAATGGATGTGATTACCAGTGATGTTTGTATATTAGTGCTGTTGATTGTTGAAAGTGTTATTAATGTATCTATATTATAGTATATTTTAGTTGTTGACTCAAGCTAAAAAATATGACGTGGCAGCTTCTGCAATAATTATGACTTTGTCAAGGACATTTTGTTCTTATGACAATAAAAATGATTATGATTATGTTCCTTAGAAAGTGTAATTAATTAATAGCCCGCAAACAGCTGATGGTTATCAGCTGATAAATTTCAAAGTTTCCTATGATTCTTGTTGGGATCGAAAAGAGGATCTTTAGCTTATTAAGCTGGGCTTTATCCGGGAGTTATTTTTAGTATATCAAAACTAACAACAAATCCGACTACTTAAATATAATTATAGGTCAAGGGGTACTGCAGAGTTTCTTAGCCTTTATTAAAATATAACACTTAAAGAACATTTATAACCCCCAAATATCATAGAATGAATTTGTTGCCATTTAATTTTACCGTTACTTTATCTGTAGTAGATTTATGTAACCAATTACCCTCCACTGAAACCTTCAACTCTTACGGTACTGGGGCTCAGTGTTCGTGTGAGTGGAGGGTGAGTTTGTCACTTGTTATATTCTATAAGTGAGTGTATATACCACACAAAGTAGCAAGCCCAGTATATGCATTCTATATATTTCTTATATATGCATTCTAAATACTTATAAAAGTAAATGATCTTTCCCCTTATATCTAAGTGTTCGATTCAATCTGGTTTTACTGGTCTGATAATTTTTCCCATTTAAGATCTTAAAAAACAGTGGATTTCCATAAAAGGTTAAATGATTGAACTTACAATATTTTATTTACTAACTCACATAGTCGTTTATATTTTTTATATTTGGTTTCAGTAAATATTTGACAGATTACTTGAGATGATAGCTTATTGATGCTCACAAAGTTAAGGACCCCAATGTCCATCACAAAGTTAAGGACCCCAATGTCCATCACAAAGTTAAGGACCCCAATGTCCATCACAAAGTTAAGGACCCCAATGTCCATCACAAAGTTAAGGACCCCAATGTCCATCACAAAGTTAAGGACCCCAATGTCCATCACAAAGTTAAGGACCCCAATGTCCATCACAAAGTTAAGGACCCCAATGTCCATCACAAAGTTAAGGACCCCAATGTCCATCACAAAGTTAAGGACCCCAATGTCCATCACAAAGTTAAGGACCCCAATGTCCATCACAAAGTTAAGGACCCCAATGTCCATCACAAAGTTAAGGACCCCAATGTCCATCACAAAGTTAAGGACCCCAATGTCCATCACAAAGTTAAGGACCCCAATGTCCATCACAAAGTTAAGGACCCCAATGTCCATCACAAAGTTAAGGACCCCAATGTCCATCACAAAGTTAAGGACCCCAATGTCCATCACAAAGTTAAGGACCCCAATGTCCATCACAAAGTTAAGGACCCCAATGTCCATCACAAATCTCACGATTCGTGACAATCTCTACACTCAACCCTATTTTTGATGTACTAATATAGGGACTTAATCAATTGGCAGGATGGTTGTTTAACCTAGAGGACAGAAGTTGATATACATCCTCCAAAATATTAGTAACAATTAGTAAATATAGTTAATTGTGTCAAAGTCCAACTATACCATACAACAGTGCCTGCACATATAATGGGACAGTTATTGTCATGCAAATAGACTTAAATCCAAGTTTATACTCTTAGCATGTTGTTATTCAACAAAAGAGAAAATGAAAAATAAAATTCCAACTACTACACCTGACAACAGTTCCTGCGCAGCAGGTGATGCAATTCCCGCTTCACAAAGAGGTACCTAAATCACGTTTGTCGCCGTGACTGTACAGCTGACGAGGTGTATTCACTGTCACAAATTGTTTTAGCAGAAGGGAAAGCTAATTGATATTATATCCTAAAACATTTGTAAAATAAAATACATAACAACTTAATTGACTTGGTAAATATAATATGCTCTGTAGAATTTAATTTCTCAGTTCATGATTTTTATTTATTTTTAGTTAGATTATCCTACAATATCGTAAATTGGTACTTTAATAATTGATAATATAAATGATTAAAGTACAATTTGTTTGTATAAAATCAAGAATAAGAGTGATCACAGAGTTAAAAAAAATTAAGTTTATATTCATGTATGGTTTTGTTCAAATTGATAACGTTTGCAGCAAGCTGTGTATGAGTTTTCCATGTCATTCTCCTTAACTCTGAAAATCATATACACTTTTTACCCTTTAATATTTTCACTGTTACTAATGAAACGACGGAATTGATAACAGTTGGGAGCACTATAAAGGCGACACTACGATGCTATGGTTTTTAAAGCCAGGTACACATTAAAATAAAATAAGTAAATAAATTAAGATAAAATGTAAAGTACAAAGTACTTGTCTCTAGTGAATAAATATTGTTCTTCCGTCACAGAGGTAAATATAGGATGCATAACCATTCACACCTGCTTCTATGATTGGATGAAGACAATCTCGTCTCCCCTGTAAAGACAATCTCGTCTCCCCTGTAAAGACAATCTCGTCTCCCCTGTAAAGACAATCTCGTCTCCCCTGTAAAGACAATCTCGTCTCCCCTGTAAAGAACGCAGTGAGTAGTCACCATTCACACCTGCTTCTATGATTGGATGAAGACAATCTCGTCTCCCCTGTAAAGAACGCAGTGAGTAGTCAAACTATGTGATCCACACTTTTAATTTAGAGCAATCACATTACTATTTGTTTTCAATTTCCCACTTATATTTCCAATAGCTGCAACTCCCCACACCCGTGCGAAAGGGATTCAAAATAGTCCATTCTTTACGAGGAATGTTGATTATACCAAATACGGCCTTAGGGTTTGATACCATGAACTTTTTTGACTGTAAACACATCCTAAGTTAAAGTCAAGTTATTTTTGGTAAACATTTATTTGAGATTAACTGGGAAGCTGATCGAAGAGCTTTAAGTCGCCCCACTCGTTGTGGGGTATCTTGTGAGGTGATAAGATCTTTCCGAACTCTTTGAGAAAGCCTTTTCTCCAGTTTTATACCCGAATGAGTTATGTTGCACAGCACTGGAATCCGTCCCCCGTAGAGAAGATGCAACGAGGGAACCACTGATAGGCCCTCATCGTCCTGTTTAAGCCTATATCAACCTCTCGTACACGTGTACTGTCAAGCCACACCGGAGCATAATAATGTAAATAAAGGAAACCAAGGTCAAAGCCAAGTCTTGTACGTTGGCTGATCCGGTAATTTGCTGCACAATGATATTCTGGTTCTCCCTTTAGCTGCTGTTTTCTGTACTTTTTCTAATCTAAAACTGACTTCCAAGAACTGTGTTTCAGTCTAACAGATTCGAAAAACATGTTCAATTTTCGCCTTGCTAATTATTACTCATATGAAAGCAGGTTATTTCTGTCATTGTTGAATGGGGTTTTAGCTTCCAAGTTCTATAATAATTATTGAGGGTGGCTAGATCATGTGTAAGTGTTATTTTTTTGTTTTATGTCATCGAGTTGAGTTGCAAAAGCAATTTGATCTCAATATATGAATATTTTGGACTGTGAGGTGGAATGCCGGCAGTGTATACATTGAATCATATAGAGGCATGAACATATACTTGTGGCAGTGCATCATTTAGTATTTTTTCGGTGACCCAGGAAAACTTTAACTAACCTGTTGCTGAATTTGAAGTTGCAAGAGATAAAGAATTAAGTTGGAAAATCTAAATATTTGGCCCTTTCTTCAGACTGTATCATACACTGCTGAAAGATCTAAATGATGTCTATGTTCACTTTATTGTTTAAAAATCATTCCTAACTAAATTTTTAAAATACGCCGAAGAAAGTAACTGCTTACAATTTCAACCAAGTCTTAGCCCAGTTTGTTCAACAGCAGGGTTAATGCTGCCTTTCACCTAATCAGCGTATCCAAGAACGTACAACAGACTAGTTCTTCTCCTCTGCAATACCTCTTGTGTATGTTTCAGTGAGTTCTGTTATGTTTTTAGTGATAATGTGACTGTTAAGTTGATCAAAATGAGTTTTAAGAGTATTTTGATCAACTTGATGATCCAAAGGCAGGAGGGATGTCTTTGGAAGGGTAATAGGTTTGTAAAGTTGTTATATTTGTCAAATAAATATATTGTGAAATATCGTCCTCGAATGGAAGATACATAACTATTGACTCTGTTTTCTCTGCCTGAATTCATTCTTTAAGATTAGTTAATTTTTACGTGTTTAACCAGTTTTAAGTTTTTAAAAAAATACTGTCTTGTCTGTAATCCAAACTTGTTTCATTTTTTTTCTTTTTCATAAATGTATGCAAAAATCAGTTAATCAATACATTTTCAAATGGTAAAATACAGTTTACTTCCTGGGTGAATATGAGGTATGAATTAATCGATTTAATGAGCGTTCATTATCGAGTGTAGTCATTGTTTCTAAGGCCGACCGATCCTTAGATAAGCAGATACTAGTGTTGTTTAATTTAGTGACATCCAATATTAGAAATTTACATAATATTCCTCTAACTATAATATGAACTATATTCATAATTTGAAACTTGACTTAGTTTTATTTTTAAATATTCTAAATCATTTTGTCAGAATATGTTCTAGACATTTCAATTACACTGTTAAGAGTTTTACTGTGCAACTAGCCAAGATAGCATAGCTAACACTTAGTCTTGTAATACATACATTTGTGCGTAGTATTTGAAAAGTTTCGTGTTTGACATAAATATATTTAATGCATCTAATATCAAACAGTTCATTTTTCCAATAACAGTTCGTTAATTTAAAATAAGTACTTTTAGAAATCGGTTTTGAACTACTCTATTTGAAGTTCTGAATATAACTCAGCGTCTCAAAAAGAAGCTCTCTGTAAACGTGTTATACTGAGGTTTAATTAAATATAGTAATTGGATTCTGGTCGTGTTAAGTGCTTTACGTAGAAATTATGTTTAGCTCTTCAGACTTAGGTGTTATCATTAATTTATTAATCAGCATGTGTAAATAAATGTTGTATATGATCGAGTTTGGTGGAGTTAGCTATTATATATTTATAATATCACCTAATCCTAGAAAAGATTATTTATTAAAATAGTAATTAATAGTTTTGACCGAAGAAATATAAATATTGTTTTTTATGAACACGTAGTGTTTGACGATTTTAGTTAACTAAAAAGTGTCATCAAAAGTCAATTATTTTGTTATATAATTATTAAATGGCTATAAAAATCAATCATGCTATTTGAAATAAAGGTGATAAATTTGCAAACAATTTATGACTGCAGATCGAAACAAAATTTGTTAAATAAATATGACCTAAAAGATAATATCATTTTACAACCTATACATGAAATCAATCATAATATGTCCAAAAATACAATTTTGTGTTAAAATAAAATAAGATTCTTTATAAATTATAATGTAAATAATGAGTTCTGTGAACATGATAGAACATGCGTGTAGTGGATAGTAGAAATGAAAAAACGTATCTCAGATCCTTTCATTCAGTGAGTGTGTTTTATGGGTGTCCCAGAACTTTCTGGATACAATATAAACATGGATCTACGGTGACTAGTTTACTGTCTGTCTCTCCGTATGTGCTTTTTTACAAATTATTTTATAACTCAAGAACTATTTAAGATATAAACTTAAAATTTAATATACATGTGTAACTAAATAGTTAAAAAAAAGGAAACCAAATATCATTAGTTTATTAAATTAATTTAAAAAAGGTGGCCTTTTAAAATGTTTAATGGTCGAAAATCATGAAAACCATTATAGCAATAAAAATATAAAATTAAGTAAAACATGTCCAATGAAGATACAAATCAAACAACATCTTATTTACCGAAATCTAATAATAAATAACCCATGTGTGAAGATCTTTGTAAATCAATGTAATTTCCATAATACCACAATACATACCTAAAACATGGTTTAGCAGCAAATATGAGGCGCTGCGCATTACTAATCAGCCGTATTCACTTCATGTTAACGGTGAGTCCATGTTTATGAAGTATTTAATTTTTGAACTTTGTATCAGATGTATAAATGTAACAGATTGTTGATAGTAGGAAAAGTAAGCTTTTAATCTTGTTATTTATTTACCACCTTTTGATGGTGGCTCTTGCAGGATCAACCATTTATTTGGTGATGCCCTTGGTTCAGAAAACCCTGCAGGATCAAGAGGCATCACCAAAAGGCAATAATTTATAGAAAAGTAAGCACTAGCTGCTGTTAGGTGTCAACAAATTGTTTTAATACAGAAGTATTGGTTTTTTAATTAAACAGATAATAACATTAATTAAAAACATGAATAATGTAACAAGTGAGGAAACTGTGAACTGCATGTGAAACTTTTATGTCGTGGCTAATGGCAATCCAAAACGAGCTTGAATATCTTGTATAGGACACCACATTTTACCTAACAGATTTCACGCTCCTATGTACCTTGTTTTTCCCAAAGACATGTTCCATGAATTATTAGCAGATGTGCTACTTCATATCAGACATGATATATATGGTTTCAACATGATTGGAACTCCAACTCGAACTACGTAAATGTTACGTTTGGGTAGAGGTGGATGGGATGTGGTGGACCTCTACATTGGCCTGCTAGATCCCCTGACCTCAAACTACTAGACTTATTCTGTGGGGGTACTTGAAAGAACTGGTATACAACACACGAATGGAGTGAAATGACAGTGTACTTTGTAGGCAGAATTATAGAAGCTGCAGTAAGAATTCAGGAGAATGTACATAATTTTAAACGATTCCGTCGATCTGTAGTATAACGTTGGAGACTGTGTAATCTTGTTGTTGTAATTTAAGCCGTCACTTTGAACAACTTTTATAAATTTGTTTTGTGGAAATACTTGCTATTCAATTTAAAAAATCATTGTTAATAAATATCTGACTCATTAACATTTAACATGAATTTTAATCTGACTCATTAACGTTAACATGAATTCGATTTAAAACAGCTGATTAATAATGAGGACTAACTCATATTTGCTGTTAAACTATGTTTTAGGTATGTATTGTTGTATTATAGAAATTACATTGTTCCGAGACATCCTGTATATCTGCCTCCCCGTAATAGCGGGATAACTCATTTTTTCGTTACATAAATAACAATAAAAATGGCATATTTAAAGAAAAATAATCTTAAAAAAGGGAAGTAAACAACCAATCTATTGCATTTAACCATTGTAAAATAGTATTCCTGCTAACATAATATAGAATAAAATATGAATATTTATATTGGAATCACTACAAACATCCATCATGTTATTGTATAAAAATTGAATGGTGTTTGTCTGTATGTGTGTTACTCAATCAAGCAAACACTACTGGACCTATTCAGTTGACATTTTCATGGACCAATTATTAGCGTCTCTGGTTAACACATAGGTATATCTTTATTTTGAAATTCTATCAGGGAACCGCCCCAGGGGTGGCAGTAAAAAGTTAGAAGTATCAATTCAAGCCCTATGGCAATACCAATTATAATAATTTCATTAATCAACTGTTGGAATAAACTAACAACTAACATGGTTCTGAAGTAAATGCTATACCAAACCTAACTACAACGCAATTTTACATTGTACATGTGCCAGTAGTTACATGTTTTGTATTACTGAATGCAATAAGCGCATTATAAACCAACGTAAACCCCGTACGAAGGACGGGCTCTATGCTAGTACTTACATAAATTACTCTCAGATAAACAATTTTCCATGTGTTGCACAAATAAATCAAACACTACTGTATCACTACAACTATTACAAAATGTTTCGTTACATTTTTTCATGTACCAATTAGTTCAGCTACACACAAATGCTTTTTCATGTTTTAAGTAAATATCCTAAAAATACTTAACTGTAAATTATGTTTATTTTGTTTAAGAATATTTTATCTTATCCGAATTAAATCCTTCTTTTCAAAACAATGTGAAGCGTAGATAGTTCAAAACTATATTCTGAAAAGTAAATATTAGGTCAGTTATTTAATATTATATGGACAAGGGGGGATATATTATTTCATCATTAATTTGAGTATATTCTATTGAACAACACTACAAAATAAGTGGCACGTAAGCGGTATATCACAACCTCACCAGAGCTTTCTTCCGAGCTTTAATAGCAAGTACTGTACTGTGTATTTTAACCTGAAGGTTACAACAATATGAAAACAGTGAGAACAAAACAAAGATATTTGAAAAGTCCTTTTTTAACACACACAAAACTACAGCAATACCCATACATGTATAGTGGAACTGAATTATATTATAACAGCCCACCCATACATGTACAGTTGTATTGACCCACCCGCCCACCCATACACATACAGTAGTATTGAGGTAAAAATGATTTTGCAGTCTAACTAGTTATCAGTAGACGTTGTTTTATAAAAGAATAATATTAGGCAAGGTTGGCGTATTAAATGAGATAAATTTGTCTGCTTAAATAACTCTATTTCATTCCCTTGAAACATCAAATGTAAATGGAATATAAAGAAGACTAAGAGAAGAAATAGCTTGAAGAACATAACTATAAATATTATTAGACACTTTTTGAGAGTCCTAATAAGTTCAAAAACATCAGGAGTTCGATAGTAACTGTCAGCAATTAAAACGAATAAAATTTCAATGAGATATTTAGTCGAACAGATTTTTTTATAAAATAGTTAAATAAATAATTAAATTATAGCAAAAGTAACATATAGTACAAACAGTACATTAAATTAACACAGATCGATTAACATGATATTAATAATAAGTGGACCTAATTAATTACCATGGCGGAACTCCTTAACCTATAATCACATTCTTTGGTGATAGAGCATACAAAATATTATGTAAAGTATTCACTTCATACTGTATATTCATCTATCTAAATATAACCAATAATGACGCATATTTGACTGTTGCACCCCAACGTCACTTGGAATGACTCCTAGTGACGATCTATTAACCGACAAGTCATTGATACCCTAGAGCTGACTATTGGTTATGGATATTGGAGACCTAAAGTATAGCTAAATGATGCTACTATTGTAGAAACAAAGAAGAGCTCCTAATGATGAGGGATGTGGGTCAATGAAGTGACTTGTGATTACGGTCCAGTTGTAGGTAACTGAAGAGTCTTACGGGATTTGGAGGTCCAATTAGTGGTTTCTATTCCTCGTCTACCACTGACAATTATGACATTGCACTTGGTAATATTACTTGACTAACTAGAACGTGTATTTTAAACTTGTGCTACATATCTAGGGCAAAAAATCAATAAAAAAATATATAATATAAAACATTCGATGAATTTTGTTTTTTTGGAAATGTCATTAGGACCTCTGTACGTATATGGGTGAGGTGGGATGGCGTATATAGCTTGGCTGTAGGGCCATTATCACTGTACGAGTATAGGTGGGTAGGAGGGTCACTATCCTAGTCCATGTTTGGGTGGACAGATGGGCTTTGTACATGCTTTAATTACTTTTAAATAACACATGTATTAAATATTTTCCATAATAATGGAGATTATTTTTTATCTTTGTGGTGTTTAGAATACTTATACATTTAAATTAACTAGACATAAACTAAATGTCATTCATGGTGTAAGTCTGACCACCTTACTTTGTGGACAAATCATTATTAAATTGAATACAGTTGAATTGTAAATTATATTTGTATACCTTCATGGAGGTCTATGAAAAAGTATCCTTAAGTTTACAACTCAGGTGTACATTTATTGTATAAAACCATATAGTTACTCCTGGATTTAGAATGACCATGACCTTTTGGGATTTCTGGTCCCTCTTTACGTGCAATTTGAACCAGTTGATTTAGAGATGTACCATAAACCATAAAACCTAATCACAGTGCAGAAAAAATTAGATAAGGACTTTTAATACGTCTTGAATACTTAACAATCTCTTTCTGCTTTGCCTATATATGGGAAAACCAAACAGAAACATTGCCTTCTGTTTTCACCACTAGGTGAAACAGTATAGAAGGATTTTTAAATATTTTATTAAATAGTATGTATTTTGTTTTCTCTATTACGATAAGGATCGTCTTTTACCACATTATGAATGAGAATTGGTCGTCTTTCGTACAGCATACAAGTGTGAGTGGTGAAGTTTTACTTAAAATAAGAAAACTGATGGAATCATTGTGGTGATTGTATTGACAGGCTTTCCCATCTATGAGGTGTAATTAATATTAAACAAATTACCGGAGGAAAGTAATAATATAGAGAATGAATGTGTTTAACTATATTTTGTAATTCTATTACATACTAAATATACTAAAGGGGGCAGGCACTCTTTAAGCGAGTAAAACAGTGTAACTAACTGTTCTACGGTGCTACCCAGCAGAGTTAAAACGAATAATTTAAATGCATAGAATATTGTTGTAAAGTTAAAATTAGTGTTTAAGTAATGAAGAGACTTTGATTGTATTTAGGTTACGAGATTAACTAGAAAAACAGTATTAACGGTATGGATTGATTATACGACTTTAGTTAACATAACGCCTTCAAAAACAGAATGTATAGTTGTTATGTAAAGAATACGATCAATTGTGATATAAAAGGTTTTAAATTTTATAAATGGCTGGGTGCTCTAATCATACACCTAGTATGGCTACTTTATATAATAATATTAAAACTATTGGAATGGATCATAATCTATTGTAAGTAAAATAATTAATGACCAGTAAACCGAAATACGAACCAGATTACACGTGTAAAGGGTAAGAGAATGGACTACCAAAACTCGGTTTCGTCAGCAGTATTTAAAGAAGAGTATGTGGCAATATCATATAATTATTCATTCTTTAAGATGCTTTTGATTTTTTGTATACACGTTTTGATATTTATATAAAATAATATGTATTGCAGTAAAAACATTCACCTTACTGAGGTATAACAACCCAAGGTATGATCCCCAGTGCATCATCACATGATTTCATCTGATCACATATAAAATATATGTGATAAACTTTTATCACATATATTTTATATCACTATAAACAGCTGTTTTTACACTAGACACATGTATTCTACTACAGTTTGGTAGAATATAAATAAAAACATTAAACTAGCCAAAACCAAACACAAAGTGTCGTGCAATCATATTGTAAATTTCTCCCCTGTCAACACAAATATGGAGGTAAAACTTTCCTTTGCCCTCAGGGACTAGACTGTTGATAAAAGATAACTTTATATACTGTATTAAACTTAAACTAGTTGACCAGTTGTATAGCCTTTGTTTAAGATATTATATATCAATGAAAAAATACTAATATATGTGTAATTTAGTTTAAAATCACCTAAAACATATAACTTCAAGCGTATTTTAAGATAAGAAAGATATTTATTGATACGTATATACTCTTTTATTACATTCTAATTATTTAATTTTTGTCTTACACCCGATCTCACTCGTTTATCTTTACTCTTACTCCCAATCAATATAGTTTTTAAACAAAGCAGCCTAAAATAGTTAATTGTCGAAACAAGTATTCTTTAGTAAATACTTTTTATTAATTTGTTTTTATTTTAACGTAAACAAATTTGCGGAATCTAAAGTTCAAAATCCCCCAATTAGCTTATGGTATGTACTTAACTTCATGAATAAAGTTCACACACAGGTCTGTATTTCCATGTGAACTAACGAATGAACCAAACACTTGACTAATCGAATTGAATAATAAATTACAAGATTTAATAATAAAAACCATGTTGTAATTTATCATGTCTGGTTAAATATATTTGAATGATTCTCTATCTGTGAACTAACTGATACTTGATTTAACAACTTTAGTAAACAGAATGCCTTCAAACATCAACTACTACAGTTTGGTTACTCGTAAACTTGTTCCAAAGTCGTGGAAATAAGCACAAACAAGCATAAAACTAATTGTATCGAGACCAAATGAAACATCATATATGTGTGAAGAACCAGTATTATCTTGGTTACGTTTCAAACCATTTTATATATTCCAGTTTCATATGTCAAAGAAGGAAAAAAAAAGACTTTATCAAGGGAGGATAATAGCTCACAGCGATTTAGTTTCATAATTTCAGTGACCTACTTTCTATTTTGCATCGTCTAGTTTTACTTCAATCGAATAATCAGCTGGTTTTGGCTCAAAATACAAATTGTGCTTTATATATACAGAATAAAGCCATCTATAAGCCATAATAAATTTATGTAAAGGAGTAATAAATGGTAGGGTTTCACTCAAAACCATTTCGTGTGTGGCTTCTGTTATTGAGTTTGTATTGAAATTAATCGATGTATTACACATTTTAAATTGTTTTATATCATTGTCATATCCATATGCTGGAAACAAAGTAGTCCGTGCTATCGGACAAAACCTAAAATAATTAGAACACGTGAAAAGCGTAAAAGGTGTTGCGATGTTCAAGTTCATACGGTGCCCATTATACATTTAGGTACCGAAACCATATTTAAAGCCATGAATAGTTTGCTATAGAGTGAGCAAGTAACATGAAGCTCTAAGTCAAATAATACTATATAACGTCCCCTGCACATTAACCGAGGCTATTCCCGTCAAGACAGTTTGGCACTATGAAAAAGCTGTTACCCATGCAGTGGATGACAGGAAGCTCAGTCCTCTGATACTACATGATAGCCTCTGCACAACAACTGAACAATTTTGTTGTACATGTAGGTAAACGTAATCATGTTTGACATCTTCACAAAGCTCTTATACATTGAATGAGGAACAGGAAGCTCAAGTAGCGAGTGAGGCAATTCTCGATGTATACGTAAGTAACCATTACGTTGTATGGCAAAGCTGTTATACATTAAGTAGGTAACAGGAAGCTCAAGTAGCGATTGAGGCAATTCTCGATTTATACGTAAGTAACCATTACGTTGTATGGAAAAGCTGTTATACATTAAGTAGGTAACAGGAAGCTCAAGTAGCGATTGAGGCAATTCTCGATGTATACGTAAGTAACCATTACGTTGTATGGCAAATCTGTTATACATTAAGTAGGTAACAGGAAGCTCAAGTAGCGATTGAGGCAATTCTCGATGTATACGTAAGTAACCATTACGTTGTATGGCAAAGCTGTTATACATTAAGTAGGTAACAGGAAGCTCAAGTAGCGATTGAGGCAATTCTCGATGTATACGTAAGTAACCATTACGTTGTATGGCAAAGCTGTTATACATTAAGTAGGTAACAGAAAGCTCAAATTCCCCTGATCCTGTGTAAACTCTCGGTGTACATGACCTAATTACGTGTAGATAAGTAATTACGTTTGACGCCATGACAAAGCTGTGAGTAGGTTGACAATCAAGAATATGTAGCAGTAGGGTAGTTAGCTTACTGACATGTATCAACGTGTATGGTGCGTGGGTGGATGTGTGAATGAGTTTATTTATAGTTTCAAAGTATAAATCGCAATTTATGTAATCAATCATTATTTATTAAATAGGTAAATTGTAAATTAACCTATCATTACATTGTTAATTACATATTTGAATGTTTTTCTCTATAAGGATTATTTAAAATGATTGTATATTATAGTATCCTTTTACATGTATATAAACATTTATATATACTGTACCAGAGAAACATATATTCCTGTGGTACAGTATACATGTAAAACGATATAGTTATACCTATGGTACAGCTAATTGTAACGAAGAGATAAGGAAATATTATAAAATATCCATGAGTAGGCTGTTGTACACTATTTTGTAATATACTCAAACAAGGAAGGATGTGTATTTCAAACAGGGAAGGAAAATGTAAGTTTTTTAGTATCAACGTTTTGCACAACATTCAATTTACTAACGTCATCACAAAGATTCGAAGGCCTTCGCCATATTGATTGCTTACAAAACATTAATCATAGTTGAGAGGTAAATCAACCTTGATTTGAACTTTAATGAAAATCTAAATATTCTTAGACGGATGAAATATTGGGTAAGGCTTTCACGCAAGAAATGGAGTTAATAAAATCGTAAGATGATTTAATAAAATACTATATCTTCCAAATAATATTATTTATCTTGGTAATACATAGCTCATTTCTAGACAAACAAGTTACGTTCGCAGGAAATATGACATATTGTTGAGAATATCACATTACAGCACCTTGAAAAGACAGACGGAAAAGGTTTAGTACAGTAAATGTAGCTGTATAATGGTTAGGCAGCCTAAGAGTGGCAGTATTCAGTTGAAAGGAAATATAACAATATTGATGGGTTGTCATTAAAACATCTTGACAGGACAGGAAAGCAGGTCCTGCAGAACATACATGAAACTATATCATGGCAAGGCACCGTCATGCTGAATAACGAATTGCAGTGTTAAATGGGCAGGAAATATAACAAATTGTTGGGGGGACCTTTTCTGCTATTCAATACCACTACTTTTACTTCACTACCTCTACTTTTTTATCGCTATTACAGTTATGTTAGGTTGGGTTAGGTTGATTAGGTGGTTACTAAAGTTGATCACAAACTGGTAAATCCAATGATTGACTTACCGCCGAATGCGCTCTTCGTGTGTAAGTTCTTGGAAAATGATAAGATAAGGCCAGCGATATCGGATTCCTAGAGGTTTATGAATACGACAGTGGACGTAAAAATGAATGGGAACAGTTTTTAGAGCAATAGAATATTTATCAAGTGGTAGTGAACTAACGAAACAAAAAAAGTAAAATTCATGAATTAACGGAAAAGATCCTGTTGGGGATATCACATGACAAGACAGGAAAGCAAGTCCAGTTATATCATGGTTGCTCTTAATGATCATAGTGATATTTATAACAGCATCTATGGTAGTTCTTGTTTTACAATGAACAATATATTATTTTCCTTGGAATTTTTCATAAACTAATAATAGGACATCGACAAACTAAAATCTGTTGGTTGACTAAAATACTCTTTTTAATTGTATTTTAATTTAATAGTAACTTTTAAAATATTAATCTAGGTTTTAATCAATAATACATCTGACCAAGTTGCATTTAAGATTTTTTTTTTAAATGTTACTATGTATTCTAATATAAATCTGAGATAGCAAATACGTAATGAATTAAAACTAAAAATAAATATGACAAAAGACACTCCCTTATTGATTTAAACTAACAAATATTGATTAATAATAATGAATGTTAATTAAATACTGTTTAAAATATTGTCTTCTTAATCACCAATCAAACATGGCCCCACCAGAACGTTTATATGATGGGGGCTTCAATAGTTTGGTAACATATTGTCTTCTTAATCACCAATCAAACATGGCCCCACCAGAACGTTTATATGATGGGGGCTTCAATACTTTGGTAACATATTGTCTTCTTAATCACCAATCAAACATGGCCCCACCAGAACGTTTATATGATGGGCCTTCAATAGTTTGGTAACATATTGTCTTCTTAATCACCAATCAAACATGGCCCCACCAGAACGTTTATATGATGGGGGCTTCAATAGTTTGGTAACATATTGTCTTCTTAATCACCAATCAAACATGGCCCCACCAGAACGTTTATATGATGGGGCCTTCAATAGTTTGGTAACATATTGTCTTCTTAATCACCAATCAAACATGGCCCCACCAGAACGTTTATATGATGGAGCCTTCAATAGTTTGGTAACATATTGTCTTCTTAATCACCAATCAAACATGGCCCCACCAGAACGTTTATATGATGGGGCCTTCAATAGTTTAGTAACATATTGTCTTCTTAATCACCAATCAAACATGGCCCCACCAGAACGTTTATATGATGGGGGCTTCAATAGTTTGGTAACATAATGTCTTCTTAATCACCAATCAAACATGGCCCCACCAGAACGTTTATATGATGGGGGCTTCAATAGTTTGGTAACATATTGTCTTCTTAATCACCAATCAAACATGGCCCCACCAGAACGTTTATGTGATAGGGGCTTCAATAGTTTGGTAACATATTGTCTTCTTAATCACCAATCAAACATGGCCCCACCAGAACGTTTATATGATGGGGGCTTCAATAGTTTGGTAACATAATGTCTTCTTAATCATCACCAATCAAACATGGCCCCACCAGAACGTTTATATGATGGGGGCTTCAATAGTTTGGTAACATATTGTCTTCTTAATCACCAATCAAACATGGCCCCACCAGAACGTTTATATGATGGGGGCTTCAATAGTTTGGTAACATATTGTCTTCTTAATCACCAATCAAACATGGACCCACCAGAACGTTTATATGATGGTGGCTTCAATAGTTTGGTAACATATTGTCTTCTTAATCACCAATCAAACATGGCCCCACAGAACGTTTATATGATTGGGCCTTCAATAGTTTGGTAACATATTGTCTTCTTAATCACCAATCAAACATGGCCCCACCAGAACGTTCATATGATGGGGCCTTCAATCGTTTGTTAACATATTCTTAGGATTGCATATTATGCTTGTAACTCCATCATTCAATAAATACTACCAAGTTCTGAAAATATTTTTCTAAAAAAGTCAATTTTTCTGAGAAAGAAATATGTTGCTTTTATTTCAAACAATCACAGAATTTTTTGTTAAAAAGTGTGTTTCCAGAAAATATTTCAAAATTAAAATGTTTATGACGATTATTTAGGATTTCCAGACAATGGACAAAGAGAACCTGTGACAAAGACAAGTTCTGTAGATTCAATTCTAAACAAGGAAAAGCCTTTGACTAAGGAAAATGTTTGGCCCAAATAGTGGGCCTTAGTAAAATCATGAAATACAGTTGACAAATTTTATAAAATTTAAGTTCATAATACTAAATACTGTATATTTAAACATCATATAAATTATTATTTTAATGTATAACTTGGTTTACTAGTTAGGGCTACTAGTTTAATAAATTAAATAATAACTATAACTAAGTACCCTTTTATTTATAATTACTATTATTATAAATAATAATTATAGTTATTATTCAATTTATTATTTTAAAATATGTCATTAGCACAACATTTTGTAATTGTATAAAATAATGGCAGATATATATAGTTTTAAATAGGATGAATTCAACAATTCTATCCACACAGCAATTTATTTACAAGAAAAATATTTATATCATTAGTAAGTTAAATTAAACATACTTATGAATGCCTGTGTCACGGATTTTTCTGAACAGAAATGAGATTTATATTAAATGTGTTTGAAAACTATCATATTAATAAATAAAGTCAGTCAGTTAGAATAACGAGCCATCTGAACAATTTTTAACTGAAAAAAACTGTATCACGCCGTCCACTTTTTAATCAACAAAATATTTTAACTTTACCGTCCATATATATTTTATAAACGTTGTTATTTGTTTTTAAAAATCCACACCTCTATTCCATTGTTTCTCAACCTCCACATACAATCTTCGTATCAGAATGAATCTGGTCATCCCAAAACATAGAACCTCCTTCTCCGTTAGACACCTTTTACACAATGGAATTAAACTGCACAATAACCTCCCAAATAACCTCAAACGGGAACAAAAACTAACTACATTAAAAAGAATATTAAAAGATAAGCTAATAGATTTGGGTCCTTATAGTGGTACTGATTTTTCCAATTTTATTTGGTAACGTGCTGCAAATATTTTGGTATATTACCAATTAACAAGACATGTTTATTTTATATATTTAATTACCACTCTGTAATCATGTGCTGTCAAGTGTTTATGTACAATTATGTATATATGACACAATAAATAAATAAATATGATTTCTAAAATAAAGGCAGCGAGATGGTGATGTGATCATCAGAGGTGGAAAAGTCAGCCCATCAACAACCATAAGGCCATGAACAGACATGCCTGGTTGTTATTGCAGCTTCCTTGTTTACCATGCCACGTGCCAAGTTCAGGGCTGCTCCTTGGTGTTAAATATAGAAACTTATCAACCCTTCCTACACAGAACCTAGGTCCTGTTAATCCCATGTATTTCTGATCTAACATGACTACCCAATGGGTCACTCCTGTCAAACACTTTCAAAAGTGCTTTCAACTACATACTTCGGAATAAGCATTCAACAGAATTAGTTTACCCGTTTCACTGTGGTATCTAACAGTTAAGATAAACTTAATAATACAAGTGAAAACATATTGTAGTTTTAATCTTACATAAATTGTATGTATGTTGAAGTGTGTTTTTTTGAGGGATGTGTATACGGATTCTAAATTATTTATTTCTACTATGGGTATATATTCTCATATTGCATATATTCTGTATGTAAATGGCAAATGGATTTAACTAGACGTTAAACTTTCAGTGTTTCGGCAGCTAAATTATAGTGTCATAAATAATCTTTTTTCTTTTTATTCATTTTAAACGTAAACCTACCTATTTAAAACAACAAAAACAATCTACATTAACAATAGCTTCTATAATAACAATTTATAAGTAAGATGATTATTTTAAATATGGTGAAGTTTGAAAGAACCTTAAGAAGTATCTTATCCAGCACAAGGAGGCGTTTAAACCTTAAAGGAAGATAAATAGCCCTTACTCTTTGACTCGATAAGTACTCACATGGAGAACAGTCGCTGCAACAAGTACTGTGATTAATGTTACTACAAACAAATGGTATTTAGAGTGACTCCAACAATAATGCAATAAAATGTAATTGTTCATTTTACTTTTCTTTTTTTTACTTCAAGAACATGAACAAGACAAGTACACAATTTATCAACACAAAAACTGGTACAATTAGATACCGGTAACTGATTTTCAAGGCTATACCTATTTTCTTAATTACGATAACACTAAGTTGGTAGAAATACAAAACAAGTCACGCAAATTTATTAAAAGTTCAAGATGCATAAAATATGACGGTTATTGATTTCAGTAAACCACGTTTAACTTTCTCATTCACAAATGAAACGTTTTAGTTTCGTTCGAAATTATATAACAGCTAATTCAAATGACGAAAGCGAAGGTTGAGCATGATTAAAAAACAGAACAACATTGTTCTTACAAAATAGTGCTTAATATTATTATCTATTCAAATCAATTTTTAGCAATATTAAAAGTTGAGAATTTAAAGGAAATAAGTATACATCAACTTTCTTTATAGGTATGGCATTTATTACTACTTGATGAATTTTTCACGCATGTGTACAGAAACAACTACTTAATGAGTTATTTAGTGCCAGATGTTTATAAACGCATATTAATTATATCATATTATGTATGTTTATGCAAGAACATGATATTTAAAAGCACTAATATTATGAATATGGTTAATAAAACTTTATTTTTGATTGTTGCAAAGATAAACCGTTATTTTTCATCTCTAAACTAGCACTCAATATTGCCATTCGATGGGTGTCCACCACTTAATGGCATTAATAAGATATTAATTTCTGTTACACTACATATTACTACTGAATACAATGCATTTATTACTTAAATACTATATTTATGAAAGAATAATTGATTGAAGAATGGTGGTTCTAACTGCACTCTGTGTTTAAACTATCAAAATGTATTTCAAAGAGGGAAACGAAACTGGTTACCAAAAGGTTCCATTTCATGTCGTTATTGGAATGATTCCATGTTTCAACATCCAATTTTCCCTCCGTTCCACACAGTATTATTGATGTAGTACCAGGAAAACAGGATCCACATTTACTGACGCAGAAGATCGTAACTTTTATAACCACGAATAATTTGGTTGGTTCCACAGTTTTGACGTGATTACGCAAAATTATATAAAGTCATTAGCCTACTAGTTCACTTTGGACTTTACGAGAAATCTTATTAGTTTTCTATAATTTATAGTTTCTTGCTTAAACGTTTATCAATTCAGCCGTGGCTTCCGGATTATTGTGACACTTTGGGGTGATGACACACACCCAATGTACGTGTAGGAGTGGGTGGGTGGGTCAGTGTCAATGTACGTGTAGGGGTGGGTGGGAGGGTCAGTACCACTGTACGTGTCGGGGCGGGTGGGTAGGGTCAGTACCACTGTACGTGTAGGGGTGGAGTGGGTAGGTCAGTACCACTGTACGTGTAGGGGCGAGTGGGTGGGTCAGTACCAATGTACGTGTAATGTAAAACCTGCAGTTATTGTTAGTAAATGACGACAAAAAAGAAATATTTTGGATTCAGGCCTTAACATGAGTTATAAAATGCTATATTGGTGTGTTTTTATTACTTACATTATTACATAAATACTTAGAATAATATAAATATTATTCATACAGAAATAAAAAAAAATAAGAAGTGTCCTAGCTGGAATAACGATCCAGTGTACGGTCATATAAAGTTCCCTGTGTTTAAAAAGTGGTAAACGTGCAAAATTGTTTATTAAAAGTGCAAACTATTTATTACTATTTACGTATAGTAATAAATACTCAAAACATTTAATAATAAAAAGGTCACATTGAATAATAATAAGTAATTCTTGTAGTGTTACATACAATTTGCCATAAAATTAATTGTATTATAACTTTTTTATTTAAATATACTTCCAATTTCACAAGCTCTTCCATTTAATGCAAAACCTTTGATTTACATTTACATTTAGTCAACGAGTAAAATACCGACCATGAACAGTCTTTTGAGCCGTATTACATTGATCTAAAATCTTCCAATGTTCAACAGAAACTATCATTTTTAACTAATTATTATAAACTTTCAATAATTAATTGTTTGCATGATTTTTACTTATAATTATTTTATAAAGTTCTTTCAAAGCATTAAGAATATTGAGATCCATAATTCTTTCCCTGATAAAAAAAGTTAAACTAAGTTGTATTTAATAAAGTTATATGTCAAACAAGTCAGGCTTTAAGAAACTTTTACCTCTTCACTGTAACGTATTGAGAAGACTGGCAAGCCCTGTATACGACCTTTATTGTAACATATTGAGGAGACTGGAAAGCCCTGTATACGACCTTTATTGTAACGTATTGAGAAGACGGGCAAGCCCTGTATACGACCTTTACTGTAATGTATTGAGAAGACTGGCAATCCCTATTTACGATCTTAACTGTAACGTATTGAGGAGAGACGGGCCAGCCCTGTATACGAACTTTACTGTAACGTATTGAGGAGACGGGCAAGCACTGTATACGACCTTTCCTGTAATGTATTGAGAAGACGGGCAAGCCCTGTATATGACCTTTACTGTAATGTATTGAGAAGACTGGCAAGCCCTGTATACGACCTTTACTGTAACGTATTGAGGAGACTGGCAATCCCTATTTACGACCTTAACTGGAATTACTGGCCTTTTATTGCATGGTTTTAAAATAAATTCATTATGTTTGTTTCGTTCATTTTATAATTTAAAATGTTTATTAATTGTTCAATATAAAATTATATCGTTATAAAAGAATACTGGGATGCAACTATAAACTTTTCCGGCCTTAAATAAATCTAAAATTAGAAGGTAAATCTTAAAAAGCTACATTATCGTGTACATAGTATATAATGATATTTATGAACATACATATGGGATGAGGATCTGAGGTAGATAGTAAATTGCGTTGTCAGAACGATTACGGTCCGGAAGTCTCTGAAAGGCTGGCTGCTCCGTTACTCGTTTCACTGCTTTTTTCTCGAGCAGAATGTTGGTTTCAGGTTTCACTGTAAATATATTAAAACCACAATATTAATTAACGAAATGAAAAAACCCTTTGTAGGCCTAATCATTAAAATATGTTTTGAAAAACGTGGCATCTATATAAAGATATAACTATGTATTGTCCTCTAGGTTGATTAATGTTCATTTAACATATCATAACAAGTGTTAATAGACCGTACTCACTCTATATGAGTGGTTTTAAAAGCCTAACAATGTACCACTCATAAAACAGTTTAAGCGCTCTAAATTTTAAACTAGGATTAATTAAAAACTTTGAATGTTGTAACATTTTATTTATTTTAATTATATTATTAACTATTATGATTAAATATTACTAAACAAATCATAACAGTACATATTTATGTATTAAATCAGTGTATTAGTTAGTTATTGGTATTAATATATTGGGCTATATTGAAATAGGTAGATAAACCATTGGAGTTTTTAAGTAATGTTGTGTTGAATAAAAAAAATAGTGATATGAAATACTACATTCCATAGTTATTATTAAATATTAAAGAACCACACAAAACGTTATAGTTTATTTTAGAGATGAAATCACTTTAAAAGCTTAAAAACAATTCTGCAATATGAATAGACAAATTAAGTTAAAGTAAATAAGTAAGTAAGACAAAAAGAGTAGATATTTTTATCCCATTTTATCATCTGAGGACAGTCTTTGTGCATATGAAAAGTTATGCTTATTATACCTGCTTCGATTCGTTTGTGAGTTGGAAACTGAACTTGCCTTAACAAATTTTAACGAAAACTTAAAATAAATTTTCCTTAGAGCTATTAACTTTGTAAGAGATAAGCGAGTAGAACGTTCAAAATGGAATCGAACTATACTCAAACCATACTCGATCGAATGACTAAGTTTGATTTACTTTGACTATAATACTATAGATTTTTATGATGAAGTCTATATTATTATTACGATGAAGTCTATAGTATTATTACGATGAAGTATATAGTATTATTACGATGAAGTATATAGTATTATTACGATGAAGTATATAGTATTATTACGATGAAGTCTATAGTATTATTATGATGAAGTATATAGTATTATTACGATGAAGTCTATAGTATTATTACGATGAAGTCTATATTAGTATACGATGAAGTCTATATTATTATTACGATGAAGTCTACAGTATTATTACGATGAAGTCTATAGTATTATTACGATGAAGTCTATAGTATTATTACGATAAAGTCTATAGTTTTATTAAGATGAAGTCTATAGTATTATTACGATGAAGCCTATAATAGTATTATTACGATGAAATCTATAGTATTATTACGATGAAATCTATAGTATTGTTATGATAAAGTCTATAGTATTATTACGATGAAGTCTATAGTATTATTATGATAAAGTCTATAGTATTATTAATATGAAGTCTATAGTATTATTACGATGAAGCATATAATAGTATTATTACGATGAATTCTATAGTATTATTACGATGAAGTCTATAGTATTATTATGATGAAGTCTACAGTATTTTTACAATGAAGTCAAAAATCTTTTAAACTATGAATATACTTTTACAGATACTTATCGTCAAAAATTAAATCGAAGGTATCTTTAGTTTAGGCGATCTTTAGCTTAAGTTACTACTAATGAAATTACACAATTGTTGACTATATTCGAAGAAATAGAATATATAACAGCATATAGGGTAAATTTATAATCAATAAGGCAAATAAATAATATTCAAAAGTATATTATTTATAATAGCCTCGATGTAACACAAAGAAATATAAAACTCGTTAGATGTAAAGTAGAGGCCAACTATTGGGAAATGGATTGGTTAAAACATTTTTAAGTAAAGAAAACTGTCCTTTTATGGAATATAGTATTTGTTTACATTAATGTTACTGTATATTAGTGGACATCAAGTTCCCTCTATTACTGTTATAGCATGAAAAATAAAATAAATATATAAATAATATTAGTTATTTAATATTTATAAAAATGTGTCAAGGTAAATATAATAAATAATTGTGGTAAGCCTGATGTTTAAATGAAAGAAATACAACAAGTTTTATGCTCTACTTTCCTGTGTTTTACTAACCCTTTTAATTTAAAACGATTAGTCATGAACAACCAATCATCATCATACAATTGGAACTAGTTATTTATTTGTTATATTATTTATTTTTTGAACGGTGAATTTAAATATAATTTATTTTCTAAACAAAATTCATGCTCTCCTATGCCGTGCTATTCGATATTAAGGCATCCAACTAATTTTGAACATATACTCCACTTGTAACATGACTGTCTATCAGGACTTCTAATGTTGCCTCTGAAGTTATTGGTCTTTCACTCAACATATACTCCACTTGTAACATGACTGTCTATCAGGACTTCTAATGTTGCCTCTGAAGTTATTGGTCTTACACTCAACATATACTCCACTTGTAACATGACTGTCTATCAGGACTTCTAATGTTGCCTCTGAAGTTATTGGTCTTACACTCAACATATACTCCACTTGTAACATGACTGTCTATCAGGACTTCTAATGTTGCCTCTGAAGTTATTGGTCTTACACTCAACATATACTCCTCTTGTAACATGACTGTCTATCAGGACTTCTAATGTTGCCTCTGAAGTTATTGGTCTTACACTCAACATATACTCCACTTGTAACATGACTGTCTATCAGGACTTCTAATGTTGCCTCTGAAGTTATTGGTCTTACACTCAACATATACTCCACTTGTAACATGACTGTCTATCAGGACTTCTAATGTTGCCTCTGAAGTTATTGGTCTTACACTCAACATATACTCCACTTGTAACATGACTGTCTATCAGGACTTCTAATGTTGCCTCTGAATTTATTGGTCTTACACTCAACATATACTCCACTTGTAACATGACTGTCTATCAGGACTTCTAATGTTGCCTCTGAAGTTATTGGTCTTACACTCAACATATACTCCACTTGTAACATGACTGTCTATCAGGACTTCTAATGTTGCCTCTGAAGTTATTGGTCTTACACTCAACATATACTCCACTTGTAACATGACTGTCTATCAGGACTTCTAATGTTGCCTCTGAAGTTATTGGTCTTACACTCAACATATACTCCACTTGTAACATGACTGTCTATCAGGACTTCTAATGTTGCCTCTGAAGTTATTGGTCTTACACTCAACATATACTCCACTTGTAACATGACTGTCTATCAGGACTTCTAATGTTGCCTCTGAAGTTATTGGTCTTACACTCAACACAATAAATTTTCTGAGAACCTCTGATGATAGTGGGAGCTCTTCATCTTCTTCAGTGGGATTTCACTAGAGTAAATAAGACTACCAGATGCTAAATACTCATCAATCAACTCAGCTGTAACTTGGAGTATTGCATAGTCCTAACATCAACGTGTTTTATATTATTAACTTTCCTAGTGTTTCGTGGATGAAGGGAGGAAGCAAAGTAGGAGTAGAAAATTAAAAGATTCTTTTCATCTGAAACCTAATACGCTCTCAGAGAAGTACTCCATGTCTTATCTTCTGACAATTGTATATTGATCTCACTGCAATAAGAACGCAGAGGCAGTGTTCTCTCGAACGAATGGCATCATACTGCCTATCTGTTCCGCTGACCACATATCTTCCTGGAATATAACCAGCAGCTAAATAGCTATTGAGGCTATTGATTCCAGTCTAAAAATAGGTCTCATAAATTTACTAATACTCAATTAAAAATACTATATAACTAACTTTAACACATTTGCATTATTCCAACAATTGATGTTGAGAAAATAGTAAACAGTGATTTTCTAGATGATATGCAAAGTTCACACTATATTTAAATACTCTTTATACATGTTGGCATATAATTTCTCATTTAGTTAGTTTCGTTCATTAAATGTCAGTATATAAGTATCTCAGTTAATGACTTACATTTGCAGCAATAGTTTATGTTTTGAGAGCATTTCAGAAAATATTTAAGGCAAATTTTATATCACCAAAAGAAATATATCAAGTGTATAATTGAAATAATATATTATTTTATATTGATATATAAAATCAAATATAAGATACAATTTTACATCCTATTTTGTCCTATTTAACTGTAAACTTAAGCGAGACAATTATGGGACTAACCCAGGTTAATTGGAATTAAGGTAATTTGGTTTAATCGTAGGCTGCAAGATGCTGAGGGTAAGAAGGTAAACAAGAAAAGTTTACCAAACAACTTTCCTCAGGAACTAGAACAGTAACCTTTCTATATCAGGGTCTTTACCACTTCTTGGAGTTTAACGTGGAAGTTGATTAGTACTGGTGGGTAAATGAGCGAAGTAAATTAAATAATATCAGAAATGTTTGCTTGTCCATCAACAATGTTGAACAACTTATATCACCTTGTTATTTATTCAGTAAGATGAAATAATATCACGTTCAGAATTAATACCATTTACTTTGTATTTACATAATAATATAAGGACAAAAATATACACACCTCAATGAAGAGAAATAAGATTAGCCATCAAGATTTATATGGTATGAATAGGTATGAAAATATAAATTCAAGACATAATAGGTATGAAAATATTATGTGTAACCAAAAAACTTATTTTATTATCAACCATAAAGTAAATATAATCAATATTGTTATTTATAATATAAATAATGAGCTACGTTATATTATTTGAACCGTATAAATATAGAAGTAGAAGATGCTACGCTGCACGTACAACGCCCTTGACGTAGGTCTATCTATAAGACTTTAGATATTGAACAAAAACTAATGCAATAACATTATACGATATTTGGAAGATATAAAGTAATTATAATCAACATTTTATCAGTTCTTATAAAGTTAAAGCATTTTAAATTCTTGTATTCAATATTTTAAGCTATTGTTGGTTTTCTTTGAAAGGAGTATATAAAAAAGTATTTAGCATGAGACCAAATGTTTATCCGAAACAGAGCAAACAAACCCCATAGTAATAAGACGTAATGTGGCAATGTTTAGCATGAAATACATTATGCAACAAAATTGAGGGATCAATAGAAAAATAGTCAAGCAATGTGTTTTTAAGTTGTTATTGGATCAATGAAAGTGTCGGTAATACAGTAGAGTTTTATTTCCCTTGATGTTTTTATAATAAATAAAGTTTTCTATTTTAATGCTTTTATGAATATTCTAATGAAGTGAATTTGTTTATTTATTTAATCAATCATCGGCAGTTATTTAAAATTAAAAAATATTTTAAATAGATTAACATTGAAATGTTGTACTTATTGAAATGTAACTCTTCATTTTATTAAAACGTTAACATTTCTTTATCCCGTAGCAAAGCATGACTAAGCAGCTAATGTATTATTAAATATTTTCATTTTGTATAATCTTGGAAATGCTCGCCATAAAATAAATATTACTGTTGTTTTAAAGCTGCAGTCTCGGCAGAGAAATCAAATTGTGATTCATTCTACTATTAGCCAAATAACATTACATCATGTTAAAATGTTGACGAACATATCGTTGAATAATTTATGTTATGCTAAGCATTCCATTTTGTGTTTGTAAGCTACGAGGAGCGGTGTTATGCACATTACTGTTGTTGGACCGTTTCACGTGACGTGTCAACTGCCATTGTGACTCCTTGATTACTCTGAATGATGTTTTAAATAGTTTGGCCGTGTAAGTGTGTCAATGCACAACCAATGTTGATATAGCTCTCCCAAAACAGCATAACACTTCCTGTTAGAGGCACGGTAAAATTTATAATTGCAAAATTATGCCACATTTAAAATAGTTAAGGTATAATGAAATGCTATTACTGAAATATACATTTAACGTCGTAACAAAATTCCACATTTAAATAATGACGGTCACTTGTTAGTTACTTCGTAAAAGCAGACTCCTACAAAATCATTTAAAGTTTCTAAGTACTTTTAAGCTAGCAAGCTTGGATCAAGAAGTTTATTTTTCAGCGTATTATAGTTGTTTTAACATCTTTACTAATAATATGTGAAGAAAAAATATTTTTTTCTGGATAAAATCCAGTAAAATACATCAGCAGGACACCTACATTAAACACATCTAGTAAACAGAATACATCAAGTTCACTTCTCTTTGTATTGATAAACTATTGATAAGTGAGAACCAATTTAATGTTTAGGCCATCAACACTTTTCACTCTGCATTGATAAGACTGTATTTTCAAATCCGCATTTTGTTTTATCTTTAAAAGTTGCCTCAGTAGTTTTATACGATATATACAAGATAACGATACTAATAAATTACTGTGTTTCATTCACTATAGTTCTAAAAGTTCATCAAACACATGCCTTCTATTTAATTTAGATCCAACTACCACTTAGCAAAAGTATTTTCAATATTTTAATTATTTTTATAAAAGTATTTTCTGTAAATTAATCATGAAGTATTTATTAATAATAAATACTGATAGTTTGAAGATACTTAATGGAGTTAATAAAGGGGCAAATAAGATTGAAACATAAGTGGTTGACAATGCTAGTTCTCAAGTTGATGAAGACGAACTCAAACAGACCGAACGACTTCATAACCTGTATAGCGTTCTGAATTTGACAAGAGTGAATCAGCCAAACTTCTAATGGAGGTACGTGGACTATTAAATATCTTCGATGAAAGCACTTCTGAGAGATGGAACAACATTGACCTGAGTAAGTTTCAACTATAGAACAATCTCTTGATTAGAATGTCTTTGAGTTATCCACTCACTTGTCACGTGTAAAACAAAATGATTTTTTATAGTGAAGGGACTTCTTTAATCAGCAGGTAGAAGTGTGTTGGCCAATATAGACTAATTGAGGTGGCATGCTCAATACAATAAAATGCATAGTTAATGTCTTTGTTTGGTATTATATTATTGTACACAATTCAATTATATGACTTAATTCGGTAAAGTATACGATTGTATAAGTAAATTCTGCATATCACTTACGGACCTGGTAATGGGGAATTACCTTTATCTGAATCTTATTGTTAATTATTCTTCAACATATAGATAGTTATGTAACATCACAAAATCACCATATTTGAGGTGAGTGACCAGTAATAAGGGCTTTCAAAGAAGTTGCTCATTATCTGCTATGAATTAAGGTGAAGTATTAAAAATAATACTACCAATTGTTTAAGAATCTTTATTATCCTTAATGAATTGTTAATAATTCGTAAACAATCATGAATAATATATATTCTTCATCCATAAGGAATAACGGACTCTTTGTCCCTGAAGAATACCTTCAAAGAATAATCTATTCTTCCATGAAGAACATATATCTTTGACAAAATTTGTTTAGAGGATACAAGGTTGGTACCATTTTATAACGGCATTATCTCACAGAAATCTATCATGCTAACACAAGAATAGCGTGAAACTAAAAATTTCATGAATGTTCATGTTTCATAAAGAAACTAAAAGGTTTATTACAATGTTTTATGAACCCATTTTGATTTTTTGTTTTGATTACTCTTATATTGGTGAAACAAATTTGACAATATGACTAATATTTTGTAACAATATAAATAAAATTAATTAATTAAATACCAATAGATCCAACCAAAACTATAATTTTCCACTAAATAGAGACTAGTTGTTAGTGAATACATAGCAGAACAAGCGTGTAGACATCTAGAATCATCCCCTATATTTACTTGTACAAAACGTAGTTGAATATAAGAGGATATACTAATTGATTTCAAAATATTTGGTTGTTTATGGTTGGTGGTAGAAAAGTCCTCGAGTCTATTTCACCGTGACAATCCTTAGTTCAACTTTAACAAGCAACTTTGTGTAGTAAAAGACACTTCCAAGATAAGGAGTTTATTTAAGGAGAAACGGTGATATTTTGTAATCTTTTGACCTTAGGAGTTGCAAAATGGGTTACCACCTACAATGGTATAAAACATCCATTCAATGTAATGAGGAAGCTGCCTTTGTAATATGTCAAAGCATACCAGACATTTCCCAGTGAGGTTTAATGCCTATATGGTATTAATATTTAAGACCTTGAACATTTCCCTTTCTTCTTCATAATCCAAGTTTGCCAGTTGAAGCAAAGTGGGAAGGAGGGCAAAGCACGATGAAAGAAACGGCTTAAAACAGCGGATAGTTTGCGGGTTATCATAATTGATTGTTCTCTTCGCTCTCTGATGTCACCCTTAAGTAGCGGGAGAAAGGTATACTATTACTAAAATAACCTTATCTCTTACACCTTAAAAATATATTAGAACATAGAAATATTTTTGATCGCCTATCTTATAATTTATTCATCTCCAACAGCACTATTTGTTACGTACAAACTAGAATTACTTGGAGAAGAAGAGGTGTAAAGGGATGTTTACATGTATTCACAATAACATGTTCGTAATCAAATATAGCTGTAGTATTATTAACTATCGATACCTCTACTAGATAGTGACATGTGATTACAAACTTGTTTACATGTATTCACAGTAACATGTTCATAATCAAATTACTTTAGTATTAACTATCGATACCTCTGCCAGAGAGTGACATGTGATTACATATTTGTTTACGTGTATTCACAGTAACATGTCGTAATCAAATATAGCTTTAGTATTAACTATTGACACCTCTGCCAGATAGTGACATGTGATTACATATTTGTTTACGTGTATTCACAGTAACATGTTCGTAATAAAATTACTTTAGTATTAACTATCGATACCTCTGCTAGCTAGTGACATGTGATTACATATTTGTTTACATGTATTCACAGTAACATGTCGTAATCAAATATAGCTTTAGTATTAACTATTGATACCTCTGCTAGATAGTGACATGTGATTACATATTTGTTTACTTGTATTCACAGTAACATGTTCGTAAACAAATATACCTTTAGTATTAACTATCGATACCTCTGCTAGATAGTGACATGTGATTACAAATTTGTTTACATGTATTTACAGTAACATGTCCGTAATCAAATATAGCTTTAGTATTATTTATTGACACCTCTGCTAGATAGTGACATGTGATTACACATTTGTTTACTTGTATTCACAGTAACATGTCCGTAATCAAATATAGCTTTAGTATTAACTATCGATACCTCTGCTAGATAGTGATATGTGATTACACATTTGTTTACTTGTATTCACAGTAACATGGCCGTAATCAAATTTCGCTTTAGTATTAACTATCGATATCTCTGCTAGATAGTGACATTTGATTACACATTTGTTTACTTGTATTCACAGTAACATGTCCGTAATCAAATAAAGCTTTAGTATTAACTATGGATACCTCTGCTAGATAGTGACATGTGATTACACATTTGTTTACTTGTATTCACAGTAACATGTCCGTAATCAAATATAGCTTTAGTATTAACTATCGATACCTCTGCTAGATAGTGACATGTGATTACACATTTGTTTACTTGTATTCACAGTAACATGTTCGTAATCAAATATAGCTTTTTTTTACTTGTATTCACAGTAGCATGGCCGTAATCAAATATAGCTTTAGTATTAACTATTGATATCTCTGCTAGATAGTGACATGTGATTACACATTTGTTTACTTGTATTCACAGTAACATGGCCGTAATCAAATATAGCTTTAGTATTAACTATGGATACCTCTGCTAGATAGTGACATGTGATTACACATTTGTCTACTTGTATTCACAGTAACATGTCCGTAATCAAATATCGCTTTAGTATTAACTATCGATATCTCTGCTAGATAGTGACATTTGATTACACATTTGTTTACTTGTATTCACAGTAACATGTCCGTAATCAAATATAGCTTTAGTATTAACTATCGATACCTCTGCTAGATAGTGACATGTGATTACACATTTGTTTACTTGTATTCACAGTAACATATCCGTAATCAAATATAGCTTTAGTATTAACTATCGATACCTCTGCTAGATAGTGACATGTGATTACACATTTGTTTACTTGTATTCACAGTAACATGTTCGTAATCAAATATAGCTTTAGTATTAACTATCGATATCTCTGCTAAATAGTGACATGTGATTACACATTTGTTTACTTGTATTCACAGTAACATGTTCGTAATCAAATATAGCTTTAGTATTAACTATCGATACCTCTGCTAGATAGTGACATGTGATTACACATTTGTTTACTTGTATTCACAGTAACATGTACGTAATCAAATATAGCTTTAGTATTAACTATCGATACTTCTGCTAGATAGTGACATGTGATTACACATTTGTTTACTTTTATTCACTTTTCATACCTAAGTTTACACTAACTAGCATCTTGGCATAAAACATATATTGTGTATATTGATCATGATTGCTGAGTTGCTAAGTTTCTCACCACTGATAACTAAATTGTGGTTAGCGGTTAACGATAAACAACAAAATAATATTCAATGCGAATTGAACACTTGAGAAATCTATACAAACTGGTTCAAAATTCTTCAAGCTAAATAAATAACGATAAAAGAGATCCGTTTGGCTGTTCTAAATTTAACATACTTTGATACTTTAACTATGAGTATTCGTTATGATTTACCGAGGATTTAAAGACACTCTTAAGTACTTGCCTTTAGAGTTGTTGCCAGTAACACCGGCAGTCAACTTTCATTAAATTAATTTTAAGTAATAGTAACTATGGTCGTAATCTAAATTGTAAAAAATAGAAACCAGAGAGAACATATTTATGCTTAATATTGATGATTTTTTTACTTATCAGTAACAATTGGAAAGGTAAGTTTGATTACTATAATAAATTGTGGATCTTCAAATGTACACACGCCATAGGAAGTATGTTCCATTACAATTAGTAAAATACATTGTAATCAACTGATCAAGAGAACAGCCAATAGTAATTATTTCACCGCGAGATATGTACTCCCTGCCTCTCGTTGTAGTTCGATGTTTACAGTACGAATTGCAAAAGTTAATCAGACTGTTTTGTTTATTATATCTTTGTTATTTATATATGCAATTCTATGATTAAATATCATATATGAATGATTAAATAGAGTTATTGTTATTTTTATTAATATTTTCACTCCTAGTTAATGGATAGCACTGGACTGGACAGAAATATGTTCGACAGTGAATATTTGTACATATTGCATGTCTTCTCATATAGAGCATGTGCAATGTGATTTGAACATTCTTAGAAATACCTATACTATTTATGCTGGAATTTCAATAAACATATCGACCACATAATAACATTAAAAACCGAAATGTAAACATTTCGGTTACATTCCATTTTGCTTATAAGGACAGTTTAATATGTCGAAGAGTTCACAGATATTCACTTTGAAATATATCTTTAATTGTTTCATTTTTCCAAACGTTTTCTAACTCTCTAGTGACAACAACTTGTGACTTGTGACAACGGTTTGTGAATTAGTGACAGTTACTTTCATATTAATAACCATAAATCACGTACTAGTTTTTTTTTATAGTCATATGAGGGGGGGGGGGCTATGAAGTAAATATTTATTTACGAACGAGGCATAGGATTCGGCTATCTACTGATAAATGTGGGATTCTTTCGGACCCAAATATTTTGGGCCACGTACCTGACCTCCTCATGTCATCGTTCCACTCAAGGTCGAACTTCCCTGACAAACCTAGTGGTCCATCGTCCTCTTATATCACTTTGACATTCAGCCTGCCAGATTCGTAACGCACTTTCTCATCTTTCACTGCCTCCATTGGTAAATATTCTGTCACTCCTTAGTAAGAAAACTTTTACGGATCTCTGGCGATCACCGGGATGGCCGGCTCGGATACTGAGCGATCCACGTATGCATTCTGAAGAGCTCTTATCTTAATGTTACGTATATTTTCCACTTTTAACACTTACAAACGGTAAAAGAGATTTCATAGTAACTATTTTATGAAGTCATGGTGGTTAAACTTTACAAGCGAAGATTTAAGTACATGAAAAAGCAAGATATATATCGAGTCGGTGGGGTTTTCACTATGCTGGTACGATGAAATGTGCTTTAAGAGTTGGTTTAGATCACTAAACCACTCGGTTAGTATGTGTTTACTGCATAACATATTTAGTACATGTTATTTTAACTATGTACACATTTTTTTGACACAGTGCAGCAATAATAAGCTGTGAAATATTTTCTAGTCTGTAATAATTAGAAACATAATATGCACAATGCGAGTTCTCAATGTATATTTTGTGTGTCAAGAATATGTATAAACAGAAAAACAATATCGTTGACTTTTGATGTTCCACCATTAAATTTTATAGAGGTTTGTATCTTTTAATGAGACGTAACTGTTAGTTGAATTAGTTTGATTGTTTTTGTGTTACTTCAGTGAGATATGAATGAAATTATAACTTATTTTATTTTTAAAATAAAATAATTTGTTTAATTTAAACTGCAAAATTATTTTTAACTGCAGATATATGTAACTTGTATGGATGTAATCACAAGTAATGACCTTAGACACCCAGTTGACAACTCCAAGGAATTTAGTTCTAAATGTTATTGCAACTGTCACTAGGATTGACATACAGCATACTCACTAACACACACACGAGTTCCCCTCCCCTTTCTCTGCCTCACTATCCCTATCCAACAAATTGTACAAAAGTACATTATTTCCTCTTTTAGAGTAAGCTCATGCTATCAATTTGTTGTGCGTTATTAATCTACTCTGTCAGCCAAAGATAAATTGTATAAACTTAAACATATCAATTGGTTTGGCCTTATTTGAACGTTGAGAGGCTGCTAGTTATAAACGAATAGTCCCTTTTCAGTCGAGGTTTCGGCAATGTGTTCCTATAGCAATTACCTTTAAAATGAGGTATAGCTCGACCCATGCTTACATACAGATTTTGCAGACTTCCTCCACAGGACTAAAAGGCGCAGTTAAGATGGCCAAAAAGTCAGTAACAACAGTGATGACTTAAACCTAGATTTTCATTGTTCTATTAATAATATATAATAAATATTAAGGAGTATATTATATTCCAAAAGGACACGTGTTTAGCAATACATATACCGGTAAAGTCTAAGGCAAATTGGTCGGTAACGTAGTTGGTTCAATCCCAGCTTCATGTGCTAAGGTTCTCAGTTCGATCCCAATCAGAGTCAATAGATTTTGTGAAGGATCAGCTGATAATCACAGGCTGTTCATTTGTCAGTGGGCTATTAATTAATGACACTTTCTAAGGAGTGGTCGGCCTTAGTTTGTAACAATGACTACATTCACTCATCTACACTCATCACACTCATTCGAAATCCATTTTCACCTATATCTTGACGATCGGCGTCTTATGAATAAACAAATGAATAAATATGTCTCTTAGAACAATATAAAACAACGAAATATAGCCTTCGAGAATATAATTAAAAGAAAGTAATTTCAAATTATCATATTTAACTTTTGTATGTTGTGACATTAATAATTACCATACAAAATATGAAAAAAGTAAGAAAAACGTAGCAAGGAAATCAATATGAAATTAGATATAGTTATTTATATAAAACTATTACAAAGCCATAAACATGCTATTGGTCGGCCAATTTTGTATTTTGGTTTGCTTAGGTTAAATTATCACACTTACTTGATATATAAGTTTGCAGAAAATATTTCCTTACATCCAGTAATCATTTTCCAATATAAAATACACGGTATCATCAGACTAAACCTGGTCGTACTCTAACCATACATTCATGTGTAATAGTAATTGATATAATTACTTAATACCATTGTATTTACTTGTCACAAATGTAGTTTAAATTCACCATGTAATAGTTGGAATAAAAGAGCATGAATCAAGATTTAATAATATTCCGGTCTCTAAAAAAAAGCACATTATCTCTTCTAATTACCATAAATAAGTCGTTGTGAAGATTAAAAAATGTAAAAGCTCATCCTCTTTTACGTAGAGCTCTGAGTCGTAACTAAGTGGGACAATCAGATATACTGAAAGCACATTTCCTGAATAACCAACATCTCTTTCTTCTGTTGGTGTCTTTTAAATTTAATATTTAGTTTTTAGATTTCTTAAATGACAAATGATATTAATAATAATGTCAAAATTTATAAAATATTATTTTTGTGATTAAACAACTAACATTTTATTTAATTTTTTTAATTTTTATTAATTAAAATATAACTTGAGCACTTTGTGAAACACGAATTTATATGCTCACTGAAATTTATATAGTGCTTTACCGCAATAAAAGTTATAATAATCTTATAAATATGTTTACAAATGAGGCGACACACTGGTTGTTTTTCGTCAAGGAGTACTCGGCATTATTCAATAAGTATTATAAAAAGTGAGTAGTTTGAAAATTAGTTGAAAACATAACAAAAATAATATAATTCTATACATAAACGTATTAATATACAGTTTAGAAAACATAAAGGGCTATGTAAAATTAACATAATAAAAACATAATTGGAAAGTAATTCATTTTAAATAACTTTATACATAACTGTCTAAGCATATTTTAAGCTAACGAAATAAAATACCTCTGAATTGTCCAGATCATTACAATACTTACTTTAGCAGAACTCGTTTTAGATGATGAGGAGACATTAACTCTTACACAACCAATATTGTTTTCTTTATGACTAAATCAATCAAGGTAATTCCCTTATTATTATTATCTTTAAAACAAAAAAATAGTCAGATGGAAGTAAGAAGGTGGTTCTGTTGTATATTATTGTCTACAAAGGGTTACACAAGAACGCCTTTATTGAGTGTCTCGAAATGGAAATATACAGACTGAGATTACTATAGGCTTAAATTAAATTGTAAGTTATTGAATATTGGTTTCGAAGTGTTCTGTTGTACGGAATTAACAACCGAAAAGCCAGATTTAAATTCTGTAAATAACTGTTACTTAAATGTTCAATATTTTCAATTAACAATAACTACTGAGAATATACTAAAATAGTCATGCTTATTATTGTATCAAACTAGTGGTTTTCCAAAATGGTATGTAAGTTTTTCTTTTGACGAATGCATCTCTAAGTCTTGGCAGTTAATTAAAGCTAAATATATGTAGTTTTTCTATAATATATGTCATTTATTCATTAAACTATAAAATATTCACCAAGAATAAAGTTGTGATCACCAAAAAACCATACAAACAAAATTTATAAAATTTTACCGTAACTATACATTCTCTTATATTAGATGTAATGATAATTTTTATGGTATTGAGAAGTTTGTTTGGTGCTGCAGCATGTTGATTGGTTTTTATATTTATTACTAATTTAACTGTGTCTTTCGTCTCTCTTGACACGTATATGTCTGCAATCGGTAGAAAAAAGTATTATTTTTTTAATTTTTTCTGTTAAATTTTTCAGTTTAGTAGTACATAGCTCTAGTACATTTTCATTGCAAAATAATATTCATATAATGTACAATATTGCAATTATATTTGAGAGATTATAGATATTGATATATAGATTGGTTATAGATTTATTTTATAAAAAATTACTTAAGTATTCCTGATATTAATTCCTGTTTGAAATTACATCCTAAATGAATCATTATAAATTAATTTAAGTTAAAACAATGGATCTATAAATGTTGCTATAAAATTGTATATATAATTGTATGTTTTTAATACATGTCAGAATAATAAACAAAAAATACATTTAGAAAACTGTAATTGTTCACTGAATACTAAATAAAATGGGAGTGATCTGAAGTGGATACAAACGTTATGGTAGTAAGTAAGATGGGAATTCTCATGTTACTAGAACCTTTTCAACAAGAATAGAAGTATGTTGGCCTCCTTTATTGGACGTCAGCTGGCCGGAGGCGAGCTCTCAAGACGAATGTTCTACGTGGTTACGTCATTGGGGATGTTCGTATTACCATCAATGAAATGGGAGCTGTATAACATAGAAATACTATTGGCATTATTTGACCCCCTCCCCCAATATCTTAAGTTATTTTATTAAGATATTGTAAACGGGAAATATAATATTTTAGGAATCGGTAATTAAAATAATTAAATTTTAATTTAAGATAAAAACAATTAAAATGTATCTAATGTCATATGTGTTTTCAGTTGGCAAAACACGGGATTAATTCTGAGCTGGTAAGATATACTGTGTATCACTTCACGTAATATTAAAGTAAATAATATTTAATAGTAATATACTTGTAAAAGCTCGTCAGACACCCACTCACACGCCTGGGGAGATCTTGGCCATGGAAAGTCCACATATATCTGTGTTAGTTCCTTACGGGCCATGGTTACTTCAGGAAGAATCTCCCCATGATGAGAATTGTTGTTTCTTCGGCGTGCATACTGTACAAATGTTGGGGTCCACCAAACGTCCTTTAAGTGTGGGTTCTTCACCGATTAAATAAGACCCCATGCCTCAGTTATAAGGATATTTTCGGAATATACGAGTAGTATCATAGTTTCAAAGGGGGGGTTATGTTTTAATTAGTGGCTTCTCATGGATTATTTAACACGGGCTTCCTGTAACCATGATGGAATAAGGAATTATTAATTATAAGATTTATCTCTAAGACAGTCAGATATAGACATATATATATATATATATATATATATATATATATATATATATATATATATATATATACTCTAGTACTATTTATGAAAACGCAAATAAACAATCAAATTTTAAAAAGTTGGTTCTATGGTGTACACTTATAACTTTCCGTCAAATTGTAAAGTGACAGTGTCTCTCCGCATTTAAAATTGGTCTTATGGCATATAAATCCAATCAATATTGGGACTACCTTATTAGACTCTTAAGCAATAGAAACCTATGAATATGTTGTGTACACAATCTTTACCAACCGAGACCATTTCCTACAATTTAAGCAATTAAAATGTGTTATTGACCCACCCACCCATATACGTACTGTGGTATTTACTATATGGGTACGTATATGGGTACCCATATACGTGGTAATTAATACGAGTAACAATCACAAAGTATTTCTTTAACTAATATTAAGACGTTGATTTTAAAAACATTTAAACTTAATTCAAACATATCTTAGGACTGGATTCAAAAGCATAATAAGACATAATTTCATCACGATTTGGTGCAAAGAAGTTGAGAAAAGCTTAACCCAACAGTAATAAAGGGTTGAGAATAATCTATGATGCATTAGATCATTATCTCGCCCAGCAAACGCTTTTAGATCTATTTGAGATTGGTTTGCAAAGTTATTACTTTAGAACCAAGTTTTTCGGGGATACTAAAGAAAGGCGTTTGAATGTTGTCAGCATCCCAATGTCCTCTCGAAAGTTTAATATAGAAACTTGAAAAATATTGTTTAAATTTTGGTATTAATTTATATTATCCAGCTCGAGTAACTAAATCATAATTTACACGAGTCATTATAATTTACACTAAATCATTATAACTCTACAAAGATACAACAGATCTGAAAAGAACTATCTCTAAGTTGTATTTTTACAACTAGTGACTATAACTCACTACATAGTGAAGGCGAGACGGGTGGAGGTTATGTGATGTTATAACTGCTCCATAATACAGCAGATCACAGAAGAACAATCCCCAAGTTGTACTGTTATAACTAGTGACTATAACTCACTACATAGTGAAGGCGAGACGGGTGGAGGTTATATGATGTTATAACTGCTCCATAATACAGCAGATCAGAGAAGAACAATCCCCAAGTTGTACTGTTATAACTAGTGACTATAACTCACTACATAGTGAAGGCGAGACGGGTGGAGGTTATATGATGTTATAACTGCTCCATAATACAGCAGATCAGAGAAGAACAATCCCCAAGTTGTACTGTTATAACTAGTGACTATAACTCACTACATAGTGAAGGCGAGACGGGTGGAGGTTATATGATGTTATAACTGCTCCATAATACAGCAGATCAGAGAAGAACAATCCCCAAGTTGTACTGTTATAACTAGTGACTATAACTCACTACATAGTGAAGGCGAGACGGGTGGAGGTTATATGATGTTATAACTGCTCCATAATACAGCAGATCAGAGAAGAACAATCCCCAAGTTGTACTGTTATAACTAGTGACTATAACTCACTACATAGTGAAGGCGAGACGGGTGGAGGTTATATGATGTTATAACTGCTCCATAATACAGCAGATCAGAGAAGAACAATCCCCAAGTTGTACTGTTATAACTAGTGACTATAACTCACTACATAGTGAAGGCGAGACGCGTGGAGGTTATATGATGTTATAACTGCTCCATAATACAGCAGATCAGAGAAGAACAATCCCCAAGTTGTACTGTTATAACTAGTGACTATAACTCACTACATAGTGAAGGCGAGACGGGTGGAGGTTATATGATGTTATAACTGCTCCATAATACAGCAGATCAGAGAAGAACAATCCCCAAGTTGTACTGTTATAACTAGTGACTATAACTCACTACATAGTGAAGGCGAGACGGGTGGAGGTTATATGATGTTATAACTGCTCCATAATACAGCAGATCAGAGAAGAACAATCCCCAAGTTGTACTGTTATAACTAGTGACTATAACTCACTACATAGTGAAGGCGAGACGGGTGTAGGTTATGTAAAGATATAACTTTAAGTCTAGAGTCTAGGAAGATGAATTCATCAAGTGTAGTTTGAAACTCCCAGGATATATTACCTCCAGTACTGTTTGGTATATATGAGTTACAAACTTGGAAATTCATAAGTGTTGCCGCAGTGTTGATATATAAACTATCTGGCGTAATCTCTGCAGGAGTCGAGGTCAAGGTTAGGGAATTTTTTTTACATACAAAATAATTTTAATCCAAGGTGTATTGTTTATTGTCTTCCAACGGCTTAGCCATTTAATTACAAAGAACATTAAAAGTATAACATAAATATTATAACTGTGTTATATAACATTGGTAGAAAATATAAATAAAAGTGAAATCAGATAAAATAAATAAATATGACTATAGCAATGGAAATTGCTAAAATGTACACAATTCAGCACAGAAATTATGAGGGGGAAATTATTGATGTAGAGATCGAAATGAGTATTTAAAAGATACAGTCAATGAGCAGAACAAGTCGATGTGGTCTGGAAATGTGTTACCCAGATGCTGAACTCGTACAATGGGACTATTTGCGGCGTAAGAGGTAGTTACAGAGGGTTTTACAAAGAGGGCTTTAGATCTTATGCTGGAAGGTACTGTGAAGTGAATTCTCTCCAGGAGATAAGATCAGTCGGAAATTCCATTACCAGCTTGTATAGGAACAGCATACCCTGATTGAAGTGCCTTGATTCAAGGGAAGGAAGGTCCAAAAGTGAAAGAACATCTTTCACAGGTTCTTCTCGATATTCAAATCAAAATCTAACACCTACAAGTCTTAAGAACCACCGTTGGACCTTATCCATAATCTCTCTCAAAAATAATTGGTGAGAAGACCATACGACACTGTTGTACTCAAGGAGGTTTCTCAACAAACAGCAGTATAACGTTTTATAAAAAATACACGTTATTAATACACGTTTTATTAAAAATGTGTATTAACAAACACATATGTAAAGATCTTGGAGACTCTGTAAAGAAGGCCAAGAATCTGAAGAACCTTGTTGCAAATCTTATTGACGTGTAGTTCCCAGCTCATAAGACGTCCTGAACAGAAGAAATTGTAGAAAAAGTTTCACATCACCTGCAAAGAGCAAATAATTACAACTAAGGAATAAAACAATATCAGCTATGTATGTTGAATAAGATGGGACCAAAGTGAGATCCCTGAGGTACTCCACTAGAAGCATGAAACGCCTTCGACAATGTTCCGCCATATTTTACTATAAGTTTGCGATTGCATAAGTAGCTCCTACAGCATTAAAGAAGGGGTCCCGAGAATACTCTTGATTGCAACTTTTCAGTTGGAAAAGAGTGGCTTAGATGGTCAAACGTTTTTGAGAAGTTCTAAACTGATGGAATCGACTTGCTTTTTTGGCCAAAAGCTTCGACAGTTTGAGTCTGGAAGAGAACGAGGTTGGTTATGGGGAACCTATTAGATATAAATCCATGCTGGCTAGTGGACAAAGTTCTGCTGATTTTTAGGGGACAAGCTTCTCGAAAACCTTGGCCAACACTGGCAAAATTGTTAATGGTCGATAGTTCATTATATCATTTATTGGACCCTTCTTGTGGATAGGCACTACATAACCGGTTTTAAATATATCAGGGAAGATACCAGAAGACAAGGATTTGTTGAACAACGAAGTAAGTGGTTGAGGAATGAGATCAGCACAGTGCTTTATTACGGAAGTTGGAATAGAATCCGATCCAGGTCCTAGTTTCTTTAGTGATTTCAAAACATCCATTGCATCTACAACAGAGAAGGAGAATTAATCACCTAATGATAAACTAGGTTGTTGTGACAGATTTGAGTTGTCACTAGGAGAGAAAACTAAGGCAAATAAGTCGGTGAACATGTTTGCAGCTTCACTATTTGAATTGTGCTGAGGTGCTATCAAGGTACATTGTAGTGGGTGCTGAATCATTCTTGTTCAAGGATTTGATGTAATTCCAAAACACATCTTAGGGTTATCCTTCATTGCACTCTGGGCTCTGTCACATATTGGCTAAATTAGGTGATTAGGGTCTTACTTTTTGATCTTATCTTATAGCAAATTGGCTGTAACTGTTTTGAGAGAGTTTCTTTGTAGATTTTGTGGTAAATCTTCTTCAATATAGGTAAGGTGGACCAAATCTTTGTTGAACCAAATGGGAAATGCTGATAGCCCAGATCTAGTTATATGGGAATTTTACAAGGCGCTATCCTTGACTGTGTTGATGAACATTTTGAAAGAAACATTAATGTCCTCGTGGGAAACTAACCCTGTCATGTCTATACTCCTGAGGTCTTGTAGAACTTGGCACAGTCACATCGCTTGACGTTTGTTTGGTAGGTGCCATTTGGTTGGACTTGTATTGGTAGAGAGATTTCCACAGACAAATATCGGTGGTGAATATTCTCTGTGAGCATAGCATCAGCGTCGCGGCAAATAGTAACATCTTGAGAAGACGTGGGACTCAAATCGAGGATTACACCTCTGTGGCTTGTAATATTGTTTACTTGAGTAAGCCCGAACTTTTTTGTCATGTTTAGTATAATCTGTGAAGAAGTATCACGAGGTGTGTGCGTAGAGACCCAATCCATGTAATGCAAGTTGAAATCGCCAAGCAATAAAATATTTGAAACATAATTATTTATTTATCTTTTACACGCTGATCGTCCAGATATAGGTGAATATGGATTCCGAATGAGTGTGGAGTGTACATGAGCGAATGTAGTCAATGTTACAAACTAAGGCTGACTACTCCTTAGTAAGTGTCGTTAATTAATAGCCCAATGACATATACTGATTCCAATAAAATAGTCTGAGAGTCTGTTTACTATCTAACCGAAAACAATTAGTTGTCAAGCTAAACTGTAACCAATTTCACCACCAATCAATTATATTAAATTTTATTATAAGTTATAAAATAACATTTTTTTAGTATAATTGTTATTTTTATTCTATGGGAGTATGTTTTGTTTTTCTTTAAGGTATCCATATATATAATACGTGAAGCCGTTTTTTGTCAACGCAACTCCTTCTTTATGAATTTAAACGGTTGAGGTGTGAAATAATTTGCTTCTGTTCGTAATTGTGCAATAAGGTCTTAATTCTTCAACGTTTTTACCCTCAAAGTATGTTTTTCGGCGATACAAATAAAATGGAGGGATATTTTAAAGATCCGTAAAGTAACAGCTGTTCAAATGTAAATACGTAATTATTTTCAAAAAGTTAGAACAGCTGTTGGAATGTAAACAATGGTGTTTGTAATATTGAGGAGGTTAGATCTTTCATTATGTAAAAGAGAGAAGGTTGTAGGCATTACTGAGGTTTTATTCACATTCAATTGTACAACCTCAACTGGGTTTAAAGGTTTCAATGGTAGTCTAATGCAGGTATTTTATTTATTTAGTTAATACTCAGCTGTTAAACAAAATAAAATGAAAAAGGCTAAGCAATATCATTGGGTTTTTCCACTAATAAATAGGTAGCTACACAATTAATGTGAGTGAGATAATAAATAAATATAATACTGTCATTTAACAATATATTGATAACTTACTATTATTTGTAATTGACCGTCACTAGCCGAGGCCGAAGGCCGATGTGTAACGAGTGCAGCTAGTAGTGGGGTTGACACTCGAAAAGTGCAAGGGTGTCCCCTTGTCTTAAGATAATACTTGCAAAAAATTATGAACATTCTTTAACTACAGCACATTTTATATTATGTTATTATTATGTCATAAAGAATAAACTTTCTATAAGATATTATAATTAAAAATACAGTAATTACACATAAAACATTAGAAACGTTTCCTATGTTTATGAGTAGACGATTGTTGTGGCATGTTCATTTTATGGATTTGTTATGTTTAACCTTATTACTATTTGTGAACGTGTTTTAGTTTTATTGAGTTTATACTTTTTAATTTCATTTAGCAGTGTTACATAACATTTGTAGTGCTGTTCCATGAATAAAATTGCCATGAATAAAATGAATAAAATTGTACATTATATGATATGTTACATTCAAATCCATACGTTCCATGGTTTTCGTCACACAGTTCAATTCACTACAAGGCAATTGTTAATTTTTCTCTACGATAGTATGTTCTGTGTTCTTGCCCAAAATAAACCGAAAAATACAACATAGACAAATAATATAAATCACTCAATACAGGGTTTTTTCAAAGTATAAAATTAATAAAGGTAATATGTTAAATTGTAAAAAGAAAAGTATCCATGATTCTTTCTACTCATATATTATTATGCTGCATAGTATATTCTCTACTTTGGCAATGTTTTTTTTCTTCTTATTATCTGGCTTTTAAATCTATTAAGGTATGAAAGTAGATTAATATTGTTTGTAGATTTATGTTTCAGATTTTATGAATTTAGGCCGATTCCTCATATTTACAGAATGGGGTGTAAATAATTGTTCACCATGTACATAAACACTACAGATCAACATGAGTGTTTATTACATAATTGTATTATTAGGTTCAATTATGAATTTATAACTCAATATTAATTTTTACTAATGTGTTACCATTAGTACTGTTAATACAGTACAATACCCACCCACCCACTCATCACGTACAGTGGTATTATGATGGTAAAATAATGTATTATTTCTTAACTATTGGTATATATTAAATACAGTGTATCGTTAATTAAGAGATATTTCCGTTAAATCAATGTACATGAACTATTCAGACAACTCGAAAGTAAGATCAATGAAAATAACTGAAGCACTTTGTGTTTAATCGGCCGATAAAATGCCTAGCGTGAGTCGTGATTGTCTTAACTGAAGCCTACTGCCGCCTTTACATTGTATGTATGTTTGCCAGCTTGTTGACCAGCCAGATATCTCCCGAATATACTAGAATATGGCAGTATTTTCCATGGTACATTAATAGTTATGTCCTAGTGATGTTCCATATCCCTAATTACACCCAAATATAAAACTATTTTCTAATAAATATAAAATATAAATTAAAATTAACAAGAAGATTAACTATATTAATTATATGAACCTAATAATACTTTTAGAATTAAATCACATTATGATAAATGTTTTACCATGTAGAGCTTATTTTATTCATTGTTTGTATAAAGAGGTGAAATACACACGTTTTATTCAAAAATGGCTTCATGAGGTATAGGTTCCATAGGTAAAGTTTTGTGATTCCATTCACCATCAATAATAATTTTAAAAATTTTTTTACAAAAAACAAAATAATATTTAGTACTTAACCAGTTTGGTTTTTTATCTCTGAAACATACTGTCATTATAAACTTAACTTGTGAAAATAATATGGACACTTGAAAAGTTGGAATATGTTGAAATATCTTACTGGTTTACATTTTAATTTAAATGCTAATCAATTCAATTGAATTTCATTAGCAGCTTGGACCTATATTTATTTTATGTACTGTAAGAAATATCAATTGTTTTAGCAACTGTCCATATATACTGCTTCAATTTTGATTATGATAAAATTGAGGGAACTTTTAATCATTCGTCATCACATCCTTATGTATCTTCATACATATGTAACTCCATACGAACCAAGTATCTCATACTTAATCCTTTTTATAAATTACAAATTCTTTTGTAGTTTGGATTTGAAATAGTCGTTAAAACCTTTATTGTCAATATCAAATTAATATTCATAGCATGCTTTAAGTTAAAAGATGTTATATTATTTTATTGATTTTTATTGGAATTACTATTCCTTATACTATAATGTGTACTTTAATTATTAACTATCTATGAATATTAAAAAGCAAAGTTCTAACTTCCAATCTGTAACTTTTAACTGAAAAGATCTTACAAAGAAGCGTCATGTAAAATTTAAACCGAATTTACAATTCTTTCTGCTTCCAGACAGCAATTATTAAAGCACTTGGTTTTCGTACATCACTGTACTTAGTTGAGAAATATTTTAATGATCAATTATATACCGAACGATAATCTTTTTCTTGCTTTCATTTTAAGTGTGTAGTAATAGTTAAAGTTTTCTTAAATATTTTACATGTACTATTAAATTAAAATTTTCTGGAGTAAAGTTAGATTTATTAGTAACTCTAAGAAGAAAAAAAATAAACTTTTAAAGAAAATGTATACATATGTTACTGATTTTAGAATATAAATTGTTTAATATCCGTTCCTTAAATCCCATGATTTACAATGGTAAAATTATAGTCAAGAAAATCGGCTTTTAAATGTTCATTTGATTCCAATTTAGATATTGGACATATATGTATATTAATTATATGTCAATATAATAATGAAAACCTAACAGAAGTGCTATAAAATAGTGGCCAAATAATTGTGAATCACATTGTTTCATATGAATAGATTTAGACGTTTTTAAAAGCGTTTAATTTTTTTTATATTCATGTTTCAGTGATTTATAAATCAGGAAATATAATGGTTTCAGCTGATATTGTCATAGATAAATTGCTTGTGGTGTCATAAGGGATAAGGTGAGAGAAGGGATTGTTGCGAGGAGAATAAATATAAAAACCACGTCTAAATATATGAATACTATAAAGTCAGAAAGTAAACTTGTTGCAGTGTACTGTAAATACAGTTTTAAATATTAACGAAAATTTAATTAGTTTTACTTTTTTCAGGTAAACATTCTACAGTTAGATTAATCTGCTGGCGTATATTAATCTCAAATATTTGTTACATTATGGAAGCTTTTTGTATTTGATTATTCTTATATTTTTAGTTTGGACTGATATTGAGATAAAATGCATTTATTTAAATAGTAAAATCTGTTTAAAACACTCACTTATTTCCTTTAAACTAAAATGAGGAAAATATATACCATCACACAAAACTAGCAATGCCAAAACATATAACAAATTAATCACTAACATTCTTCCTTGTTTTGAGTAGCACAACTAATAGATTATGCACAATAGGCAGTCACTTTGTATTGATAGTGTTATTATTGAGTCTCCACAGCAATGAAACATGACTTTTCTAAGGTCATTGCCAATTTCAACTTTAATGAATTTTATTTTCAACACTATTTTGTATTCAATTCAGGGGAACATAGTCCTTCTAAGAAAGGATCAAACACGTCTCCTTTCGTTGGACGGGAATTTAAGTGTTTTTTGTCTTTCTATCGAATGTCATATAGAATAATTAGCGGAAATTGAGAAGGATTTTTCTAATTATTACTGCGGACGTATATAATGTTAGGATATGGTTCCCAGGATCACAGCTGACTTCTCCAGCTAATGGAGGTCCTGTACATTGTAGGAGTAAACAGATTACCCTATGGGTCAATGTAGAGGAGTTCGTGTGAGAGCTATACTAATTAGTTAACTAGAGTTAATAGAGCCATAAGGTCGAATATCCTTGTTTAGCTGAACTGATACGCCTCTGATCTGTGAACTATCAACCCCTAAGAGATAATAAAATTTGGCAACTGAATTAACAATGGCCTTATATGTAAGTTGATTTTGATATTAATGTAGTGGAACACCCATGTCATGAGATTGGTCCTTCGCCTAATTTGAACACTAACGAATTTTATAATTAGCCAGGCTGATTTTTAGGATAACAACTTACTTCTTCTGTTTTTGCTGTTCACCTCAACACCTTGTAAAACATGACCAGTTCTTAAGGCCAGTCTCTTTTACTGCCAAACTGCGCAATACACGACAAGTTGTATGTAACTTATTCTCTACTAGAAGTGGATGTAAGATATACAAGAAACCAATTCTGTTTTGTTTGGTAATATGAATCTTCACTTTACGATTTGTTGTCTATTACACTTTTTATGGCTGATCAACTCTACCATCATCCTTATACAAACAAAGAATACTACTCTAGCAGTTTTGTTTGTTTCTTTTGTTAGATTTATTTCAACAAAACACATATGTGATTATAAATTTAATAATAATATTACAAGCAATAAATGTGTATTATACACAAGTTTTTAAAATATCTTGAATTATTATGTTCGAAACTTGAGAAATTATTGCATGGCAAAATTTATTTTCTAAATGCATTAAACATAAACAATCCAATATTGGTAATGGAGCGATGAACCCTCTTGGAATTGATATACATTTCATTTAAGGAGATAAAGTGTGACAATAGATATATTTTTCTTGTATATAATCAAGTACAATTGATTAGTTAGTTGATTAGTTGAAAATCTCCCTGATTGTATATTAAACTTAATAAGCCCTACTAAAAACATGCAGACAAAAGTGGATTTCATTTTCCCTGAAAATTTAACAGAAGGCCACCAGAATTATTACTTCACTCATTAAATGTCCCTGGCTTACTTAAACTTCTTTAAAGGTATAGAATCCCACGTTATTCAAATTTCCTTGGTGAAAATATATATTTTATATACGCATATCTGATAAAGATGAACTTTTTAAATGTATTTTTTGTATGGATTAAAAAAAGAAGATCTTGATGTAATGTAGAAATCGGAATGATCATATTAATTACAAAATTTTAATTCATATAAGGATCATATCCTCGCTTGTACATATTTGGGAGCTGGTGGACCCAAGCTCGTTCGTATGTTAAATGACTTTTAAATTTATTTAGACTTATGGATTAATTTTAATTAACCTATAAAATACATAAAATTAACTTCTGGACATTTATTTTATGTTAATCACGTTATTTGCCAAGTCAAGAAACTCTCATAAGCCTGTATGCAAATTCCTATGGTAAATAAATACATTTATTTATTAAGTGTGTTTAAATTACTTTAAATAAAGGGTCTCGGTGTAACAAAAGAACAAGAATAGCGTTCTTGATTATACAAAAATTTGAAATATCTGCACCCAATTGCTAATAAATACGTATTATTGATGTTAGAAGTGGTTATGACCTAACAAGAAGTTAAGATTGTGGAACGAAGTGAATATTAAACGCTTAGGCAAATATTGGCTCCATTGTTAGGAGCTATTCTTTCATTTTTATTAAGGTCTTCAGATTTCTTAGTACATTTTAAATGCCTAACAACGTTTCTACAATCATAGCAGTCCTCCGTATTATTTAAATATGTTAATGTTAGTTTACACTCATATTTATGAAATTAAATTGTAAATGACTCAATGGAAACTGAACGTGTGTTGACATCATTGAAATTGTATCCAATTATAAATATACCGTTTCAATATTATTATTGTAGATAGTAAATATAACAACTTTAAATTGGCCAGCTTCCAACAATAAATTTCAAATATTCTTTGCCGATATCTTATCGACGTAATCAACTTCATCTAATTACCTTTTTCTTTGGACTGAAAGAGCATATTTTCAATGTATTTTGGTAATTGTTCGTTAGTTTAATGTAATTAAGAACAATTAAAGGAGATTAGGTATATCTTAATGATAATTTAAAAAATGTTATTTATAATAATTTAACTATTACTATAGTATTTTTTAATGGTTTATTAAAATCTGGTTTTATATTTGAAACGAACAACGATTAAAATACGGTAAGCTTTTTAATATGCAACAAAATGTACATTATTTAACAATTTGGGTTGAGTGATGATTAATCTGAAGCTTGCTTATACTTAGGGTCCTAATGTAAAGTTCCATGTTGTCTTGCTGCTACAGCTCCACAAAAGTTGTTTCATGTAGAATGTTGCTGTTTATACTTAGGGTCCTAATGTAAAGTTCCATGTCGTCTTGCTGCTACAGCTCCACAAGAGTTGTTTCATGTAGAATGTTGCTGCTTATAATTGAGGTTCTAATGTAAAGTTCCATGTCGTCTTGCTGCTACAGCTCCACAAGAGTTGTTTCATGTAGTATGTTGCTGCTTATACTTGGGGTCCTAATGTAAAGTTCCATGTCGTCTTGCTGCTACAGCTCCACAATAGTTGTTTCATGTAGAATGTTGCTGCTTATACTTAGGGTCCTAATGTAAAGTTCCATGTCGTCTTGCTGCTACAGCTCCACAAGAGTTGTTTCATGTAGAATGTTGCTGCTTATACTTAGGGTCCTAATGTAAAGTTTCATGTCGTCTTACTGCTACAGCTCCACAAAAGTTGTTTCATGTAGAATGTTGCTGTTTATACTTAGGGTCCTAATGTAAAGTTCCATGTCGTCTTGCTGCTACAGTTCCACAAGAGTTGTTTCATGTAGAATGTTGCTGCTTATACTTAGGGTCCTAATGTAAAGTTCCATGTCGTCTTGCTGCTACAGCTCCACAAGAGTTGTTTCATGTAGAATGTTGCTGCTTATACTTATGGTCCTAATGTAAAGTTCTATGTCGTCTTGCTGCTACAGCTCCACAAGAGTTGTTTCATGTAGAATGTTGCTGTTTATACTTATGGTCCCAATGTAAAGTTCCATGTCGTCTTGCTGCTACAGCTCCACAAGAGTTGTTTCATGTAGAATGTTGCCGTTTATACTTATGGTCCGAATGTAAAGTTCCATGTCGTCTTGCTGCTACAGCTCCACAAGAGTTGTTTCATGTAGAATGTTGCCGTTTATACTTATGGTCTTAGTGTAAAGTTCCATGTCGTCTTGCTGCTACAGCTCCACAAGAGTTGTTTCATGTAGAATGTTGCCGTTTATACTTATGGTCTTAATGTAAAGTTCCATGTCGTCTTGCTGCTACAGCTCCACAAGAGTTGTTTCATGTAGAATGTTGCCGTTTATACTTATGGTCCCAATGTAAAGTTCCATGTCATCTTGCTGCTACAGCTCCACAAGAGTTGTTTCATGTAGAATGTTGTCGTTTATACTTATGGTCTTAGTGTAAAGTTCCATGTCGTCTTGCTGCTACAGCTCCACAAGAGTTGTTTCATGTAGAATGTTGCCGTTTATACTTATGGTCTTAATGTAAAGTTCCATGTCGTCTTGCTGCTACAGCTCCACAAGAGTTGTTTCATGTAGAATGTTGCCGTTTATACTTATGGTCCCAATGTAAAGTTCCATGTCATCTTGCTGCTACAGCTCCACAAGAGTTGTTTCATGTAGAATGTTGTCGTTTATACTTATGGTTCTAATGTAAAGTTCCATGTCGTCTTGCTGCTACAGCTCCACAAGAGTTGTTTCATTTAGAATGTTGTCGTTTATACTTATGGTTCTAATGTAAAGTTCCATGTCGTCTTGCTGCTACAGCTCCACAAGAGTTGTTTCATGTAGAATGTTGTCGTTTATACTTATGGTTCTGATGTAAAGTTCCATGTCGTCTTGCTGCTACAGCTCCACAAGAGTTGTTTCATGTAGAATGTTGTCGTTTATACTTATGGTTCTGATGTAAAGTTCCATGTCGTCTTGCTGCTACAGCTCCACAAGAGTTGTTTCATGTAGAATGTTGCTGCTCATAATTGAGGTCCTAATGTAAAGTTCCATGTCGTCTTGCTGCTACAGCTCCACAAGTGTTGTTTCATGTAGAATGTTGTCGTTTATACTTATGGTTCTGATGTAAAGTTCCATGTCGTCTTGCTGCTACAGCTCCACAAGAGTTGTTTCATGTAGAATGTTGCTGTTTATACTTAGGGTCCTAATGTAAATTTCCATGTCGTCTTGCTGCTACAGCTCCACAAGAGTTGTTTCATGTAGAATGTTGCTGTTTATACTTAGGGTCCTAATGTAAAGTTCCATGTCGTCTTGCTGCTACAGCTCCACAAGAGTTGTTTCATGTAGAATGTTGTCGTTTATACTTATGGTTCTAATGTAAAGTTCCATGTCGTCTTGCTGCTACAGCTCCACAAGAGTTGTTTCATGTAGAATGTTGTCGTTTATACTTATGGTCCTAATGTAAAGTTCCATGTCGTCTTGCTGCTACAGCTCCACAAGAGTTGTTTCATGTAGAATGTTGTCGTTTATACTTATGGTTCTGATGTAAAGTTCCATGTCGTCTTGTTGCTACAGCTCCACAAGAGTTGTTTCATGTAGAATGTTGTCGTTTATACTTATAGTTCTGATGTAAAGTTTCATGTCGTCTTGCTGCTACAGCTCCACAAGAGTTGTTTCATGTAGAATGTTGCTATTTATCCAACAAAATAATCAATTGTTATTATTCTTATTAATAAAATCGTTTTTCTCTATTCGGCCGTTACAAATAAGAATTCATTGCTTTTTCACAGTCATATTTGAATTATAGTGCCCATAATTGTTTTGTACAATATTTTAAACTAAACGTAAATACAGTATTTTACTATTTAATTACTTATTTTTCATGCAGAATATACGAATATTCTTTTTCCGTTTGTTAAATTGTTTTTGTGTCATATTTTTAATAGGACCAGAAGATTTAAAAAGGTTGCAAAATATATATCCTTTTAAAATAAAAATGTATGCCCACTTTTGATGGTAGATACATTTTGGGTGTTAAAAGAAGTCCCAGTGGTGAGTTTTGTCCTAGTGGAGGGCTGAAGGCCAGTTCAGTTTTCTTCGGCTAGGTTCGGTTTTGGGACCTAGATCGAAATAAAGAGCTGTGATTGGCTAAAATATCCAATATGGCTGTCAAATAGACTTTAAAAAATTATATTTAAATTTCGTATTTTATTCATACAAAATTAATTGTCAAAGCAGGAACTGAATATTTGGTAAGTTAGTCAGTGTTCATGATTACTATATTATAACGACATAACTACTAAATAACAAAATATCAATATATATGAAGATAACAGTCTATTGTACACTCAATATTGATAATGTGCAGCCGATACCCACAGATACATGAAAGTAAGTTAGGTCTTACTCTGATTCAAATACACAATTATTTCACTATCTGATCTCAAAGGAGACCTGGGACAGTATGTATGCTGCTTCAGATTTGGATACTAAATATGACATGTTTATATCAAATGTTAAATACTATTTTAGTGCGGCCTTCCCAGAGAATCCTAAAGAGTTAAAAAAAATCCAACCTTAAGAAAATAAAACTTACAGATGATGTTAAAGCAATTAAAGAACTCCTTATTGATCTAAATAAGAAAACAAAAAATATTGAATCGACTCATCATTTACGTCGAAATTACAATAAAATAAACAATCAATATAGACGCATGATCCGGAAATCAAAGTCGGATGAAACTTTGCGTAAAATTGAGAAATCTGAGAATAGATCTAAAACTGTGTGGGAAATAATAAATAGGAAAAGAAGGTCTAACAAAGCATGCTTACAAGAAATTAGTCTACAAACTGATAGCGAACAAATTACTCATCCTAAAGATGTTTGCGAGGCCTTTAATGCTTTCTTCTCAAGTGTTGGCAACAATAACAAATTGCATGAAAACAGACCATTTGCCAATATAGCCTCGGGTGTAACATGTATAAACTCCTTCTTTCTACGTCCAACAACTGAGACAGAAATAGACAGCATTATAAAAAGTTTGAAAAATAAGAAGTCATCCGGCTCTGATGAAATTCCTGCCTTTATTATTAAAAAAAAAGTATCACTGCACCTACTAAAGCCCTTGTGCCACCTAATTAACTTTTCATTTAGACATGGAGCATTTCCAAAGAGTTTGAAGACATCAGTGGTAAGACCTGTTTATAAAAAAGGCAACACAATGAGGTGTAATAGTTATAGACCAATGTCACTAGTGTCTGTTTTCTCAAAGATCTTTGAAAAGGCAATGGTGATAAGATTATGAAACTTTCTGGAACTAAATAAAATTATATCAAAAAGCCAGCATGGGTTTATGAAAAGGAGGTCCACAACTACGGCTATGATCAATTTCATTAATGATGTAGAAGTACAATTAGACTCTAAGAACTACACAGCTGGGATATTTTTTGATTTGAGCAAAGCGTTTGATATGGTCAATCTCAGCTTGTTGCTACAAAAAATTAACGACGTGGCTGTTCGGGGAGTGGCTTTGGACTGGGTGACTTCATACCTACAAGAGAGGAGGCAGTTTGTGGCGATAAGAGTGGTGGATGAGGCTGGGCAAGTGCGTCACTACTCCTCTACTGAGACCTCCATCGTGAGGGGTGTACCACAAAGCTCCGTCCTGGGTCCAGTATTATTTCTTTTAATTATAAATAATCTTCCTGTATCCTCTTCAGCCACTAAATTGACACTCTTCGCAGATGATACCTCTCTCTCAATATCCAGCTCTAATTTTGGTGATCTGGAACAAAAATCCTTTTTTGAAGCCAATCAATTGCTGCAGTGGTTTGACAAAAACTTGCTTTGTGTCAATTCCAAAAAGACACAACTGTTGAACTTTTGCCTAACAGAGAGATCTAGGCGTGATTTCAACCTTCTTATAGACGAAACCATAGTTTACCCTAGCAGTAGAGTAGGGGGATTGGTACATTTTTGGGATTGGTATTGGACGAGAGACTTAATTTTCACAACCATATTGAATATCTATCCAAGAAGGTTAGTTCTGGAATATTTGTGTTGCGTAGCCTTAAAAATTATGTAAACAATAAAGTCCTATTGGCAACATATTATGGGCTGATATATACCCACTTAGCATATGCTGTCCCTATTTGGGGTCACGAAAGTAAACAAACTCTATTCCTCTTTAAACTCCAAAAGCGGGCTGTAAGGACGATTTATAATATGAACAGACGCCAATCGTGGAAAGAAATCTTTCGAAGTACAGGAATATTGACTTTACCATCCATTTACATTCTAGAAACGTTGAAATTTGTCAGTCAAAACTTTTCAAAATTTAACTTTTCACATAAAACTTCTTATTCTCTCCGTAATCAAAATACAATACCAATCCCCAAACACAAAACATCTTTTTTCAAAAACCATACAGTATATAATGGGATTTGTTTTTTCAATAGACTTCCACTCTCTCTTAAGCTGGAGTCAGACACATCAAAATTTAGAAAACGTCTAAAAGGCCATTTGGTAAATCTTGCCTGTTACAGCGTTCGTGAGTTTTTGCCAGGAAGGTGACATAGGTTTGTCATATAATATATGTTAAGTGATGTCTCATATTAATTGTTACGAGCTATTAGTTAATATTAGCAATACTTGGCTAATGCAAATTATTATTGTTAATTTGGTCCAATAAAGATTTTGATTTTGATTTGATTTTATAATGAATGAATGTAAATGGAGAGAGAGCAGACTTTGCCAGTGCAGGTTGGACGGGCGGGCGTTGATAGAGTGTGGTTGACGAGAAAATGTAGTTATAGTGTGACGTTTTTACTATGTCCTAATTTATAAATAATTAATCACTATGTGGGTTTTACAAATAAGCAACACGTTATACTAAACAATTACTAAATTTATTAAATCTATAAAATTAACTTATTACAATTAAATGTATTATTTCCTTAACTTTAAACTATTGAGAAAAGTACAATTTACTATTAGGCCTACTGTTACAGTTAAACTAATCTATAATTACAATCTTCGATGGCATCAATAATTACAACTACTAATTGCAAAGTGACTAAATTCCTTTCTTTTAATTACAATTCCTAGCTCTAAAAAGTGGCTTTCCTAGATTATCTACTAATATTTACAATGACTAACTATAAAGTGACTCTACTAGCTTCCCTACTACCTACAGTCCAATGCTAACAGTTCACTCACAGTTTCTTCAGTGTCCCTTCAGAAGTCGTCCACAAGTACCGCAATGCTCCTTCGTTGATCCCCACAACGAACCACTCACCGGTAACTTCTCCGTAGACCACTTCACTATACACGGACACTTCACTCGCACTGTAGAACTGTCTCACTGTCGCCGCAAACACCTGGGCTGTAGGCTGTAGACTCACTGACTGACTAACTAACTGACTGACCGACACTGGTATCCGGGCCGTATATATCACCTGCAGGTCTCCATCTAGAAGCTTCTTGAATTCCCCTGCGTCCGAAGTTCCATGACAGAGCTGGCTCGTCAACCCAGAAGATTCTAGAAGTTCATTGAAGAGGTAAAGGGGCGTTCATGCGTAAGCCATTGTGCCCCAAAGGTTGTAAACAAGCAGGGCAGGTGGTCAGCGACCCATCCATTACTTCCGCATCACCGGTTCCCAGGATGGAGACCACTCTGAATGTCACAATAGTTTCCGAGAAAAGGTAGTTTAATACATGTATAACCTTCAACACCTTTTTATGTACAGACTGTAACTCCGTTTAGTTCAGTAAACGTCTCTTACGTGGAACATGGCCGCCATTACGAGGAAAGTTGATGTTTGCGGCCTTTCAGTCTCTCGGAGCCTCTCCAGAAAGTTACTAATTCAGAAGCAATTTGTCGTACAAAGGGCCTTTCATAAAGTTGGAATCAGTTTTGCAGCTTTCAATGCACTTTCATTCATGTATATGGAGCAAGAGTGGTGATATAATGACTTTCATTATGTGTTTATTGAAACTTAAAGTACATTAGGTAGAATAAGTTTATGTAGCAGTGCACAGAAAATAAAATAATTTATCGACCCCATTCAGCAATGAGATATCCTGTCAATGAATACTGTAACATATTTATTGATTTTTATGATGTAACACATGTGACAAACTACCTGTTTTTATAAAAGAGGAAAACTATTATATTAACATAAACTGGCAAAAAAGAATTGAAACAGCATAGTTTTAGCTACATATATTACGACTATATAGTGTTTTTATATAATTTTATTGGTAAGTAGTAAAGGATAATGAGTTACTCTTTGAGCTAATACGTCTGCTTAATATAGAGGTGGTTGTGGGCATCGAAATGCTATTTATAATAGATTAAGTAATGAATACGTTTTTTTATTTTTTCAAGATAGTTAGATAATATCATTACTATTATTGAATCAGATCTCCTTACCCAGTGGCCTTGACTGGAGGGTTCTGATGTTATTGCATGATAACGGTGTCAAATGACATCAAGCGTGGCTCTTCCTACTTGATGGACTAGCACGCAGCCCACCTGCCCGGTCACGGAGGTGGTTCGGAAGTCATCTTTAAGCCGTCAGTCCTCAGGTTATGTGTTCGCTCTACGAGACATTCCTTAACTCTTGATGACTTTTATCAACTTTTTGTCTGACCACTTTCCTTAACGACTTTACAACCCAAACGTGTCCAGAGTAGGACTACGTTTTCCCTGATGACTTTACAACCCAAACGTGTCCAAAGTAAGACTACGTTTTCCCTTACGACTTTACAACCCAAACGTGTCCAAAGCAGGACTACGTTTTCCCTTATGACTTTACAACCCAAACGTGTTCAAAGCAGGACTACGTTTTCCCTTATGACTTTACAACCCAAACGTGTCCAAAGTAAGACTACGTTTTCCCTTACGACTTTACAACCCAAACGTGTCCAAAGCAGGACTACGTTTTCCCTTATTATGACTTTACAACCCAAACGTGTCCAAAGTAAGACTACGTTTTCCCTTACGACTTATGAAAAGAATAATCAAGATATAGCCATTATAACTATTTAATCAACTTACTACGCAATTCTCAAATTATATTATTTTCAATTTTATACTATCAGTATCTTATTTGTTTCTTTATAAGTAATATATTACATGCCGTATTACCTAAAAAAAACTGATACATTACATGGTATTTCTTTTAGAATGTCTTTCTCTCTTATATTATGTGTCAAACAACCAAAGCACCAAATTTTCAGATACTTTTCACTTAATACGCCTTTGATTGTTTTTAATATCAAACAAATGTCACTAATAACACTTTATAACTAACGGTGCAGATCTAGGTCACCGTTCATCAGGATGGCTAGACGTTCATTTTTATTTTCCGTTAATCCAGTTTGACAATGTAGTTGGATAATTTTATGAAAATTAAATCTCACAAATTTCCAATAATATTATAAAGATTGAAACGTTCCTTGTTAGAGCTACATACATAAATTTTTACCTAGGTAAATAATTCTACAGGTTCAATACTATGTTTACAAAACACATTTTCGTTTACATGTTAGTTTTTTTCCCATTTCATTTAAAGAAGTTATGAAACAAACCAATGTTAGTAGAAACAAAACTCTTTGTTAGTAGGCCCCTATAATTTAATGACACTGCAGTGGGCCGCTAAGTTTTATTAGCTAATTTTAGACTGTATAGTGTAAGTTGTTATGTTTATTTATTTTGTGCTTGTCATCTCTACTTGACACGATGGCAAGTTATTCCAAGTTTGAGAATTGTTATTTTTGTAATTGATTTGTTATTGTGTCATAAATATTTTCTTATTTCTTATACTTCTTTCAAGCTTAATTCTACATTTCTTTATCACAATTAAAAAGATTTGTTTGTCACGTATCCATTGGAGAGGCAGAGAACTATTCCCTCTCAGTCACACACAGAACCAAGATCTCTTTTAGTTCATTGTCAATGCAACACTTTAATTAATCGAACATTTGTATGGAGGACGCCAGGGGTATAAAGAATATCTCCCAGTAAGCAGTTCCCTATGAGTAACTATTATAGAGCTCGCGATCTGCAGCAAATCGTGGAGTACGAACCACTTTATTAGTATAAGTATAGTATATAGTATAGCATTAGTATTACTTTTAGCTAACCGATAATACAGTTAGAGCGTGTATAGGGTAGGTGGAACTATATAATTAATTCGTTGGGACCAGTGAGAAAATGTCATACACATTGCATGTTAAGAGAGTAGTGTTAAGCTGATATATAACCATATTTTAATATTAACTTTAATATTGACGTTATCATCTCTACAAAGCATTAAGGGACTTTGGAGAGTACGTTACGAATATATTTAGAGACAAAAGCCCTTCACACAGAAATCGGGAAACCCAAGACTTCTTTTGACTAAAGCTACAATTAGTAGTTAGAGTATCGCTAATGATTTACCACTATACTTTAACTTGAAATAGACTTCTTCAAACTACAATATTTTTAAATAACTTAAATTATATAATTTGCATTTTTTACAAATACAAACGTTGGTGAAGAATTGACTGAAACACTGTGGGCTCAATGATCATGATATTCAATCTATTGTAGATTATTTACCTTTGATGCTCAGTTCTGCTGACAAAATACTCTTTTTTGTTATATTTCAAAGCATTTTAGATTTTTAAGCTACAATAGCTTGTAAAAGCATACTAAATGAACTGTTTAGCATCTCTCTTGGTGGTTGTTAGAGACATCCTATACATGTCCACACACAACACACACACTTAGAGTTGTTGTTTTACCGATATGTCCCGAACGTTTATAGATAACAACATCTACTGCTCGGTGGCTTGGCTGTTCCTTGGATGGGTGACCACCTAAGCAATCCCGTCCTTGCACGCAGCCCGCTTGTCCGGTCACTGGTGGTGGTTCGGAAGTCACCTTTAAGCCGTTAGTCTCCAGGTTAAGTGTTAGAAGAGGGCTTCTTAGCCCTAACATTGCTTGGAAAAATAAGACGATCTTTAACTTTCTTTTAACAATCATACAAACATCACTTAAACCTCAGACCTACTTTAAGTACATACATTCAAAGGCCATAAACTAATAATCAGAGTATATATTACTAAGGTATGATTACATTATATTATAAACTTAATATAATTAGGCAAACTTCATATAAATGCTGACAAAATAAGGTCCAGCAAAAAGTCCTCACCATGTTAGGCTCCATTCAATCATTTGACCTTTCTATCCATAATTATTAAAAAGTATGTTCTGTTAAATACATACATATATATTAAAACATTTTATTTCTATAAGCTGAAATTTGCAGTTATTTTCTAATTTAGTGTTAGTTCCTATAGGACACCTAATATTTAACTGATAATATCGATCAAATAATAATTTGACCTGAGAAAAAATGATTTAATGAAAACTAAATTGTGATGTTTTCAACTTTAGTTAGACTATCTGGTCTGTGATTAAAAAATTCGTTCGATCCTCATTTGTCTGCAATGTTACAAATCGTTTCCCATATGTTAATCACCATAATATATTTGTTATAAATTGTTTTAGTACCCATTTGTGTCAGAGCATCCACCAACAACATTGCTGTAGTTAATAAATTAATGATTAAACAAGTGGAAACACATGACTATTGACTACCAATCACGTCATACAGGGACCAAGTTTGAAATTCTATCATAGTTATATTTGTGTAGTTTTTGCCTGTTTTGACTATACCTAGTCTTATTAAAATTAATAAATTAAACAGATAACACTGTACCGTTTTACGTAATATTGCATAATTGTAGTATATAATTTACTATCCAACTTAACAAAACATGTATACTAACTCTACAAAAATACTTATTTTCCTCGTACGTAAGTTGTCTACTCAACATAGTATGTTTTACTATGTTGTCAAAATAAACTGCTATAGTACATAGATGAAACTGGTTAGAGCTCATTAAAGGAAGATTAAACAGTTTTATAGATAACATATAATTTGTATGTAAGTCGAGTAGATCTGAGCATTTGTAAAGGAAATATCTATTTCCCAACCACGTGGAGAAGGTGCTTTACAGTGAAGTTTGTTAGTGGTTTTATCCTGAAGTTTGGAAATACCAGATTACGCCAATTTAAAGGATTAATTTAAAACTAAGAGTATTCAAATATTCAATACGTTCGAACTACTTCTTTAGTATTTTGGTATCCATTGCTTGTCAAGTGGATTTAAAATGTATTGCAATATGGGGACTCATACAAATCATTACAAAGAATATTTTAGTTTTCACTCAAATGTTTATTAAGTATTTCGTTAGTAGTAGTATAAAAACTAACTAACCAGTCTATTTCAAAAGAGAACTATTGGTTTTCTATTGCTCTAGATATCTTAAAGAATGCAAAATCATAGCACTTTGTGGTTATATTCCAGTCTGTTTTATTCTATTAGCTGACAAATTGTTTAAATAGAATCTAAATAAAACTTTTATCCAAAACTAATATGTTAGTAAGTAAATTTTAAATGTCTCATCATAAAATAAATAAAAATTTTTCGAGTAAAATTGGAAAGGTTATTTTAGATTTTTTTTAATGGCAGAGGCATGATAATAAGAATCAAATTATTACTTTGTTTGAACTTGAGTTGTGTGCAACAGATTTGTCCTCTCGTATCATAGGACAAGGTCCGACCTCTTACATAACCCAAATGTTAACATATCATATAATTATTAGATTTTAATTTCATTAATTAAAATCCCTACGAAACATGACGTCTTGGTCTGTACCAGAGGCTGAATCGACATACATTTTTATCACATAGTTGTCCACATTTTAACATCTGCTATTTTGGTTGTTTTCCGTTATATGCCTCCCAAATACAATTAGGTTTGGTTAGGTTAGGTTTGGAAGGTAGTTAGATAGGTAGGTAGGTTAGGTTAGGTCACATGATTACAGCTGTATAACATAAAGTTTCTATTTTGGGGCATGTAATGGAATCCGACCGCCATTTTTATATTAATAAATAACTAGATAGACAACTAAATTGATGTCTAAAAATTCCCTTTAAGTTATAACAATGCTAAATATGTTTAAAAATGTAAAATCCTCAGAAAACCCAGTAGTTGGATATACATTAGATACTTGTATACTTTGTCTGGAACTATTTTTTTTCAGTACGGTCAGTATAAATTTCAAATTGGTAAAATTCATCCAAATTTAGAAAGCATAGCCCTGAATAGTTGTATTTTTGAAAGCAGTATTATATTAGTAAATCGTAGCCTAGTTAAGTATTACTGTATGTATGAAGGATAGAGGAGATGCAACCAGAATATGAAAGGACTTCAATGATTATGAAAGGGACTCGGAAGTTATTAGACCGTCCATTGTATTCCATGACTATAAGGAGTGCACATTATCAGCACCAAGGATTTACAAGCTTGGATTCACCCAGAATCAATGATTAGTTTCCAAAACAGATTATCACACTGATTATTAATGGGCTGGATTTTAATGGTTAAAGAAAATTTTCATTATAATTTACTCAATGATAAACTGGCAATGTTACCTTGAAAGTTAATTTGTATTAAAAGCACATATATGGAAGTGCCTAAACGTGTATACAGGATGTTCCATGAGAATCCTCGCAGATTTCTGGAAATTAATCCTTGGGTGGGAAAAATGTTTTCTGAGAATAGGTCTTTAATACATTGATTCATATTAAATCTACAGCCATAGTCGTTTGAGTTTTACATGTATCTGAAAGTCCTACCGATAGAATTTTAATTAAAATTAAGTAAAATGTCGACAAAATTGTAGTTGGGTTTAAACTTATAAGCAAAGAAGTTAAAATTTAGTAAATCTATTTAGAATATCAGTAAGTTTATGAAATAACTTTGTTAAACATATTATTAACCAATTTTAACAGTAAATTACTATAAATATATCTAACCGATTGAACTATAAATTCATAATAAATTATTAAACATCATACAGACCAACATACGGACAATGAATTGATTTATAAAACGATTCATTATATTTTCTTCTACGTCAAATGTATTACTACGTGATGGCAATATTTCATACAGTCTTTATCATCTGTTACATTTATTTTTACATACCTTTTTAAGTAGAAAAATGGTTACAAGTTAAAATTTAGTAAAATAACCGGTTAAATTACGTTTGACGTAAAAGAGATGAGCAGTATGTGTACATAATACAGTTTATAAAATGTATATCATTCACCTAAGAAAATGAAATGTATTGTGAACGATGAAAATGGAAAGGGAATTCATAAATAAACAATAATCAAACTTCCTCTGAATAATTTAAATAGAACCTTAACTTAAATGGGTAACAACTAATCATAGGAAGTTATGTTTACTCACTCTTCCTCGACTTTGTAATTATAAGACCTTCATACTATACCGAACACAATTTAAATAGAACCTTAACTTAAATGGGTAACAACTAATCATAGGAAGTTATGTTTACTCACTCTTCCTCGACTTTGTAATTATAAGACCTTCATATTATACCGAACACAATTTAAATATAACCTTAACTTAAATGGGTAACAACTAATCATAGGAAGTTATGTTTACTCACTCTTCCTCGACTTTGTAATTATAAGACCTTCATACTATACCGAACAGAATTTTCAAATCAAAATCCATTCTTGTTCTTCTTATTTTATTTATTTATTTTTATTTTTTTAACCTCACTCTCCAGTGTATACAATCTAAGCGAGAACTGTTTAATCAACCAGTGAAGTATCGACTGTTAGCAGTACATCTAAAATTGGAACTTGAACTCCACAATTCGAAGGCTTAGTCTCGTGTCGGTTATCGAGGGGGGACATAATGCCATCCGGTGAGCAGAATTGGCAGTGATCTGCTACTCTCCCTGCACCGCCTCATCAACGAACAGCACTGATAAGCTCACAAACATACTAGGTACTTACAGAGTTAACAGCCCACCTACCCACCCTGTGTTCATCAGTTTATATCAGTCATAACTTGACTGATACGTCACTCACTAAACTGACGTAAACAGTTTATGATGACACTAACCTCCGAGTCACCGGCACAGGACTTGACACAACTACCAAATACGCAGTTAGTAGATAATTGACACAACTACCGAATACGCAGTTAGTAGATACTTGTCACAGCTACCAAATTCGCAGTTAGTAGAAACTTTACACAACTACCAAATACGCAATTAGTATAAACTTGACACAACTACCAAATACGCAATTAGTAGATTCTTGACACAACTACCAAATACGCAGTTAGTAGATACTGTACTTGACACAACTACCAAATACGCAGTTAGTAGAAACTTGACACAACTACCAAATACGCAATTAGTAGATTCTTGACACAACTACCAAATACGCAGTTAGTAGAAACTTGACACAACTACCAAATACGCAGTTAGTAGAAACTTGACACAACTACCAAGTACGCAATTAGTAGATTCTTGACACAACTACCAAATACGCAGTTAGTAGATACTGTACTTGACACAACTACCAAATACGCAGTTAGTAGAAACTTGACACAACTACAAATACGCAATTAGTAGATTCTTGACACAACTACCAAATACGCAGTTAGTAGATACTGTACTTGACACAACTACCAAATACACAGTTAGTAGATATTTGACACAACTACCAAATACGCAGTTAGTAGAAACTTGACACAACTACCAAATACGCAATTAGTAGATTCTTGACACAACTACCAAATACGCAGTTAGTAGATACTTGACACAGATAAGTATGCAGGTGAAACGCCTATTTGAATATCCATTCTTATTAACATATCTTTAAAATGACACCATTGGAATCATTAATATAATTTTTTATACAATTAACAAAGTGGACATAAGTACAATGATGCTTGCCTCTCTTTTGACCTAATCAAATATTTCAAATTATGGTTATCCAACCCAACACGAAAAAACGAAAAAAATATTTGTATTTGTGGTTTTAAAACTACATTAGTGTACTGGGCTGTTTTCCATATAAAATTGCAAAGTCATTCAATTTTATTATTAGGAATAAATGAATAGTTTGTAAATTATTGGCTCTTTTACGAAAACCATCATATCATACGTACATTGTTGCAATAATTTATAAATTTTCAAAAAGATTTATAGAAATTATTTAGAAAAAACTTTTAAAACTTAATTTCCATTTAAGTAGTATATCACCTAATGTCTTTTAAACTAATGCTGTATTACTCGCAGTTGGATAGGAATAGATAACCGACCTCTTAAGGATAATTAACAATATCACTTCCAAGAAAAGTTTAATGAAGTGAATTTATATTTATCTCAAAATATACGTTCCATTTATTGAATATTTATATTAAAAATTCAACCAGTCTATGATAGTTTGAATGCGCACTATTTAATGATTGATTTAATTGTTAAAATCAGCATTGTAGATTGCTTTGATAGTATGCCACATACACACACAAACAGAATCACTAAACGGATTAGATGATTAACATTTTAATCAGTAAGACCTGCTTCGTTCGAAATGGAGAATAGCAGTACTGAAATATGTAAAATATGTAAATATGTAAAATAAGTCACAGCTGTTTTATGCTTTAACGATTTCCATGTTTATGTAGTTTTTGTTCAACAACATGTTGCTGCAAGCAATCCTCTTAGCAATAATTAACAGAATTGTTCATGTGAATTTTTACATTGTAATCGTAATTTTAGCCATAAATGCGCAGTTTTTATTTTTACGAAAAGAGTTTGACTAACAATGTTGAAGCATAATATAAAATTTGTATTTAGTCAGCCAGTTATTCAAATGAATACAGGTGAGCCGTTTGCACATTACGATCGTCTCTCTCGGACAGATCAGTCTTACTCTCTGTGTTCCATTAAGTTTTAGTGTCTTTGTTTTCGTTTTTGTGTTCCGTGATTTCGTTTACTATATTCCTTGTCGTTGTCGGCAAGCTCACCATTCTAGCTTGGCAGCCGACAACGACATGTTTTGTGGCTATAAACGTTTAGGTAAGTGTTCGTAAAATTGTTTGCCTTTGTAACTGTTTGGTTAACAATATGGTTTATTGAGCTTTATTTTGTTCTCTAATGAGTGTTGTTTCAGTAATTAAAAAAGCTGTTGCCTGTTTGTGAAAATGGTTTTATTTTCAGCAGGCCTAGGTTAGGCCTATGTGATGACGTATTATGATACTGTATTTATATTTTTTATATTATTTTGACCTGTTGAACTGTTTTTAGTTGTAATTAAAATTCGTATTTTAATTGTTTAATAGTAAACTCAGAATATTTTTTCTGTTTTATAACTATTAGACTTGATAGGTCTAACAAAGGGTGTCATGTTGTTGCCAGACACGGCAGGTTTTTAGTTATGTAATGCTGTCATGTAAAATTGTTAACTTTATCCTTTTTTCTTAGTTAATTAGTTTAACCAGTTGGAATTGATTTTTTTTTAATTTTAAGTAAATACTTAATTGGGTATTTATGTAGTTTCTGTATTTCTTTATTTTGTTTTAAAAATTTTACATTTTAACTGTCATGACAGCTCATATTAGAAAAACTAATGTTGGCTTTTTTTAATCTCGTCCCTTTATGTATTTATTTTGTTTTCTCGCTTTTGTGGAGCCAGGCTAAAATATGTTTTGTGCTGTGCTGTTTCTTAAGCCCTCCGGGGTCGGAGAGTCATGGACGGGCACTTACATGGCTACTGACGGCGTTTTCCTAGAGGCACAGACCGTTTTCCTACGGGCTGGGACTAGCCTCTACCTTGCGTCCCAGAAGGGGCAGCCACTTATTCACCCTTTCCACGCTGTCCATCCATCGGCCTTCAGGATGAAGACATCGACATGCAGGTGACCCAAACCTCTTCTTGCCTCCAGATTTGAACATTGTACATTGAACATTGAACATGTAGTTATTTGAAAATGAAGAACATTCAGTTTGTTTAATATTACAGTGAAATTTTAAAGCGAGATATATTTCTAGATTTTATTTTTATGTTGTTTAGTTTATATTTTTGTTTGGTGGTTATTTCTTTTAAAGAACGGGATTCTCAGATAATTCTTCACTTGGTTGTACCCATTATGAGCCGCCCAGTTTATCCTGCTGGATTTCGGTGTAATTATTAATGTAATTCTTTTGTTTTTTTTTAATTTTTCCAAATTGGCCAAAACCTTCCAAATTAATTTTGTTGCCCGAGGGCCCGTAAGGTAAGGTGTCATTTAAAAATTTTGTTATCTGTAGTTATTGTTTTCTAGTTGTAGTTTATTTATTCATGTATTTTGTTATTTAATTATTCTTGTATGTGTTCATTGTTATTATTTATTTATTATTGTTATATATTTTTGAGGACCTATTTATATATTTAAAAAAATGTTTTTAGGCCTAATCATTTTGATTTACATTTTCTTAATACTTTTGCACTGCTAATATTTGATAATCTTGTTTTTTTCCTTTTGGTTTTTTCTTTATTACTTCTTTTGCTTCGAGGCCAGAAAATATATTTATAAATGTTATGTAACGTTGGATAAATATCATAAATTTTCAGAAACGATCAACGACTGTCTGTAAATAATTAAATTTTTGTTATTTGTAGCGTAATATATTTTTAATACTTTTGAATTAATTTTTTTTTAAATTTTCATGTAATAAACAATATTTTTGCTATTCAGTTTGTGTTTTTTTCTTCTGTATCATCCGCCTCAGTCTGGTGCCTTCGCACCCACCCTCGATAGGTCTAGCGCAATGTTCTGATAGTACGAGGGTGGGTTGCACAGGCAACTTCCGTCTTTTTGGGAATTTTATTTAGCCTCGGTTTCCTAAATTAGTATTTTAGAACATTATCAGTGTGTCTGTTGACTCAGTTTTCTCAAGGATATCCGTTGATATACCAGAGTAATATCCTCGGCGTGAACAACATTTCTGGATACTGAATCTAGTAGTGTACACGTTGTAAAGCGACGAAGAAAAAACAGAATTCTTAGGAATGACCATCGTTTAGTGTATGAAAGGGCTTTCCTTACGGGTCAAGCAAACTTTGATTAATTTTTCGTCACTTATAATGGTGCTTTAGGAGCAAAATAAGGGTTGAACGTGGCAAAATATGATAAAACTTGAAAATAAGGCCTAAACAGTGTCATAGGCTGAAGTAAGATCTATAAATGAGTCTCAGAAACCTCCCTCTCAGTTTATTATGATGGAGGCAAAGAATAGTCAAACCACTGTCAATTTGGGAGTCATATTAATTCTAACACGGGAGAATCTTGTATCATTTTATAGATAATAATCACTTTGGTAACAATTATATTATGTATCCAATTGTTACTCGTATTTAAGGTTAATTCCTATTTTACATGTTAAAATTTTAAGTTAGTATAAATTTATAATAATTAATTTTCAAACATGAAATCAACAAACATATTCTTACTCATAAATTTAAGTTCATCAAGAACTCCAACTAAACAGTTGTTTCATCACAAAATTTATTTTCCTTAATTAATGTTCATTAAAAATGCATTTTTGTTGATAGTTAATTATCAATAAATTTGTAATTTTAATTCATTTATTATTCTCAATGTAAATATTCAAAAATGTCTTCCTCTATACAAATATGAAAAAAATTCATACACCACTAAATAATTTATAAATCAACAATTAATCATATAAAATTATTTTTATAACAAATAGGCAGTAACTTTCGTAAATTATTTTAAAACTTTAAGCTATATTCTATTTTTTAGACATTATAACTTACTAAAACTGTTAATCATTATATTTTTTAATAAGATCTACTTCTTTAGTATGAGGTTTAAATATATGAACAATATAAAACCATAAAGTGTCTATAGTAAAGACGATCGTTTGAAGCCCCACTCAGAACTAATACGCCCTTTGAGTCAGTCAGCGAGTTCCCGTTTCGCTTATTGAGAGTTTTGGTATTCTGTCACCTTGGTTTGATAAATGTTGAATACATTCTTTGTTAGACGTTGATTGAAAACTGTCAACTCGGAAGACATTATATGCACATATAGTTAAACTGTCATAATGGTCTTTTGACGAGGTGTTTCCATTATATTTTAAATAATTAACAACCCTATATTTTCAATGGGGCAAACGATCGAATTTACTCTTAGTGACCACAAAGTTGAGAATGTGTTATTATTAATCTTCATCTTCTTGTGGAAAACTTTGTTATAAACGTATAGTATGTTACTAGTCAACTAAATATATATTTTTTTCTAAATAGATCGTATCACAAATTTATTTTATTTTTTAACAAAAGAAACATTACAAAATATTGACATTCTTTGGGAGTTAATAATAATATTACACCATACATTGCAATTTACTTCCGGGTGATGTAAGTTCAGTTTTAAATTTAACAACCAAAATATTATAAATATAAAAGAGAACTGCATATATTTTTTCAATTTTAGTACATACACCACGTGTTAATGAAATGGAATAAACTTACTTCAATTTATAAAAACAGATACAAAATATATTCGTACTGGCAAGAAGTAACTTCATTTTTATAAAGTACGTTATTTCATATACGTCACTGGTTTTTTAAAATTACCTTACATTGTGTATTTTATAATACTTTTGATAAAAATGAAAAGGACTACTTTAAATCTTGTTGCCTACATTGACGTTAGCCTGTTCTAGTCGGGAGGAAGTTTCGTCAAGCCAGTACATTGACAGGCTAAGCTAATCTCGTTTTTCCGCTGTATGTACACTTCACCCTTTTCACTAAAACTAATGTGTTTGTACTTGTATTTATGTAGCACGTTTAAAAACACAAGAAGAGGGTTAATAAACAATTCACCTATTCCTTTATCGTGGTTTTGTATGTAAAAATTTTGTGAATATCATAAGTAATAACCTCTATTTAGTCTATCGAGTTGGAGTTAATGTAACGAGGCTCTCGGAAATGAGCTATTGTAGAATGTACATGTAGTAGGGAAATATTTTGGTAAATACCGATTGGACGTTTTCACTATGTAAATTGATAAATTCACCTTAAACCAGTTGACTTAAACAGATTCATCAATATTTATCAATCTTATTATATAGTATTTTCAAATTGCCGAAAGCTTGGTGCTCGCTCTATTCATAACATTCAAAATTACTATTTATAAATTGAAATATTTTATTTATCATACCTTAAATATACACTCACTGTATCTATACAAATACTATAAACGTATTGGAAATCACATTTCTCCTTTATAATAAACTGATTAAGATGGTATCAGCAAGGATTTCATTAAGGCAGAGGCGTGAAATCCTTTTCCAATAAAGTCGGAGAGTCCCTTCAACATAAATGCCAATACCAGTTCTCAGTGTGTACCATGTGGACACTGATGGACTTGTGTTTAGAGTTTTTATTTTCGACATTTTGTTTTATTTCAGAACTCTCTGACAACACTTTGTGGATTCGCTACTATAAATATTAAAAACTTATTAACCAACGATGTGAATAATGAATGTTTAAATTAGTAATAGAATATGGACTCCATCAATATATAAATAAATCATAATAAAACCGATTTCATGTTTGTACTATGTTATAGTTTTCCATGTATAAATCTCCTGAACAACATTTTTTTTATTTACTGTTTTTATGATTTTCATATGGAAAAATAAATCATCACAAATTCTGTCGTATATTTCCATTTCTATTTGTTATTTACCTTAAAACAATTTTTAATCTGAACTGATTTACTGGCAAGAGATCTTACTTTGGCAATCTCAAGTTCTAAATAATAATAATAATAATAATAAAAAAAAAACATTAAAATAAAGTGTCGGAAATGCAGAGTTATGATTAGGGAACACAGTTACAAAGTGTAAATTAGGTAACCTAGCTAATTTGTTTGTCAATGTGTTTTTACCGCATGTAATTTGTATCACTACTGTCTACATTTGTCTACTACAATGTGTGACATATTATACATTATTTCCTGTTGTTACCTAACAGTTACTAAACTATTGTTTAGTAAACTGTTGTTACTAAACAATAGTTTAAATCGATTTACTTTAACGATGTTTCTTTGTAAACAAAATCACGAGTTTAGATACGGATGAAAACCACATGCTCCTGAAGATATTTTGTCAATAGCAGAAAAATATTTAAAATAAGTTCATAAATATTACAACATGCCAAGGTTACCCCTCAAAGCAATTTTAGTTTTAATCTTGTAGTCTAACCGTGTTTATTAATATAATATTAATATAATAATTCAAAAAACTGTCTACGGAAAATGTATTGAAATGTGTTAATACCTTTACATGATTTGAAGAGGTAAATTATTACAGGGCTACAGTCTTTGTACTCGAAAAACTATTCTCTCTTCTGTGTCACTAAGAAATGTTTCACGTAAAACAAAAAACACTGAGATGAAGAATATTTCTAATGTTTATTCTTATTTGTTTAGTATTTTTATAGTTGAGCTTGTTTCGTTTGATAGTGAAAAGTTAACATCATGATCACAAAATACGTTACCAAAGCCATGTAAGAACACATTTAACGATAATCTGTTATGGAGTTCAATATACTCGGTGACTTAATTTTTTACAGTCATCAATATTAATTAGTGAATTAATTTGTGTAACATAAGCGTGGATAATTTTATACTAGGTTGGTATTTACTAAATTAATTATTGTAGATCATCGCTGAATTCTTGGGAATAGAGCTAAAATTAGATGCTGCCCAACGGGGTGAAACCAATATTGGCATGTGGTGGACAATATCTAATTTTATTGCCCTTTGCTGTGACCCTTATTCAATATGTACGCTATTTTTGCAAGCGTAAAAATAGCCACAAATATTTTATTGGTCCCTAATCTTAACAAAAATGTTTGTATTGGCCACGTCAATAACAGGTATGAGTTTTATATTACTTAGTCCAATAAAGAGTCAGAGAACACGCATGAAAACTGTCCGTTAACTATTTTTTGAACATCAGAGGGTTTAACTCCAACTTCATTCAACTTCTTTGGAAGCGAAATGAACAACTGTATTCCATAGCTTTTGAAAAATGAATTTGTAGAATGAAAAGTGAAGATCTTCTAAGAAATAAATGTATCTCTGTAGTATTGGTGATTATGTAAACCGAAGACAGCATATGACATATACGGATACAGGACTACATTGTAGGTACAAATGATTGGTCGACAAAATGTTGCCATTCTTCGGAAGAGAAAAATTCCTAAACCCATTTTTGCACTAACGGAATCAATATGTAGACGAAAATGTAGTTATTTATCCAATATTATACCTAGAAAATATATATGATTTACGGTTTCCAAAAATGTCATCTAACGATATGACAGTACCTTACCTGTCATTATACCTTTGTCTTTTATGATAAAAGGAAGAAGTATGGTTTTGTATACATTTTATGAAGGCAGGCTGTCACCAAACCACTGAAGCAAACTGTTGGCTTCAAAAACTATCAATGCATATTGATGGTTAAAAATAATACAAATCACAATTAACTAATTGTAAAAATAACATATTAGTGTCTTCGTGTTCGGATAGGTAAGTGACCCTGAGACGTGAGGAATCTCTGTCAACTGACTATTTATGAATGTCTAAGTTATGTATTTATGTATTGTCCTGCATTCATATACAAAAAGTATAGGATTCGAAATCCAATAACATATATTATTTAGATAATTATTAATATAAGTAAATAACATCATATTAGACATATTATTTACACTATTTACAGTACGAAACAGTTGAAGCATAAGCAACCGTGTAGCTTAGAAATAGTGATTCTAAACCGTATAAAGTTCTTAATTTAAACGTCTAGTAATGCAACTAATTAATTTCTTTTCTGTAAAATTGTATTTTCTTAACTGAGCAAGACAGTGTAACAAAAAAATGAACAACAAGACTTATTACTTGTTAAACTAATAAGGGGAAAGGATTATAATACTTCATATGTTCCAACCAACGGTTGAAGGTGAATCGATCAAGAGGTAAGTGAGGTACATCATCAGGATTCCCTCACTTACCTCCATTCTACTCGTATTTCCCTCCCACATGTCAATTTTAAACGTTCATATTTGCGAGAGCCCCTTACAATAAAAATACAAAATGCAAAAATACTATGGTGATCGATTTCGGTGAACCACGCTCACCATCCTCATACCAGAGGGATTCACAAAAGAATGGAAAAAGATGTTCTACAACTAAATTTATAGGCCTATGATCACGTGACCCCATTGGCTGGAATCGTCAAAATGGCGACTGCTGCGATTGGTTAATCCCTATTGGCTGTTATTTCTGTTCTTTTAGTGGCTGAAAATACATTATTAAAAACTATTTCGGAATCAAAATTAACCTGTCCATTCATTAACATATCACGATCCTTGCATTTTTATTTAAAAATAAATAACTCTTCCCAAGCATTCATAATACGACCCTTCTTACAAACTTTTAGAATGTTTTCTAATAGTTGAAAATTACACATTTTCACCTATTTTATTCAAACTTTGGGTACGATTCAGAAGGTGTTTAGCTACATTAGATCTTTAATTTTTTTTATCTTTTATTCGCTTCTGTATTTTCAGCCAATAGTACTATTTTAACCAATAGTATCACACCAATTTGACGATTCCAGCCAATGGTGTCACGTGATCATAGGCCTATAAATTGAGTTGTAGAACACCATTTTCCATTCTTTTGTGAATCCCTCTCGTCTGAGGAAGGTGAGCGTGGTTCACCGAAATCGATCACCATAATATTTGTGCATTTTGTACTTGTATTGTAATATGTTTGTTCATTTTGTGCTTATATTGTAATAAATTTGTGTTGTGTGACGTTTACTTGTACGTTATGTCCATAAAATCAGTTGCACATAAAAGATATTCGGTGCGATTTTTTAAAAATTTTGTAAATTAAAGCATGTAATCCTGAGATATGTAAGGATAAGTGAGCCTTAGACGGAGTTATGCTTGGAGTGGATACAGCATATCAATTTGGCCTTGTCAACATATCCGTTACAATACGAACATTTTCAGTTTTAACAATAAAATTTGAGGTGATAGTTGCACAAATAAAAGTACAGATGTATGAAAGTATATATTTTAGTAATTCTTGTTTGACAAAATTATGCAAATTGATAAGCTTTTTGAAGAGGGAATCAGAACATTGTACTTTAGTCAAGAAGTTGTCAACAATCTAAAAAAAAAAAAACTAAATAACTTAAAAACCTTATAAATGTTATCGTAAGATAACGCCGTCATGCGACATCGAGCGTGGCTGTTCCACAGAGGAAATTATACAGAGGTTGCTTTCTTATGGCCACAGGAAACACCTCTGTGGCATTTATATGTAGTTTACAACTAATGTACATCTTTTGTAATAATTACTACATTAATCCTTGAGGTTTGGAAGTAAAAAAGGAGGAACTGACAAGGTATTGGCTTAATCATCGCATGGCAAATACGTTTAGCGAACTATTGGACGTGACCTCTAGTTTCTTCTTCTCTGTAGAATAACCTCTGCCTTGGATGGGTGACCGGTGATGGATCCCGTCCTCGAATTTGGCCCTCCTGCCTGATCCCTCGTAGGGATTTGGAAGTTAAAATTTTTGATGTTATCCATTAGTCTCAATGTCAAGTGTTAAAGAGGTCTTCTAAGACCCAACTTAGCCTGGTAAACAATACTTTCATTAAACTGTAGCCTAATATGATGGTTAGGAAATCATCTAATCTAGCTTTTGGTTAAAATTTCAGCTACGGAGATTAATTTGAAAATTGTTTTTATATTTGTTTCTTGTAAGCTAAAGATATAGATCTATAAAATGCTATTTTCTGTATTACAGTTACAAAAGTTCTAAATTTAAAATACAAAAGTTTTTGAAACTAATATAATTCTCCAAACAAATAGAATATGCTATTTTTCACAAAAAAAACTATGATCTATCATCAATTAAGTAAGCTTTATAACATTTACTTAAAACATATCTTTTCAGTCTTAAATAAAAATAAAAAAGTCTTGTATTCTCGGTTAGATATTTTAAATATAGTACTGCGTTTTACCTTACATTTACCTTACAGTATAAAATGTACAGACAAAACTTCACTGAGGGGAAGACAAGGTCAGCGTAGGCTTAATCAAACTACTTCCCGACGATAACTAGTTAAGTCAAAGAAGACAAGATTTAAAGTAGGTTACATTGCTAATGATTAGGATGGTCTTTACTATCATCTAGAGTATTTTACAATAACAAACGTAAGGAAATTTCACAAACCAGAGAGAAATATCAAATAAAATAATTCTTTAAAAAACTTATTTCTTACAAAAATATTTTGTTGCCTGTTGTTTTAAGTTATTAGTTGAAATAAATATAGTATAGTTTATTAACCCGTTCTGTATACTACAAATGAACATTAAATAACACTGTCATTCCTGGTCTGAATTATTAAGTCAATTTTAATCTTGAGCTGGTAGTGCTCGGAAGTATATGGTAATTTCAGGGTTAATATTATAAATCCGAAACACATCTATACTTGTTAATATTCTATTACTTATTCGAATAAGATATATTTTCAAAATGATTTTTTTAGAAAAATGTAACATCAGTTAAATAACTAAAATTATTTAGTTGTAACGCATTTTTTTGTAAACAGACAAAGATTATATCAAATACGTTACTAAATTACTAGTCATTAAATGTAACGTTAATCGTTTTCCCAATAAAAATGTTGAACTGGCATGCGCTTGGAGAAAAAATAGAAACACGTTGTAAAAAAAAAGAATATTACAATAGTGTAAGTATAACGAACATAATGTTTCTCCTAAGTTGGCAATTTCCAAACTGCGTCTGACAAAGCATTGAATGAACATTTATGAAACCAAGATGACAGAATACAAAAATTGTGTATTAGTGAATTATGAACTTGCGATGGCAAATTTCCATTCCAACCAATTAGTTCAGAGTGAGTTCTTAAATGATCGTCTTTAATCTTTAAAATAGGAATTTATTAGTTTTAGATCGTTCTTATATTTTTACATTTCGCTTCATAATTATATTATATTTTGAAATTAAATATTTACGCTCAATTATTTTAAATTAAATAAGATAAAACAGATTTTTTGTATAAAAATTCGGTTTAAAAGTAAATACATATTCAATAAATATGACAGTTCAGAAATTGAAGGGTTTATACATAAATATATTTTTTACGATGAAACAACTGTTTATTTAGTATAATTTATGATCGAAGCTTATCTTATATTTATGAATAAATTTATATAATTTTAATTTTAGCTATGGCCTAGAGTTGTTACTGGTCCATAGGTTATAATTTCCTTATTGGGTTTAATAAATAAAGGTAGTTTGTAAGTCCTCAACCAAACTCACCATGATTTTCTTTTCTCTACAACGAAAAACAATATATATTAGATATTTGGCTTAAATATTATTATTATTGTGTATCTGTATATTTTAAAACTAACTCATTCTGAAACTAGACTAACTTCACGTCTAACGTACCATATAGACACAAACCTTAAAAGATACAAACCTTAAAACAACTCAACCGTAACTAATGTGAATAGTATATATTAAAGGAACCGAGATTCCCTTGAATCGGGATGATATGACTCTCGTATCGACATAAAAGTTTGTTTACTATCAGGCTCCGTTATAAACAAAAGGAAGGATCCTTGTGATACTCGTTCACTATCATGTTATGTAGACACCGCCTACCACATTATTTCACCCATAGACATAGCCACATAGACTAATATGGGTTTTGGACGTATATATTCTTGTTTATATCAAGTTTGCTGAACCCGTAAACTGGGACTCATATTTTCACTGGGCACAGCTTTAATCTTCAACCATATATTTGCAGAATACTCTAACTTATCTAAGTGTATCTCAACCAAAAGCAGTGCGATAAAATAATTTTTTTTTTAAAGGATGTTATTCGGGTAATCATTTCATTTAATTACAATTATTTATCTGATGAAGGGGAAATTTATCACTAATGCGTACTTATTCTAATACCAGACAATCTTTGGAAAACTATTAACTATATTTTACTAAACGATTACATCCCATTGGAGCCCATACACTCACTAAATTAATGACTTCCCATCAGTTTAGTTCAGGGTGTTATATCATGCACGTGCACTGTCAACGTAGGTCAAACATGGTAAATACTACTAAGGTAACTACTTATGTATGGCCCTCCCACCCATCCACTTACGATTGACTGATGGTAGGTCAGGTATATTAATGATAACTGATAAAGTCATGATACAACAACTATTAATATTTTATGAAACATAGTTACAAAATATCTTCTTTGGCTATTCATAATTTAGAGATAAATGTTTTATTTAGTTCAAGATATAAGTTTGATTGAACTCAGTTAAAACATTAATAAAACACAGAAAATTGTACCGATTTTCTAGGAAGCTTTGCAAAGCAAATCAAAGCTGAAATTCTTTCAAGCTCACAAGTGTTTTACAATCAATTGCAGACAGCATTAACTATTCCTTTGCAGAGTTTGTCCTAAACCTACTAAATGGAACAGATGTTATTTTGACGCAGCTCTTGATTTTAAATGTTACGTTTGTTATTGATGTTTTTATTTGTTGTTGAAATCCTTTATTGTGAAGGATTCTTTTATATTTATAATTCATATAGATACTCTACTTCTTAAAAATGGCCAAAAGTGTTTATTTTTTATTTATTTATTTATTATTTTTTGAGGAATTCCAAAGATAACTATCATAGTTTACTTCCAATTGTTTTTTACACTGATAATATTATTGGAATTCTTTAATAACGCATCAATAACTAATAAATAAAACAAATGACACCTTCCGTGTTATGTTTGTTTATTTTCATCCAAAACATATGGTATTTATTTATATTTCATAACATATGATTCAGTTTTTTTACTCTTTAAAGCATTAAGGTTTTTTAGTTATACATTAAAACCATGGACTATAAAACATTGAAACCAATATCTTTGTGCAATTAATTACGGTTATTTTTTTACATTGTGATTCTTAGTTTTCTTGTGGTAAAACATTACTTTGGGCATAATTTTAAAAATGTTTTTACAAAACTATTTTTTCTATAAATGTACACTCTCAACTTTCACATCTAAAGTATAATATTTATTATTTTCTTACCCTTGATTGCAGCAATATTTTATTCATAAAAGTTAATGCACCCATACTTAAAGAGACTTCCTCATTAGTTAGGGGCTGGAGTGGAATGGTGAGGCAGAGAGAGATATAGAGGGCATGAGGAAAGTCACTGTAAGCTTGGGTGACGAAGCAGTACAGTCTCAAGCAGCTAGCTATCAATTTGGACTTAACATATTTCCAGGGTATGTAATATGTTAAGTCACCCATCGTAAGGGTGACACATTGCCTATACATATATATATATATAGGCAATGTGTAACCGAGTGATTCACATTTTATTTACTTGATTATCGATTTGACTATATTCATTTTGTTCAATTAATTATTTCAGTTAAAGAATTATGTTTATAATGTATCAAACACAAAACAAATGCTTTATTTCAAAACACATGTAAGGTTTGTTAAAATTATAAACATTTGTTGCATTGGGAAATGTGTAAAAAAAAATAAACCAGCAAATAATTATGAAAAGCGGCTACGATGGCATGCTTGAAAAGAATTCAACACAAAGAATTAATTGTTTTATAACAGAAATATTGTACTAGAAAGAGAGGCATAGAACAGTTTTATCCTCTGCACATCTCTTCTGATGAGTTTGTGTTAATGTAGGACAGCTTTAAATGAATATTAAGCGTTATGTAAACAATTATTAAGAATATTGTTACTAGTGATTAATATAATTGATTTGTAATATATTGCTACATTTTTGCTAGGGGATAAGAAATAAATTATCATAAATATATTTTCAATTACTATGATTTATAACAAAATAATTTATGTATATTTTGTAATTGTAATATCCTTTACTAAGAGAATCATTATCGTATAAAAATATGAAGGGGTCCCTAATTTCGGTTACTAAACCAACTCAGAGGAGGTTTTGTTGATATCTAATTTATATTTCAAATCATTACCTGTTTGACAATACTGACCAATCCCAAACTACCTTTTATCAAAAGTTATATTTAAATAAGTTGAAGCGAGTGAGCCGATAACCACGAGGTCAACTCGACGTAACACAGTTTGGAGACTCCAGTTTGGATGCTTGAACAGATGAACCCGATAAAGCAATGGTCATGAAACTTGTTTTAAAATGTTTACCAACTCAGGTTAGGTTGATTTATATAAATACTGTAATATTTGGGTCACGTGTTTAATTTTATATTTTAATTAAAACGAAAAAGTACAGGTTTTTAAACTCTTTCCGTACAAATATCAACATTACAACTTTGTTTATTGAATATCCGCAATTCAATGAAAATTAATCTTTATTAGGTAGTTGGCTATATTATTGAAAGCATGTTTTTCAATTTTCAAAATTTGTATTATATTACAAAAAATGACTTGTAGATTTTGTAAAACAACTTTTTCTAAACAATGGTTGATCGGACGACGACAGGCTTGATATTGATATAATCAGCCAATGTTGCGTCTTGCATTATGACCAAGGATAATAGTTTACAGGGCTCCATGTATGTTATAACGAGTTTTATTTGGTAGGGAAGGGATTGTGCACTCATCCGTGACCATCGCTTACATGACGATGTTCAACCTGCCGGTATGTGTTGGGGATGCGATATGCCATCAATGAATTCGGCAACTTTTGCCTGCTCCGTTTGAAGAGGAAGCGTTAACTCGGCAACTTCCAAAAACTGACCCTAACTTTCTGTTTCTGTTTCTGTCCGAGCATGGACTCGGAAACTGTGAGTGGAGAAGTGGCATTAATACCCGTACTCAAGACAGCATAAATCTGAGAGAAAGGAGTTTTATACAAAATTTAAAGATTCATTTTTTACGGATACAAACATATTCTGTATTTACTTTTGTTTAAAATTAAGTTCAATACAGTCAAAACGCATATGTGAATAAACTAAAATATAATTTAAATATTTCTCAAAAATGTGTTGATAGTATACAAAATTTAAGATTTTGTGAGAACTAAATGTGAATAATTTTACCGGTTGATAAAAACGCCTTTAATTTCATTTATTTAAACTAAAAACAAAGAAAATAAAGTAAACCTCAATAAGACAATGGGGAAGATTCAGTATAATCGTAACGATGATAAACGTTTACTTTATTTGAAATCTTGTATACTTTATCTTTGGCTAATAATTGTATATAATATTGTAGTATGTTCTTTTTGTTCATTATTAGTATAGTATAGTGTAAACTTGTAAAGATAGAATTTTAGGTTATGATTAGGAATAAAATAAATCTATTAATAGTAACACTATTTTGTTAAGTTGTTTTTTAAGGGGAATATTGTGTTTCGTTTGTATTGGAATAAGGATTACCAAATGCCACAGGAGCCACGTTATCAGTAGAAGCAACATAATGGCTGATAATTAGTGACAGGCATAGTGGACACCAGCCATCATTACTGGAAGAGATGGCGGTATTTATTTCCATAGAAACTGTATGATTGATTTGTAAAACTGAGGAAATATATTCATTTATTTTTTTTTTTTTTTTTTTTTTTATAATGCAAATCCAACGAAAAGGTATATAAATTAATTTTACACCATCAATCATTTGGTAACAGTGTACATATTTTATTTAAAGTATAACAATATTTTACAAAAGTAACAACTTTCCAACTTAGGCGATTGTTTGTTTTTATTTGCTACAACATGGATTTATTTGACTGTTATTTGTGTACAATTCCAGCTGATTTTTAAATGAAAACTTCAAAATTTTGTATTTTTTACAGTACCTCTATTAAAAACTATGTAATATTTAAATATTTATTTTAATAGTGAAATGAGCAAATAATAAAAGTTCATTGTTTATACCTATTTGTTGAACCCTCGATATAATAACATCTACTGTCAAATTAAATACTATATTGATTATAAAATAATTACGTCTGCTACCTCTTTATGCAAATTTGTTTTACATTTCTTGCTAATTTTATGAAAATATGTATTTTTCGGTTTTAACAAATTATTGTGTAGTTAAAATTTACAGTATATATACTGAGATTGAAAATAGAGTTAATTTAATGATTCATACTTTGATACTCCATTATTAACATTTATGCTAAAAACCTTAGATGTAGAAAAGACTTCACTAGGAAGGAGTTTAGTTCATCAAGTGCCACTACTTTTCCCGGCATCCAATTTTCTCTTATACCAATAGCTTCTTAACATGCTATACTTACAAAGTTCATGCATTTAATACTAAGTTATCAGATGAATTTAGCTGGATCAAAACAACCCCGATTGGCCAAGGACTAACTCAATGTTGTGTAATTGTCGCTTTAACAGCTATGTGTACATGGTGTGATCGAGACCACAACACACAACGTGTCAGGTTTCCACCACCAAGGGACGCCAAATCTATACACAAGACCATTTATCACCAACTATTGGTCAATAACTAACACAGATGTCCGGGATATCTGCGCTAGAGCCAACCAACTCCTAGGATTTATACTGAGATCAACAAAGGGGCTAAACAACAAAAAAGCTCTTAAGATGGTATATTGCGACTCGGTTATACAGATCCTAAAAAATTCTGCAGTCGTCTGATCTCCTTACAACACCTTACAAAAATCTAAAACAAAGTTGTCAAAGTGGTGAAGTACGTCAGGGTTTGAACTATCGCGAAGTTCCAGTCAGTTACGCCAGAAGATTAATTTCCGAGTTCCATCTGGTACAAGATCTCAAGAGCTTTTCTGGAGAAACCACCACCCGACCTCATACGACTGGAACAACACCTTGGCATGTATCCAGAAGATTCGGCTGCGAGATTCTAGCACCGTAAACTTCTTCAATTCTTCTCTCCCAGCATTTAGCGAAATAGTAATGAAAATCGTCAGTGTAGATTAGAGATATCTAGCCTATTGTTGCAATGCAAGGCCATTCATTGTTACATATTAGGGAATTAATTATATTAATCATAATAGTATAGTGTCTTTATATTGATTGTTGGAACCCGTGTATAGTTATTTATTATTATATAATATTTATTTGTTGATGATTGCTTGAGTTTTTTTTTTCTTGTAAAATACTATGGATAGTTTATAGTTGTTAACTTATTTATTGTATATAGCCATTGTTATAGCCATAGTCGTTAAGCTTATTTCAGCAAGATACTTTTTTTACTGTCGCATTTTTTATATAGTATGCTACTCAATAAAATGGTAATGCAGTTGGAAATAAACACTGTGTAATTTATATCTAATTATTATTTCATACATGCATTTAAAAGCAATTTTACTTCAACTAATATTATTTATATTTAATTACTCACTGAGGCAATCAAACCTGAGGCAATGATTAATGAATATCACTCAGGTGAGTTGAAAACCATGTTAAGTTGCCTCATCCTCGTTGTAATTCTCACATTTTGCAACCCCAACTTGCACTTTGTTTTACACTATAGTTCCTTTCAAACTCAAATTTGTTTAATATGAAATAGTGCATTATTATGATATTGTATAAAATGCACGACATGTTCTCAAACTATCTAGTTTTCAAAGAAATTTAATTTCGGATCCAGCAGGAATGCTAGCAATTATATTAATACCTATTTCAAATATAAAACATTCCTCTCTAATAAACGATGAAGATCTTAACCTTATTTCTTTGTATTCTAACAATAGTTCTACATTATTACTTGAAGTATTGAACTGTTTGAATGGTGAGTGTTTTAGAGATTTTAGGAACAGTGTTCTAAAACTAAGACCATGGCTGTGGAACGTATTAACGTTCTATTATTATTAATCCTTAAACTATAAATATTATAGGATACGTTTTGAAATACGATTTTCCTTAATACTTCTCTGTTTAAAACATTAAGTTTTACTCTATACTCGTGACTTCAAGACACTTATCTGACTCGCTGGTTAGAACATGGATGTTTTATGTAATTGAATAAACCTGTTCTGATTATGAACCTGTTAAAAGTATAGTCAGGCTCATAATCAGAACTTAACATGTAGCCTACAAGTATCATTTATTTCCTATGCTACCATACAGTTTATGTTACGTCAAAAATCTTCTTTTTTCAGTACAGTTTTGTCGTTTTGTTCTTACTTCTGTTCTCCTGTGTGGAAATAATATCCTTTTTTATTAATAATCTACGCATCCAAACAATGCATATGGTCTGTTGACACAGTTACTTTGATTGGTTAATTGTTTAAACATTTATCAACATATTGGATTCATGAACAAAGTAAGAGTTACAATTAATTGTTTCAGTAGTTTAGAAAATATTATTTAAAATACACTAAAATTCTCCTTTTGACACCTTTATAGCAAGATACATTTATTGTTTACAAACATCGAACACAATAGATAGCATTATCAAAACTATCTAATGCGTAGTCTACTAAAACAATAGTGATTTAAAATTTAATTCATATAACACAAGAATTGATTTTAATGTCTATAAAGTCACTCAATCATTGATTTTAAAACTACACCCATCCAAATCGATAATAATTATTAAAAAATAATTATTTACTCAGTTTTACATCAGTAATTATCTTTATTACAGTAAAATTGTTTTCGTTGAAATTTTTATGTAACTTTTCTATAAGTCACTGAAAACAACTCATATATATTAAGAATGAATATTTTATTTTAGACCTAACACCGTACATTAAAATATTTGACCCCTTCTGACAATAAATGTAATATTTTATGGTTAATCACGATAAATGTGCGACAGTTGAAATGTAAATATGCGTTACAAGGAAATACTCATACCGATAATCCTATTTACAGCAAAGAATCTGACACTAAGTGATAATAGGAATTTAAATACTTTTACTTATTTTTTATTTCTTAAAAAATTGCCTTCTGAAGAAATCAATTTACATTCAGTTTTTGATCAGTTAATTTTATTTTGATTAAAAATACCTAATATTTACTGTACTTAACTTTGTAGGGTAAAATTTTTTTATATATTAGTCAAATAATAATTTATGAGTGGCCATTCGTGGTGGGATCCCCACTCCATTAAACCCTAGGTTTAAAATTTGGAAAAATACTTTTAACACTAATAGAATATTATAGAACCGATTTCATTGCTTTACAGGATATAATTTTCGAATTTACAATCTACACAATTTGACTATGATTTAACCTGCAGGTCTCATTCAGGTTTAAATCTTCTTTGTTTAAACCAATTTTAAAATGTTTGTGTCAGTTCATTAATCCTGTTGGTCTAAACTATCCAAGTTTATCAGAAATGGACGGTTAAATATAAAAACTGTTTACTTACACGTCCAGTGTCTGCCGCTTCTTAAACTAGTTGAGAAAATGGTGATAAATCTCCTAAAATGTTGTCATTAAATGTGTAAAGATGTCCATAAAATTAAAAACAAATAACCGAATTATGAAGAAATCTTCCTAGAAAACTGATCAACTAGTTCTAAATTCAATTCTGATTTGTCAAATATAAGTATAGAATAATTATGTCAATTAAGTACTCAGTTGAGGTTTTAGACCTACAAATAACATTACATACTGGGCCATGGTTCTAGGCGTGTAGGAGAGGATGTGCAAGCGAAATAGAGAATATCCACTACAGAGGTATTGACCCACCCACCCACCCATACACGTACAGATGTATTGACCCACCCACCCACCCATACACGTACAGTGGTATTATATGATTAGGTAATGTTTATTACATAACGCATTAGTTAAAATGTAATGCTTGTTTAAAATGAATTCGTTATGTACTCCATGCTAAAATATATAAAATTGATTAAGTTACATGTTTTATTAAGGCTTCCATTCTGTTCTCTAGTCCACCAGTTCCCACACTGACTGGTTTGAGTTTTTAAATATCTAAAACAGTCTAAAGGGCCAAACGTGCAACACTTGAAAAATTGGACTATAATTGTGAAATTATACTATAGTAACACAGTTAGTATATTAATGTTTCCGATATTCTTATAAACCTGCCATATCTTGGGTGTTGAGTATGTTTGCAATACTAGCACACCTGATCACTGTAAAGTACGGGCAAACAAACGAAACTTCTGAACGGAAAGTATATCCAAGAGTTCTTAGACCGATACTCTCCACCTACATTATCTGGCCACAAAGGTCTCTGGTATGAAAAACAAGCCAGTCACAGTACAATGAGCTAGCTATTAAGGTGGATAAATTATGTAGCTATCCATCCAACTTGTCTAGGTATTCCCTCTAAGCCTAGCTTCGGAAACTTCCAGACCTGCCATGAGAGGAATTTCTTACGCACATCCAATATTGCTGCATCTGTTTACACCTAGTCCCCCTCCCAAACAACTGTGGCATATCCTTTACCGAACTACCAGCATTTCCAATTGATTCTGAAATGATACAACTTCAGTTTTTGCACCACTAACAAACAGGAGTTAATTTCCACAGTATAAAAAACCAATTACAAATAATTAAATTTTGAGAACGAATATCACAATTTCAGTTTAAATAATCAACATTGAAAGATAGCTCTGATGGATTACAGGTTTCGATAAACACTTTTGAATAAACACTACTGAATAAAAATATTATTAATCGGAAGTCATGAATGAAAGTTGATAAAAAAGGAAAAATAAGAAACTCAGAATGTTTAAATTTTAGTTAGAGAATGTTCAATTTTCATAGATTTTTCCTTATTACATAGATGTTAATAAATAATTGATGATATTTTTGATAATAATAGTTACAGTTTAGGGTTAATTCTATAAATACATAAGCCAAGTATCATTTACTGATCGATAAAAAACCCAACACTAAAGGCTTAGGAGAGTTAATCTTAGCACAAATGTTGTTTGCAAGCTGATTTTATATATTTTTTCTTTTAAATAGCTAAAAAAGGAAGATAGTAAATATCCCAGGAAAGGACAATATATAAGCAACCAAAATTTACTTTATTTTAAGGATCCTATTCCAAATCTCACAATAATGATTTAAATAACATACAGTACTCCTTTCATTTTTAATAAATGTTGGACATAATCACTGTTCAGTTTACCTTAAATGTCATAACAAATCTTTTAGTAAAAAGTAAGAAGTAATATTACGGCCCAAAGAGAGTTCTGACATTGCCTTTGTCCCTGTAAGAGGTCTGGCCTAGCTGAATCTGTCAGCTAGGTCCCTGTACACAATTCAGCCACTGCAAAGTTGCCATTACCTCGCCTTTGTCCCTTTAATAAGTCTGAACTAAGCTGATTGTGCAAGTTAGGCCCCTGTACACAAGTCTGACTCTGTACAGTTGTTATTACATTTCCTTTGTCCCTGTAAGAGCTCTGTACCTAGATGAATCTATAAGCTAGGCCCCTGTACACAAGTCTGACTCTGTACAGTTGTTATTACATTACCTTTGTCCCTGTAAGAGCTCTGAACCTAGATAATTCTATAAGCTAGACCCCTGTACACAAGTCTGACTCTGTACAGTTGTTATTACATTACCTTTGTCCCTGTAAGAGCTCTGAACCTAGATGAATCTATAAGCTAGGCCCCTGTACACAATTCTGACTCTGTAAAGTTGTTATTACATTACCTTTGTCCCTGTAAGAGCTCTGAACCTAGATGAATCTATAAAATAGACCCCTGTACACAAGTTCGACTCTGTACGGTTGTTATTACATTACCTTTGTCCCTGTAAGAGCTCTGAACCTAGGTGAATCTATAAAATAGACCCCTGTACACAAGTCTGACTCTGTACAGTTGTTATTACATTTCCTTTGTCCCTGTAAGAGCTCTGAACCTAGATGATTCTATAAGCTAGACCCCTGTACACAAGTTCGACTCTGTACGGTTGTTATTACATTACCTTTGTCCCTGTAAGAGCTCTGAACCTAGATGAATCTATAAAATAGACCCCTGTACACAAGTCTGACTCTGTACAGTTGTTATTACATTACCTTTGTCCCTGTAAGAGCTCTGAACCTAGATAATTCTATAAGCTAGACCCCTGTACACAAGTCTGACTCTGTACAGTTGTTATTACATTACCTTTGTCCCTGTAAGAGCTCTGAACCTAGATGAATCTATAAGCTAGGCCCCTGTACACAATTCTGACTCTGTAAAGTTGTTATTACATTACCTTTGTCCCTGTAAGAGCTCTGAACCTAGATGAATCTATAAAATAGACCCCTGTACACAAGTTCGACTCTGTACGGTTGTTATTACATTACCTTTGTCCCTGTAAGAGCTCTGAACCTAGATGAATCTATAAGCTAGGCCCTTATACACAATTCTGACCCTGTAGAGTTGTCATTACATTGTCTTTGTCCCTGTAAGAGCTCTAAACCTGATTGAATCTCTAAGCTTGGCTCCTGTACACAAGTCTGACCATGGAGAGTTGTCATTACATTTCCTTTGTCCCTGTAAGGGCTCTGAACCTTGATGAATCTCTAAGCTTGGCTCCTGTACACAAGTCTGACCCTGTAGAAGAGTTGTCATCACATTCCTTTTGTTCCTGTAAGAGCTCTAAACCTTAATGAATCCCTAAGCTAGGTCCCTGTACACAAGTTTAAACATGTACATGTTATTTTCCTTACATTGCCTATCTGAAAGTATCTTAATCATATACATTTATTTTTTTGAATAATTTAGGATTTGCTTTGATTTTGACTGTAATATAAATCATTGGAACTCATGCAGTTAATATAATTATCAGTCAATGTAAGTTATATGATCAACAATAAAGACAATGTAAGAAATTACTAAAGTAACTAACACCCCTACGCGGTGAATTATTTACACTTTCTAATAAATAGCCTTAGTATTTAACGAGTACATTAACTCATCTACACTCATTCGTAATCTATATTCACAAATGTCACAAGAACAAATAATACTCCACAGTTAGAGCCTTAATAATTAATATAACATTTACAAATAAGTTTTAATAAATATAAAGATTTTTTTACAATAAAACAACACTTTTACCATCAATATTTCATAGTTTAAGTAAGCTGGTCCGATTTGTGGATAAATATCCTCACCACAGTTCAAATTTTAATTCGTATAAAGCTAAGAGCTCACCATAAAATATCACAAAGTCATTTCACACTTAGCTACCAAGCCATCTTGAGGAGATTAGGGGTGGGCTGACGCAGTTCCAAGTATGCGTAACGCTGACACAGGCCTTTAACTCTTTATTGAAGCGTTAAGCCCGTGATTCGCTCCTAGTTGTGGTAACAGCTTTATTAAAATTGATTATTCATAGAATTTATCAGTGTTTTTAATAAAACGTTATATTAAATGTTAAAAACCATGCATTCATCTACTACATTTCGGCATTTTAGCAAATAAAAACAGTTCGCAATACTAATAGAGTATTCTTTTAAGTAATTGAACTCAAAAGTAACAAACCAATATGTGATAGGTCATTATAACCAAGACCAACGTGTTTGGTGTTAATTTTATTTAAATGCAATGTAGATAGTTAATAAATTGTGTAAATACAACTCCGGGTCAAGGACACTCCTCTGCCTATCCAAGAGATATTTCAAGATTTTTTTCGAAAACAATTCAAATGTTAAATGTTCATCTAATCTTAAGCTGGAAAACACATTTGTCTGAAACTAAAAAGCATGTTAGTGTTTTATTTTATATTTATGTCACATATTCTATGGTCATAAATAATCACATTCTACATAACTCTTTGGCGAAACTTTTACACAAAGCAAACCGTAAAAGTATGTAAAATACTAATGAATAGTTTATTTTAGACTAAACAACTTTCTAAAGCGTCCATCATATTCCCACAGATTACAATTATTAATCTTTTTTATAAATAACTTGGAATTTACGATAGTGCAATGTTTAAACACTCGTCACAAAAACTTAATTAAACAAGCTGATGCTGAGTGACTATAACAAGTGATGCTGAGTGACTATAACAAGCTGATGCTGAGTGACTATAACAAGCTGATGCTGAGTGACTATAACAAGCTGATGCTGAGTGACTATAACAAGCTGATGCTGAGTGACTATAACAAGCTGATGCTGAGTGACTATAATAAGCTGATGCTGAGTGACTATAACAAGCTGATACTGAGTGACTATAACAAGCTGATGCTGAGTGACTATAACAAGTGTGTCAGAGCTGAATATTTTATTTTGTCACTAAACTTATGGTTCCTTAAAAACGGAGTGACGATGATTGACAAGAATATTCAGCTTTTTTATTAACTAATTTTAATGTTAGTTACTAATACATACATTGCTTGGTTGGGTAAAAATAAGTGATGCTCTAGTTGCCATTTCGAAAACTAAGCTTTAAATTGACCAGCTACCAGTATTGTAAAAGCAATTGTAATGATTTTCAGAATTATATAACATTCAGTCATAGAACATGTGCGCTTTAACGACTATTTCACGTTTCAATTTTCATCATTAAAACTAAGGCAATGTCTTACTAGAACCAAATAAATCTTTGAACATCAGCCATTTTGTACTGGATCAACCTTTTTAAGTGCTGTTTGTGGTTTTCACCAGTGCTGGACAACCCCTTTAAAATTATGTACATCTTGATCCTATGCTCCCATTTACGATTTTCATCTAACTCCTTGCGGGCCGTTCCCCTGACATTAAAATGTTTACATAAAAACTTAGGTGCTTTATTGATGTGCCAAGTTTTATTGTTTTATCTGTAATTGTTCAGAAATTAATAATCTATTCCAGGACTTTTCTTCCATAAGCCAAACAAATTATGTTAATTGTATTATCATTTTTTAACGCGTCATATACGATGGTTTATAACATATGGAAACAAAATTAAACTTATACGAATTTAGCTAATTGATATTGCATTATAATAACAGTAAAATACGTATAGAATAACCATAGATCTGTTAAAAGAGTGATTAGTTTTAGTAGTTCGGTTTACAACGGTTGTTACTGAACTCATATTCAATTTAGCTTTTAAGTTTGGAAAATATCTAGTTTTAAAAAGAACATCAATGCTAAATTATGCACTTAAAAAGTTAACAGATACTCTCGGAAAAAGCCACGTTACTTTTCACCCCAGTAAATACATAGCTTTTATTTCATAATAGCTTTCAAGTGCTCCTTGTCGTCATGAACTTTATGTCATAGAAATTGTTATGAAAGAGGATTAATTATTTTTTATAAACTTCTCTACTTGGAAAATGGTAATTTTTCGAGAAGCTACTTTACTCATATTTATTTCTAAGCTTATTATATGTAATTAACTTTAAACTACAATTATATTTAACAATAATACCTTATTTTCCCAATGATCATTACGAATACATTGTAAATATATATGCTGTACAACATTTTAGGTTTTTACTTAAATCCTAATCAACAGCTGTTATCTAAGGCAAGTCAGGGTTCAGTTATAAATACACCTTATTCATTATTCAATAATAGGATGCCTATTGTCAATATATTGGCAAATATGAGGGGCGAATTAGTACGATGAGTGTAGATGAACGATTGTAGTCATTGTTATTAACCAAGGTTAACTGTTCCTCAGAAAGAGCTTTCTTAAGGGACCTACATATTTACGTGGAATCCGTATTACGTAGTTTTTGTCAGATTTTGAACTGACTGAATATAATACATTGATCCCTTGTGTAATGCAAAAACACTTCATGAGGAAAATAAATAATAGAATGGATTATATCATTTTAAAAATTACTTATGTATTCATTTAGTATATTTAATACAATATTATACCAGGATTGTTGAGTACTTTACAACTCTATTGGTTCAGAGTTATGCAATTCAGTGTAATTAATTTAATTTTAAATATAGCAATGATAAGGTTTTTCTATAATTTACAAGAACAATAATGCGATAAAAGTCTCTTCTTTTTAGGTTCAAACAATGTTGACAAAAAAAAAATACAGAGCAGTGATGGTTACGAAGTTCTAATAAATACAGATTACATCTGTACAGATATAATGTAGTGTACAGATTGCCCCTAGAGCTTCGTCTTTATTACTCAGCATTTCGTCAGTTCAATTATTCATGCTTTCTTGAGTGCTCATAAAAATGAATCCACGATGATTCAAATAATACACTTCTTATCTGTCATATATTTCACTATAACTAGTTGTATAACATTGTATATTCGTAAGTATTCAATGACACTAATATTTATAATATACTAAGTGATATAATATAATATCACAATGGTCCATAGTTGACTATACTTCATTTATTTGATGGCTTCGTTCCTAAAATCCTTCTTGCTATGAGTTCGCTCACCAAACTATCAAAACAAGATTTTGTCACATATTTTTTGCCGTCTTGTCTTATTCTTCCATTCTTTACTTTCTTAAATTAAGATTCTGGCAATGTAAATATTTCAACTTCAAGTTCATCTGGAAAAATCTCTTTATTTTGACTGTTTTCGTATTTAATAAGGCAACAACTTGTTGAAGGTATGTAAGAAGTATTAGCTGAATAAATTGAAGTTTTTTTTATTATTTTTTTACAATGAAATTAGAAATATATGTCAAAGTGCTTGAAGCGTATTCACCGGAAGCGAAAGTCAATATTATCTATTGAAGGGAATATATCGATGAAGTGTGTGAGATCATGAATATTCAATGATGATATCGACGTATTCATCAATGATGGTCATACGGATTCCATTCATGGTTTATCGACATACGTCTCTATGAAAGATAGATCAGGCCATAATTAGGGAGTCAGACCCTAAGCACAAAGGCCATCTTGTGTGATTGCCATCACTCTGCCCTTTGTACACTTCTAGCCGTTAAGCTCAGCCGTCACATGTCTCTGTGTGCGTTCTGCATGAACAATAATATGTTAATGTGATTACTTTAGATGTTCTATACTGTTTTGGATTTACTAATTAATTATAAACCCCACCCACCCACCCACCAATACACGTGCAGTGATTTAAAACCTACACTTAGTTCACCTAATTCAAATAAGATATTGATGATAATAATATACTATGTTAGATAAAGGATTAAGATAAATAACACACTTTTATAAAAATAACTAATAGCTATTAATAATTATTAATTGGTAATAGCAATAACAACCAAAATAACAAATATATTAAATATAATTTGTTTCTTGATTGTATGTTAATGGAAACCAAGTACAAGTGAATGGTATAGATCCAAAAAAGCACAAATATTACGGTGATCCAGTTTGGTAAACCAAGTTACTGCCATTGAACCAAAGTTATTCTCTCAGATCTTTTTGTATAGAATTTAGACATTTACATCGATATAGTATTCCAAGTATGTCCATTCGTTAAGTTTGCATGCAATGTTGTTCCTGGGTAAGTTGATCTCTTCTAAAAAATAATAACTATGGTTATTCGTAAATTGAAGAATATTAATTTTATTTCAAATAGGAAGACATTATCACAATTAATACTGATGACGCTTTTAGACCAGTGAATTTGACCTTCTTCCTCTTCGGCCAAGTTATGAAGTTGAATTTAAATACAGCCATGTCCTTAGAAAAGCTAATACACGTAAATCCTTCACCACCCAAATTAACTCCAATGACCACTGTTCAATCCAATGACCAAATTAAATCAATACTGCTGTTCGTGTATTGGTGGGCGGATGGGTCAATACCACTGTACGTGTATGGGTGGGCGGATGGGTCTATTCCACTGTACGTGTATGGGTGGGCGGATGGGTCAATACCACTGTTCGTGTATGGGTGGGTGGGTGGGTCAATACCACTGTACGTATATGGGTAGGTGGGTGAGTCAATACCACTGTACTTGTATGAGTGGGCGGGTGGGTCAATACCACTGTACGTGTATGGGTGGGCGGGTGTGTCAATACCACTGTACGTGTATGGGTGGGTGGGTGAGTCAATACCACAGTACTTGTATGGGTGGGCGGGTGGTTAGGTTAGGTTAGAACTTAGGTTAAAACTTTATTTTATTCTAAGTACAAATTAAAATGATTAGGTAATAAATTCCACCCTTATCTGGCACCTTTTCCCATCTAATTTCTTTCAATATTTTATCATATATTCCAACTCTTGTCCTCTGCTTAATACCTCTCTTTGATCAATCGTCTTTATTTCCAGTCTATTCCATATATTCTTAGAATTTCAATAATCTTTTTATATTTTACCATGTCAAAATATTTTTCAAGATTTAAACAAATGTGGATCTTCCGGATAATCTCTATATACCTTTCCCTATCGTCCTTAGCAGTTATACTATACCAAATTGGGGATGGATTATTCCTTATAATTGGTCAAAGTTTTAGTTAAAGTTCACGTTAAATAATCGTAAATTATGTATTTTTATGTAATTTTTAAATTTTCAACATAAATAAAGTTGTTTTTCCAGTAAAATGTTATAGCAGTTGTGCTGATGAAATGGTTGCTAAAACGACTGTAACGCACACCTCTGATTACATCAATGTACAACGTTTTTATAATTTGTATATGAGGATTCTATGAGGATCCACCACTAAAACGTGTTTCCATGATTTGAAAAATGTACGAACAGAATGAGACGACGAATTTAATGTCCATTTTAATGTTTGTAACATTTCAATTACAGGGAAATCGATAATGTTAACCTCATACGACACGATCCACAAAGAAACAAAGGTGACATCTAATAGTTTGTTAGATGGGTGGTGTAAAGTTGTGCATACTCATATAACAGCTGTGAACTGATAACTATCTGAAATATGCTGCACATTATTTCACTATCGTCGTTTTATATAATACTTGCCGACATCCCTTGCTTCGCAATGGAGTGGTTCTCTACACTTGCTTACTCTTCCCTCTGTGGTTCTCTAAGCTACTAAATTAATATAAAAGCTCAGCCTTCTGCCATTCTCTTAAAAGGCTACTTACTTCAGGGGGTGCAAAGCAGTGCAATAATTTCAGAGATAATATAAATGACCATAAACATTGCACAACGAAATTTAAAGCACGCTTCTGCGTCGTGTTTATGATGTTTAATTAGCTGTTTGAAATAAATGTTTAGATTAAAATAATTCAAATATTAGTTTTATGGAATAAAGCTAGCGTTGAGGAACTGTTTCTTCCACTTAGAAATGGATTTTTAATAAATGCTTTGTTAACAAATATCTATGATACAAAAGCTAACTTTCCTCAAAATTTCATAAAGTTTCAGAGGTTCCAGAGATTTTATGATGAGTGAGTACATAGGTTTTGATTATATACAGGGTGAGGCAGACCACCCGTGCAGTATGCATAGCACGTCTTGTCTTGTGGCATTAAAAATAAAAATGCTTTCACTATAAATGATGACCTGAGGTCAATTCTCAAATATCTCTAACATGAATTAAAATCCTAAAATAAAGGATGAAGTCTTGTTATATTAAGTATTTATAGTAACCTCTATTTTGAACACAGAAAATTAACTAAAATCTGTTTAGGTATTTACCAAAATTAACCAAAGGGGCAAAATTGTTTTCTTGGTAGAGGTTAATTTTTTTACATTTTTTAAATCATGTCTTGAGTAGAAGAAAATCAATTGAAAGGTTTTCTTAAAATAACAGTTTGTTTAAAACAACTTATGTGTGTTTCCTAAAAGAAAGGACTAACATATGAAGATAGTGATACAGGCAGAGCCAATCAACTCAACGCTGGACGTAATGGATTACAAATTTTTAGCCACTGATGAGGTCAAATATCTGGGAGTTACTTTGACTAGCCAAAATAAAATGGAAGAGAAAATACGAGTTAGAATTTGTGCAGCAAACTAATATTACTGGAGTCTCCTAAAGCTATTCAAAAGTAAACTACTGTCAATAAACACAAAAATAAGAATGTATATAGCTATTGTACAACATTTTCTATTGTATGGATCTAAGGTGTGGACCTTAACAATGTATAGCAAAAAGGACTGATTACATTTGAAAACTAAATTTTAAGAAGAATATATGGACCTACCTATGAATCATGAGTGTGGAAAATGAAGAAGAGTAGAGAGATTAGAGAACTGTACAAGAGACCTGATATTGTGGTGGTGGTTAGGAGCAGAATAATACGATGGCTTGGTCATTTGAGGAGAAGGGAAGAAGAAAAAAATTATAAGTAAGGTATGGATGGGGAAACCAGCAGGAAGGTGACCTCTAAGACGACCAAGAATAAGATGGGATGACCAAGTGGAACAGGATGTGAGAAGTCTTGGTGGAGACATCGAGATGGCAGAGGATAGAGGACTGTCCAGGCAACTTGTTGGCGAGGCCGAAAATCACCTTGGATTGAGTGATTTTACACAAGGGTAAGAGTAAGTATGTGTGTTTCCAGCTGTTAAAAAACCTTGAAACAAATTTAGCTCGTCATTAGAGAAATACAACTGATTACTTTAGATGAATCTAAATTTTATTTATATTAATTTAAAAATTAAAAATAAATTAGAATAGATAAAAATAAATATATTAAAAAATCATATTAAGTACATAACTTTAGAAATTTAATATTTCAAACTACTTTACACATTCTATTTTACAGGGGTGAAATTTGAGCACGTGCAGACTATTAGTAGTTGATTATGGTTTGGTAATTTTTTACTATGGTATAAAAAGGACCCAAACTATTCAGCTTTAAAAAAGGTTAAATGTTTAATAGGAAATAGATATAAAAAAAAACATGTAAGGAACTTTGGACAGTTAAATGTCTATAATTTGTATCTCAAGTTAATGTGATTCCTGAATTTTAAATTAAGCTAAATAAATATTTCAGCCAAAATAATCAGTTGCATTTCAGAAATCAAATCCTAAAATTGGTTTCAAGGTATTTTATAACAGTTGGGCACGAGCATAAGTTGTAAAACCTTTATTTAAAAAAAAAAAGAAATTAATATCATATCACTTAAGCAATATTTTATATTTAATAACAATTTTTTCATAATTTACTCTGGTCTCATAAAAGAAATTAGCCTTTCCTGTCCATTTTATTTACTAACAAGACTTTACCCTTTATTTTATCATTTTAATTCATGTTAGAAAGATTTAATAATTGACCACAGGTCATTCAGTTTTGAAGGTGAGTGTCCTATATATATATAACGTAAAACACTGGGGAAATTACGTTAAAAACACGTTTCCGCTTATTTATTGATAACCACGGAAGGTAAAAAAAAGAGTACAAACAAACTTTATTCGTCTTAACGAGACCTTTAAAATGACACACAACATGATACAAATGTTTGCTTTTCAACATTTTTGACTAGGGTTAAGGAACCTACATCAAAATGCGCTTAATTGCATTCATGTGGCATATCATAAATAAGCGGTTTGAACAAGTGGTTAAGAATTTACAATTGGGATAAACATAACTCAAATGGTAGATAATTAGAGGATATTCTGTAATTGTAAAAATTCTCTACAAAATCGTTCGTCATTTTGAAAGGAATTAAGATGAGTGAATTTTGTTTACGCCAATGAGTTTCTTTCAACAAGTCCTTTAAAATGGTGTATTGCTTGTCCCACTTTTTCATTAAATCTTTCGAGTTTGAAATTCGAACTCACGACCATTAGTTTTGGAAGACGCTTCATGTGAGGCATGTGTAAATATTGAAAAAAAGTTCAAATTTTTTCATCAACATCTATGTAGATGTTGATGAAAAAATTTGAATGCTGTTTATTATAAATACGTCAAGTGCTCTCTACACTAGACCGAACACACACCCGCTATGCAAACTGCAAGTGTGCTCTGCCTCACCCGTGCTCTCTACACTAGACCGATCACACACCCGCTATGCATACTGCAAGTGTGCTCTGCCTCACCCGTGCTCTCTACACTAGACCGAACACACACCCGCTATGCATACTGCAAGTGTGCTCTGCCTCACCCGTGCTCTCTACACTAGACCGAACACACACCCGCTATGCATACTGCAAGTGTGCTCTGCCTCACCCGTGCTCTCTACACTAGACCGAACACACACCCGCTATGCATACTGCAAGTGTGCTCTGCCTCACCCGTGCTCTCTACACTAGACCGAACACACACCCGCTATGCATACTGCAAGTGTGCTCTGCCTCACCCGTACTCTCTACACTAGACCGAACACACACCCGCTATTCATACTGCAAGTGTGCTCTGCCTCACCCGTGCTCTCTACACTAGACCGAACACACACCCGCTATGCATACTGCAAGTGTGCTCTGCCTCACCCGTGCTCTCTACACTAGACCGAACACACACCCGCTATGCATACTGCAAGTGTGCTCTGCCTCACCCGTGCTCTCTACACTAGACCAAACACACACCCCCTATGCATACTGCAAGTGTGCTCTGCCTCACCCGTGCTCTCTACACTAGACCGAACACACACCCGCGCTTTCATACTCTAAGTGTGCTCTGCCTCACCCGTGCTCTCTACACTAGACCGAACACACACCCGCTATGTATACTGCAAGTGTGCTCCTCTTACCCTGTACATTAAGAAGATTTACAAATTGTAGTTGATCAAACTGATAGTAAAACAACAAAAAATGTTGCTCTTGGAGTATTTATAATTAATTTGACCATTATATCATACTGGTAGAAATATATTTGCAGTACAAGTGTTCCAGTAGCCTTACTACTTGTCTGTATGATAGGTTACGATGTTATACACCAATTAATTGCAAAATTGGACGAACAAATACTGTCACACGTATCATATAAACAAATAAATACTCGCAAAAAACCCGAAATTTATTTACTTTACCATGGCACTAATGTTTCTAACTTGTGCTAGTGGGTTATCCAGCAAGTGGATGGAAGGGTTGATGTTTAGAAGATCAATACACCAGAGTTGTAAAGAACTTCTCAGTTCTGAATTCAGATGGGTACATTACAAAGACAGAATCCTCAATACATAGAAAGAAGACCTGCTCAACGCTGGAGATTGCAGCCCTTTTGTGGGATCCTAGCAAAACACATCTCTTGATATTGTGTTCAGATTTTTCTACTATGAAATATAGTACTTGATATACCACATTAGGAAGTGTTTTATTATGCATTTCTAATAATATTTAGTGGATAGATGAAACTGTGATTTTTTTGCTATTGACCAACACGAATCGTTGTGATAATTTGATCAGATTCTTTCAGTGAGAGCTGATCACTTACATAATATTATTTCCAATCGTATTAATAAACCTAATAACCAAAACTATGAATATTTATCTTTATAAAAATATTATACTTTTGAATTGTTTCTTTGTTTATCCTTCAAATTTTAAGATCTCACAACTATTTCCTTCTAATATATATGTTCAATCAATGTGATATAGAAGATAATTTAGATGTTTAAACACGAATCTGTGATACTCTAATAAATTGTCTCTAAACCAACACATATATTTTGTCAACAGTTGACACAATGTGTGTGTACAGGTTAACCTGTTATTATTGTTCAAATATTATCTTTTACATTGGTCTGCAAAATAAATATCTACGTTTTCCTAATTAATTGAATCCTACCGCACAATTTCATTTATATGACTATTTTTTTTTTTAATATTAGCATTTAAACATTAAATACTCAAACTTGGGTAGTATTTTTTACGATCCGGTGTGGTGGCTCAGTATGCGGAGTGCTAGGTTTAAGCTTCGAATCCCCAACTGAGCTAATGGTCGGTACTGCACTCGTTGATTAAAGTTCACGCACAGGCCCGTAGGCCCAAAATGAAGCATTTACTATTAATTGTCTTTATATTCTCATAAATTAGGAAGATACTATTACAAATTGTTAGTATGCTGAGTGTTTATGTTTTTACCACTGCTGTTTCTTTAGAGTGCGGTAATGTTTTTACGATGCCAAATTCAAATAGATGCCACTTTTTGTTTTAATTATTATCAGTTGGTTGGATTGGTAAATAACAGTGATACGACTTCAATGTTCAAGACTTTGATTACTTAAAGCTTTTAAGCACAAACTGTAACAATTATTCTGTTAATAATACAGTTGTGTCAAATCAAGAAACTAGAATATATGAATTTAGATACTATATTTCATAAATTAATTTTAAATGTTAGAGTGCTCTCCCTCGGAGACGTCAGAAGTAGCAAGTAAGTGTACCAAACAGGTAGATCATAAATAGTTCTCTATGATTAAAACAACAGTAAAGTGAGTATTTGTCAATTAAGCCAAATATAATATTATTATATTTGGTATAACTTACAATTAAGCAAGTATTCTAGCAAATGTAAAATAGTTTATCACAGTTACCTGATGTACATGTCTCCGTCGTTACTGAACACCCAGACTTGACCGTCAACTTTACAGACTGCATGCTGTTTAACTATTGTACGAAAATTACAAACACTTAAATGTCTTTTAAATTAAACATTTTTAGTAACTCCACAGTTTTCAATTTTTGATTAATGCATTTTCGCCAGTTACGGCATCTTCAGATCATAATAACCAAATTGTACATAAATATAAAATATATGTTAAAAAATATACAATTTATAAATATTAAATAACATTGATGGATAAGTAGTTCGAATTTAAAAACAAGGTTTTGAATTATTTAAGTTGTTTTATAGTTCATTTCTTCTAATTACAGGTAAAAATATATTATTAAAATTAACAGATGGCTGAGAAATACAGTCATCTTTTTTAATGCCATTAACGCACTTTCAATTTTATTTCTCTTTTTCCGTGATTTTTCTTTATATATAATAGACGACTCTTCAAATTTTATATTATGCTTTTTATCAATAGCATGTTCAACTAATTTTGAATATTCAGTATTTTCAGTTTTAAAATTAAAAATATATTCCTTTATTCTTGTTTTAACAGGTCTTGATGTTTGGCCGAAATATGTTTTATTGCATTCACAATTAATTTGGTATATAAAATGTTTTGTTTATTGATTTTCATTTTTTTGTTTTAATTTAGAAAATTTACTACGAAGGCTTCCTGATGATGTAAAATTTGTTTGAATATTAAATTTAGAATTATTTTTTTGAATTTTCTCTGGAAGGTTTTTAACATAGGGTATGACTACAGTTGTTACAGGTTTGTTTTCATTGTCCTGACGATTGTCAATCGCCAATACCCTGTGTTAAAAACCTTTCAGAGAAAATTCAAAAAATTAATTTTAAATTTAATATTCAAACAAGTTTTACATCATCAGGAAGCCTTCGTAGTAAATTATCTAAATTAATACAAAAAAAAAATTAAAATCGATCTACAAAAAATTTTATATACCAAATTAATTGTGAATGCAATAAAACGTATTTCGGCCAAACATCAAGACCTGTTAAAACAAGAATAAAGGAACATATATTTAATTTTAAAACTGAAAATACTGAACAATCAAAATTAGTTGAACAATATGCTATTGATAAAAAGCATAATATAAAATTTGAAGAGTCGTCTATTATATATAAAGAAAAATCATGGAAAAAGAGAAATAAAATTGAAAGTGCGTTCATGGCATTAAAAAAAGATGACCGTATTTCTCAGCTATATGTTAATTTTAATAATATATTTTTACCTGTAATTAGAAATGAACTAGAATACAACTTAAATAATTCAAAACCTAGTTTTTAAATTTTAACTACTTATCCATCAATGTTATTTAATATTTACAAATTGTATATTTTTTAACATATGTTTTATACTTTTGTACAATTTGGTTATTATGATCTGAAGATGCCATAACTAGCGAAAATGCATTAATCAAAAATTAAAAACTGTGGAATTACTAAAGATTTTTAATTGAAATCCATCGAAATTCCACCGAAGTACCAAATAAAGAAACACTTATATGTCATGAAATAGTTGCTATTAAAGGAAATACTATTATATTTTATAATACAAACTTTATTGTAGTATCTACATATGGTACTTTAGGAACGAGTCTAAAATCAATGCTCTATGAATTAATAAAATTAAATATAGTTAAAAATCATTGGTAGAACTATTAGAAAGCAAACAATTTAAATATTTTCCAAATTTACTTGTTATAAAAATATGTTATAAAAATATGCAGCAGAAACAAATGCAGAGAAAATTATATCAAATACTTACAGAAATTTGGGAGAGAGAGGAACTACCAAAGCATGGGACAGAATCAACCACAGTACTGATTGATAAAAAAGGATGAAAGCCCAATCCATATAAAATATGAGGAGTATCACTGCTAGACTGTACCTATGATTTTCTCCAAGATCATATATGAGAGATGTAAAGAACAATTAATTAGAGAAGGAACTAGGGGACTATCAGGGAGCATTCAGACTATGGAGAAGTTGCTCAGATTAGGTAATAACATTTAAACTGATCATGGACTGCTACTAAAGGAGGCAGAAACAAATGACTACAGCCTTTATAGATTTTAAAATGGCATATGACAGTATATAGAAAATCATGGATAAAAATACTTAGTCTTATGTGACTACACCCAAATTCGTAAAGATGATAGAGTTAAAACTAACAAAAACAAAGTCAAAAATCAAATTCAGGGGATACTCGTCAAAATAGTTTACAATACATACAGGACTTAGACAGGGGGATGGGCTTTCCCAAATACTATCCAATTGCACATTAGAATACTGTATATAGTCAGATATTGGGAAAAACAAACCCAAAAGATATAAGTATAGCAGCTGGAAGAAACAGCCTAAGAGTGCCTAGGATTTGCAGATGATCTAGCATTATTAGGAGATAATATATCAACGACAAAAGACAAATATATGAGAGCAACTGGCAAATAAGACAGGTATAAAAATATCATATGAAAAATCGAAAATAGGGGTGATAGACCAATTAATAAATAAACATCAGATAGACGTAGTAAAAGAATTCAAGTATTTAGAAGTCATACAACAAATGGGAAAGAAAAAAAAATATGGGAGGAACGAAGAAAGAATTAGCAAAAGCACAACAACTTACAAAGAGCACGTACAAAAAAATGTTCGTCAATAAACACAAAACTAAAAAACCACAAAATGGTAGAATAACATGAAGTAATATATTGTAGTGAGACGATGATTAAGCTCCACTAGAAAAAATAAATTGACAAAATACAAAAAAAATAGAGACATATAATCAGAACCTGCATAAATAAAAAACACTATACCGAAGAAGGTTAGAGACCAATACCCAACAATGCAGCATATAAAAAAATATAACCAATAACAGATTATATGAGGAAAAAAATAATATCTTAAGAAAGATATATTTTAAGAATGCCAGAAGATATAATAACAAAAAGAACAATTACAAGATTGTTTGGACAAAAACAACAGCTAATTAGATAAAAGAAATAAAAGAGTTAATCCGCTACTTTGAAAGGATGTCAAGCCCTCCTTCGCAATTTCAAATTGTCTGTGATCAGTTGATGGGGTGGACTTAGATCAGGAGGGTGCGGCAGGGAGCTACGTTTATTGTAGGCTACAAGGGCCCCTTTCAACCTAGGGTAGGGAGGATATGGCACGAGGCATATATACTACTCAGGACCGGCTGAGGTAGGTAGGTACAAGCTGTTGGGGGTGTAAGCATGTGATCGTAGGAAGGACAATTATTGATATTCGTTTAGGTTTGGTTGTGAGGAAGTTGTAAGCTACAGTATTAGTCTTATTATTTAAAATACAATTACGCATTTTATTTCATTCTCGTCTTCCACGTTGTTGAGGAAACTGTGTCATGGATGTTAGCCATCGATTGCTATAAGACTGGTACGTCTATATAGGCTAGACGATGTGGGAGTTCTGTATTCATGTCCTGTCCTACTTTTGCTATTGTGATGCTTGACGGGCGCCATTAAACAGAGCCTTAAAAACCCGATAGGAAAAATACTGCACTGAAATATTTGTATGTAATTTACTATTTCACTAATGTGTCTTATTTATAATGCCCCATATGGCAAGTTATTATAATACAAATTACCGCTAATAACTAACTATCTATGAGCCCAACATTAATATAATTAGTGCTTTTTAATGTCACAGAAAGATACGTATTATTATACTCTACTTTTTGTTGAAAATACGAAAAGAATTAGTCACTTGGTGATGGTAAGCTAAAATCATAAGGTTATGAATTTGTAATTACTGATGTAAAATAAAAATGACAATACAATTACTTTAGGGAGACTAAACTCAGTAAATTGTGGCTAAATGAATAATAATATTTCCTTTAGTAGTATAAATTATTCGGCAGTTTACCAGTTGTCTACGAAAGAGGGTGTATAACTGCAATGGAAAAGGACAAACAATTTAAAGTATCTTCTTTACAAAATAAAATTATTAATAATAGAGAAAAATGTGATGAACATTTTATATTTACTAAAAATATTATTTTTATGCATTTGTTTCGTGCTCTACAATATGGTTCTTGTGTTTTCAAAGTGTACTTGTGTGCGTGACAGTGGGAGACTCGCCCTCTAAAATATGTTTCTGAATATAGCATGAAAATTAGTTTTAAAGATTCAATTTCATCATATCTTACCGATTAGATTTTATTAAACAGCCACTGTTTTGGCCATATATGTCTTTTTAATTGTCTTTAAAGCAGAATAATGTTAAAGAAATAATGTTAAAACGCAGTAAATTGTTTAACTTCGCTGATCGTTCTTTGCACATTGGTTTAGGTTTTCAAAACACTATGCTTCAGCATTAAATTTATGTCAATTTTACAAACAACAAAATAATTTATTGTTTGTGATGTGATTTGATAGTATAAATCAAAGTATTATGCTATTTTATAATGATTGTATTACTTAACTTATACACTATTAACCACTGACATTATTATATTAGTTTACAAACTACTAACCCGACTGTCTGTCAAATGAGTTTGTGTCCAACTGGTATAATGTACTATCAAATAAATTAGTATGCTATTAAAACAAGTTATGTCAACTTATTATGTGTTCTGCTAATCTCTCATTTTCATGTATTAACATGAGCTGATAACCCGGCCTACGCTCAACTTAGTTCACGTGTCTTCGATCCTACTTACTTTTAAATCGGTTTGTGAGCTATTGACCCAGCTTATGTCAACAACGCTTATGTATTACTAACTTATCATTATCATGTCAGTTTATGTGCTAATTAAGTTTATGTACTAATAATCACTTATATCTTCATGTTCTTTTACAAACTATTAACCCTACTTAGCGTCTATACTGAATTAAATTATACTACTGTGCTAGTTTACATGTTTTTAACCTAGCTTTAGTCAATTTAACTTATACACTCAGAGCTAATTAAGTAGTTTATATTGGATTATATGATACCAAATAAGTTACTATCAAAATCAGTTTGCGAGCTATCAAACCATTTGTATGCCAACTTAGATCAAGTACCAAAAGTTAACTTAGTTAATTTTTAGTTTTTAAGTGTGTCTATTTGTTTATAGCTTTACTGTGATCGAAAGGAAGAATAATAACGTTCCTTTCGGTGCATAGATGCAATAGAAAACTCTCTGTACTATCCAATAATTTGTAGAAATTTAATAAAAAATTAAAAACATTGCCATTTTTCATTTCATCAACGAGAGTTTTAATGCCTGCTGACACGCTAAGTAAAGATACACTGAAAATGTTTCGTTTCAATTACATTGGTTTGGAATAGGAGGGAAGCATGAAATGACTTTGGTGAGAGAGTCTTGAAACTCCCGAGCCTCACTTAATAGCCAAGAAGTCAACAGGGAGTAAGATGACATCTTGATGTTACTGGGTTACATATGAGTTGGATTGGTGGAGTTTATAAAGTAACAAGTATATGAAAACTGTTCATAATATAATGGCGTTTATCGATATAACATGATTCGTAGGGAATGGGAAATGAATGTGTATTAGATATTAATCAAACCTCGTTTGTATTTATTAATTTCATATCAAATATTAAACTGATACATCTATTAAATTAAGTTCTAAAGTTAGTTAAAGGTCTCCGTATAATATGATAGTAGAATTAATGTACAATGTACATTAATGTAGAATAACCAAATACATAATATGTTTATAAAATGTAAGAGCTTATAATTTTCTGGTATGGCAACAACATAATTGTTCGTCTACGAGCGGGTCAAAGCTAAAGGTTGTCAGTTGTATTCGAATCAGAAACACGACAACTTTTGAAAGAGATCAGCTGATAACCTCCGGCTGTTCATTTGTCATTGGGCTATTTAATGAATGACACTTTCTAAGAAATAATCATCCTTATTTTGTAACTATGACTATGTTCGAATAAAATAAATTTGGTACTGGCAGAACGGCCTCGCGCCACTGGTCTGAAATGACAAAACTCTGAGCTTTAACTTGCTGTCAAACGTAAAATAAGTAAGCAATAATTTTCAAACTAATTGTATAGTGTACACCATTTTATATTCTTTAAGGAAAAATTATGCTGGAGATTTTTCTAGAGCTAATTTGCTTTTTTTAGTGATATTTGTATTTAAAAACACGTTTTTATGAGTGAAATTGCGCGTGAGTCGTCTTTAACCTATCACTGTTGCGAGAATAATAATAATAAAATAATGTTCTGTCGATGGATGACAGTTTGATTTATTGTGATTAGTTTGGTATAAGTCTCATTTAATAATTTTAATAGGTTTATGAGAAATTAATTTTTTTGTAAACCCTTGCAAACTCTGAAACGAAAAACGCTAGACAAAATTTCTTTGTGCAAACATTAACTGTGTTATTTATGTATTACTAAAATAATACTGTGGTACTAATAAAACATGTGGAAAAATAATGAAGAGTTGATGAAGTAAACTCATAGTTCGTTTACATCGAGGCTGTGTCGGACGCGTAAGGTATACTCTGCTCAAGGGAAAGTGTAGACTGAATATTCAGCCCAAGCGTAAAACGAATTCCGATCGACGATATTTCCAGATAAGAAATGTTTCTCCAGTAATAAATAAGGTAAGTTAGTTGACTTTTGACTTTGTGGTGTGTTCGTGTTCAGTTCTTTATCGATTTAACAGTGCTTAGTATAGTATAACCACTAGTTTATTTTGATTACAGTTATTTAGTTTTAGTGATATTACAATTTTTTTTATTTAGATGTGACAATAATGCTATAGGATTCAGTGTATATATAATTATCAGTGTTTATTGCAATTCTAATATTTAGGCTCTTTCAAATTTTAGGTAATGTTCTATTGGTAATTGACAAGATTTGTTTGCAATGGAAGAGGCCAGAGCTGAGCCAGTGACTGTACCTTGTGCGTGTGGTATCACCGCCGCCTTGTTGACAATCTAGTTTTGAAAACTCCTGAATCTTTCTTCCTAGTTCAAGAAAATTATTTTTAATACGAGAGTAAGATTTTAGTGTCACTTAAATAACACAATTTATTTAGGTTTAAACAGATTTTGTCTAGCGTTTGTCATTACCGAGTTTGCAAAGGTTTACAAAAAAATTAATTTCTCACTAACCTGTTTGAATTATTATTTGAGACTTATACCAAACTAATCACAATGAACCAAACTGTCATACATCCACAAGACATTATTTTATTATTATTATTCTCGCAACAGTGATAGGTTAAAGACGACTCACGCGTAATTTCACTCATAAAAACGTGTTTTTAAATACAAATATCACTATAAAAAGCAAATTAGCTCTAGAAAAATCTCCAGCATAATTTTTCCTTAAAGAATATAAAATGCTGTACACTATACAATTAGTTTGAAAATTATTGCATACTTATTTTAAGTTTGACAGCTAATTAAAGCTCAGAGTTTTGTCATTTCAGACCAGTGGCGCGAGGCCGTTCCGCCAGTACCAAAGTTATTTTATTCGGACTGTACATTCGCTAATTTACACCAATCACACTCATTTGAAACTCATAGTTTGTCGATCGGCGTCTTACAAATAAATACATAAATAATAAAAACTCGCAATTCCAAGAGGTAATGGAAAATGATCAGAACTAAGTTAACGTGTCTTAACACATCTTCAAATATTGGGTAGTAAACAAATTTGAAAATAGTTTAGTTATTTTTTAATTTATTGTTAATAGGAGTATTTCAGTGTTCTCCTACATTAATAATGAACTTGGGTAAATATATATTTACTGGAAGTGGTCAAATTTCTTACACTTAAGGAGCCTAAATATTTAATGGCCAATCTTGTAAAAGGAGTTTTCTTTATTGCAACAAGGTAAAGTTCACAAATAAATAAACTGAAAGGCACTATTCATTTCAGAAATGAAATAAATACTTGATGAATATCGAACATGCGCCTCAGAACCCGTTTCTGCAATTACACAAGCCCGGTCAGGCTGTTGAGAAAAAGCAATTAGAGCAGTTCCTGTTCTGAATTTCTCTCTTTATAACAGACATTTTTAATAGGGGAAAAGGATCCATAATTATCTATTTCCTACTATTTATAGTGGAGTTGAAATACGAACATATAATTGCAATGCGCATTTAATTTTATAAGTGAGTTAGAAAAAAATAGTGTTGATATAAAAGAGATTAGTATTAAAAACGTTTGATGTGGGAAAAGTTAGAATTTTGCAAATGTGGGAAAAAACATTTAATGAACATCGTTCTTCTGTACTAACACACTAAAAGGTTGTCAGTGTGCTTCCATAAAAATAACTGTAATAAATTATCTACAAAATGGTGTATTTCAAAAGTATTTCTAAAATGTTATATGCAGGTGGAAATAAAGTATTTTTTTTTTTTATCCCCTAGGCATAACTTAAAATCCTATTTCACCTTATTGATTTTTTTCCAACACGTATGAGGTGCAACATCTATGCAAAATAGGCCAATGTCTGAATTAGTGGTTTTTCACCATGTTCATTCGTTGCTTTAATACTACAGGTGTTTCTTCTCTCCTGAAAAATTATGTTTGTTCTATAAGATATAAGAGTTTTTTTTCTGTCGAGGAAAGCTCCTTCAGAGTGCGTAAAGTAGCTGTGTTGAGTCACGTGTACAGTTTAAAAATAAAGCTCTACCTAAAGATGAAGGAGGTGAGACAGAGCAAAAAGACGTAGGAACAGAATTTGCTACTGAAAATGATAGTAAATTTTCAACAGGACAATAAAACGATTAGCAGCGACACGCTAAATTGAAAAACATTTTTTTTTTTCATATGTAAAGGTCCGCACTAACACTGTTATTTAAAAGCTACGAACAGTTGTTAAAATCCTTTCTGAGTGCTCGTCTGTGAAACGTGAATAATAATTGCTCCAAATATCACATCAGTAAGTTTTGTCGTTTTTTTTTAATCATGATCCGTCATTCAATGGTTTTTGGCTTATATTCAATTTAACTTTGCCACCATTGGGATCTTGGAGAAACCACAAGAATTACAACAAAGTTTAAATGGAAAAACTCTTTTAATTTTTTTTTTTTTTTTTTGTAAATATTAAAAATTCAAAATAAAATGTTGAAAATCTATCCGCCATTTTTCAATATAGTGGTCAACTTTAACATTTGCGATGGAAAGCTATATTTCTATTTTAGTTTTATGTATTAAATTTAATTTTTAGTTTTTTTGCTACTGAGTTTTTATTTATAAACCTCGATTATAATATGGCTGAAAAAGTTTTAAAAATTAACTGATTTGTATTATCTTTATAGTGAATATTAAGGAGTTATAAATTTGATATATCAGTTATTTTGGCAGTAGACCTAATAATAAATTAATGCTGATATTAAGTTGGAAATTACATTTATTAATTTTGATTTATTGTTAGAGAGTTAGTTGATATTAACAGTAGTTTGATTTTTAAGTACTTAGAGTCAGCTGATTAAGTTTAAAGCTACTCATTGCAGGCCTAACGTATTCCCTGCTATTGTATTTGTATAACATACAGTCAATAGTTAGTGCTCATAGTGCGTGAAGTGTTACTGGTTTCTATTTGTTGTTTGGAATAACTACGAGCACTAATTATTTACTGTAGATTATATATAAAAAAGTGAATACTTATGATGAGCGAATATGATGTTTTAGATAAAGAAAGAATTGTACTGGAAATAAACATTTACAAACATTAAATCCCTATTAACTCCATGACGATATACCGTAAATGCCGGAGTTATTTCTTTTATGTTACTAAAGTTGTTTCTTTAGCAAAATAACGTAAAGAATATTTTTAAATCTCAATTTTCATTAAAATGAACGTTGTACTTTATGATTGTTGCCATTTCAAATTTATTTATTTTAGAGGCACGTGTTTCTTTTCCACACAATATTCAAACCCACACCATATCCAATGCAACTTTCTCACATTGAGCAATTTGTAACTTTAAGTAGAAACCCCCTCAAGATACTCCAACAAACAAACTCTTGTACATGTACGGAACACCAAACGAGATTGTCAAGTGTTCAGACCGTTTGATTTCATCTAGTGAAAAGGCACAAACAATTCAAACTTGACTGACATCCGTAACACTCAGCCAACCCGGACCACTCAACTGTATTGTGTTGGTAGAATACACTTTACGGCATGTTCATGAAAGCTTAAAATAGACTAATTGACTTACTATTGTCTAATTGACTAACTATTGGTTAATTGACTTACTATTTGCTAATTGACTTACTATTGGCCAATTGACTTACTAAAAAACGGTTAAAACGGTTGTTTTAGTGTACAATGGGTAGTGGTAGTGAATTAACGTATTCACTACCACTACCCATTGACTCACCCGCCTACCCATACACGTACAGTGGTACTGATCCACCCACCCACCCATACACGTCAAGTGGTATTGACCCACCCACCGTTCCATACACGTATGGTGGTATTAACCCAGCCACCGTTCCATACACGTACACGGGTATTGATCCACCCACCCACCCAACCTCCAATACACGTACAGTGGTACTGATCCACCCACCCTCCCATACACGTACAGTGGTATTGACCCACCAACCGACCCATCACGTACAGTGGTACTGATCCACCCACCCACCCATACACGTCAAGTGGTATTGACCCACCCGCCCGCCCATACACGTACAGTGGTATTGATCGACCCACCCTCCCATACACGTACGGTGGTATTGACCCACCCACCCATACACGTCAAGTGGTATTACCCACCCGCCCTCCCATACACGTAAAGTGGTACTGATTCACCCACCCACCCATACACGTCAAGAGGTATTGACCCATCCGCCGGCCCATACACGTACAGTGGTATTGATCCACCCACCCTCCCATACACGTCAAGTGGTATTGATCCACCCACCCTCCAATACACGTACGGTGGTATTGACCCACCCACCCGCCTATACACGTACAGTGGTACTGATCCACCCACCCACCCATACACGTCAAGTGGTATTGACCCACCCGCCCGCCCATACACGTACAGTGGTATTACCCACCCACCCTCCCATACACGAACAGTGGTCTGATCCACCCACCCTCCCATACACGTCAAGTGGTATTGATCCACCCGCCCACCCATACACGTACAGTGGTATTGACCCACCTACCCGCCCACCCATACACGCACAGTGGTATTGAAGGCGGGCTAAATCAGAAGACTTAATTACTACATAACATTAATTATCCTTTTATAGTGATTTCAAAGGAGGAATTAAACCATTGTTGCACTGAAATACCAGCCATCTTAACTTAGAAAGTAGATACTCAAAGATGCATTCTATTTAAAGAGGGGAAGGACCTTAGAGGGACGAATTTAATTTTCATTTAATTTCGCTTAAAACATTAAGTAAAGAACTACGTTTGCAAAACATAATTTTTTTAACTTCCTTTAACAACCAATCTTTCACTAGATAAAGTAATTACATAGGAACTACTCAAATTTTTCTATCACATTTTATAAATTACGCAACAAGAAATATAAAACCATTTTTGATGTTGCGAAACATTTGTTAGTATTCAAAATAGTCAAGTTAAAAATTATTAAATGATTTCTTGATATATCTATTATTATATTAATTAGTTGTTTTCTCTTTTATCTGAAACCGAGGTTATTAAGTAAAGTAAAGAAGAAATGTTGTATAAAGTTTATAAGAAATGTGAACCTAAAAACTTCATAAATACGTTGTATGTCTTCTTATACTGACTTATTATTAAATAATCAAACAGCGACACTGACCATTATGTGAGCTTTATTTTTACAAAATATATTGTGTGAGCTTTATTTTTACAAAATATATTTTTTTTATCTAGAACACGTTATTAATAATCGAAAAGGGAGTAACTCTTCCAATTCTAGAATGCACCTCTAAAAATGATTTTTAACAGAGTGAAAACTGTTTATGCACAATTGATGCCGTAGCACAATTTTTATTGTACTCATTATACATAGATAAATATAGTGTTCAAAGTTCATATTAGTAAAAAATAAAAATTTAATTAAAACTTCAAATTCAAATATCTTTATCAATTAACCCAAAATTCGCTTGTGTGTATTTTGTCCCATGATTATAATAAGCTTTTTAAACGATCGTAAAATGTAATTCCTCTTTAAAAGTAAAACTCATGATAACACCAAAAGTTTTTGTTTGAATAATTAATATTGTGATATTGTATTCACTTTGTCACAGAGCATCGAAAAACTATTTGCTAGCACAAGAAATGCTCATAGAAGATTAGGTATTATAATACAAGCAAACATTTGATGGAAGTTGTCAAACAATAGAAATTTGCGTATGAACTTTAAATGTGTTATAATAAAGTGTAATTTCAATATGAAAAATAGCACCACTTAATATTTTATAGCAAACCAGAGTTTATTTTAGTAATGTTGAAAATAATAAGTTTTACATCAAATTAAATAGACGTAATAAAAATTGGAAGTCTGCGTTTCACTACAAAATATTCCAATCAGTCCCCCCCTCCCCATCACCAACATAGGACATATGTCCTACAATATCCATGTAGGATGTATGAGAGCGCTTAGTAGCATTGCACTATAGCTTTGATAGGCGATTTTACCAAGAGTACTGCTTTTGCCAAACGACAGACAGTAATTATCGTAATATTGTTATAGTAGTATAGTATATTTAATAACAAACAAGATAAATACACTTGCAGAGGCATTTGTAAATTGTTGAAGCGATTATACAATTTAAGAACAATATAAAAAATGACAAATAAAAATCTACAAATAATGGGAATCAAATATATAAAAGACAATAAAAAGTTTCACAATCGTAATATGTTTACTCACACTCCAATTCACAATATTAAACAAACAGGCTGTAAAACATGATTGTGTAGTTATAGACATGAAACATGGCAACAATCCAAGTTTCAAAGGAGGTGCTATTGTTGTACGTGGCTTACTTCGTCACAACAGTGGTTTCAGCATATTCCACACTTTTAAAAATATATTTCTAACAATTTGATTAGAATTACTATTCTTTAAATGTATAGTTATAATCAGTATTTTTAAGTTGTTGGTTCCATTATGTAAATTGAAACTGAATAATATAAGTGTGGCCATGTTTCATCTGTGTCATTTGTGGTACAAGTTATGGTTTCAACTTGTCAACACCGGTAATCAACAAGTTGTGATACAGGTAATTACTATTACCTGTACGGACCAGACGAATCACTATTACAGGAAATGTGACTCCACTGACACTCACTATTACCTGTACGGACCAGACGAATCACTATTACAGGAAATGTGACTCTACTGACACACACTATTACCTGTATGGACCAGGCAGGTCACTATTACAGGAAATGTGACTCCACTGACACTCACTATTACCTGTATGGACCAGACGATTCACTATTACAGGAAATGTGACTCCACTGACACTCACTATTACCTGTATGGACCAGACGAATCATTATTACAGGAAATGTGACTCTACTGACACTCACTATTACCTGTATGGACCAGACGAATCACTATTACAGGAAATGTGACTCCACTGACACTCACTATTACCCGTATGGACCAGGCGGGTCACTATTACAGGAAATGTGACTCAACTGACACTTACTATTACCTATATGGACCAGACGGGTCACTATTACAGGAAATGTGACTCAACTCACACTCACTATTACCTGTATGGACCAGGCGGGTCACTATTACAGGAAATGTGACCCCACTGTCACTCACTATTACCCGTATGGACCAGGCGGGTTACTATTACAGGAAATGTGACTCAACTGACACTCACTATTACCTGTATGGACCAGACGGGTCACTATTACAGGAAATGTGACCCCACTGTCACTCACTATTACCCGTATGGACCAGGCGGGTTACTATTACAGGAAATGTGACTCAACTCACACTCACTATTACCTGTATGGACCAGACGGGTCACTATTACAGGAAATGTGACCCCACTGTCACTCACTATTACCCGTATGGACCAGGCGGGTTACTATTACAGGAAATGTGACTCAACTGACACTCACTATTACCTGTATGGACCAGACGGGTCACTATTACAGGAAATGTGACCCCACTGTCACTCACTATTACCCGTATGGACCAGGCGGGTTACTATTACAGGAAATGTGACTCGACTCACACTCACTATTACCTGTATGGACCAGGCGGGTCACTATTACAGGAAATGTGACCCCACTGTCACTCACTATTACCCGTATGGACCAGGCGGGTTATTATTACAGGAAATGTGACTCAACTGACACTCACTATTACCTGTATGGACCAGACGGGTCACTATTACAGGAAATGTGACTCAACTGACACTCACTATTACCCGTATGGACCAGGCGGGTTACTATTACAGGAAATGTGACTCAACTGACACTCACTATTACCTGTATGGACCAGGCGGGTCACTATTACAGGAAATGTGACTCAACTGACACTCACTATTACCCGTATGGACCAGGCGGGTCATTATTAAAGGAAATGTGACTCAACTGACACTCACTGTTACCTGTATGAACCAGGCGGGTCACTATTACAGGAAATGTGACTCAACTGACACTCACTATTACCCGTATGGACCAGACGGGTCACTATTACAGGAAATGTGACTCAACTGACACTCACTATTACCTGTATGGACCAGGCGGGTCACTATTACAGGAAATGTGACTCAACTGACACTCACTATTACCCGTATGGACCAGGCGGGTCATTATTAAAGGAAATGTGACTCAACTGACACTCACTATTACCTGTATGGACCAGGCGGGTCAGTATTACAGGAAATGTGACTCAACTGACACTCACTATTACCCGTATGGACCAGGCGGGTCATTATTAAAGGAAATGTGACTCAACTGACACTCACTGTTACCTGTATGAACCAGGCGGGTCACTATTACAGGAAATGTGACTCAACTGACACTCACTATTACCCGTATGGACCAGACGGGTCACTATTACAGGAAATGTGACTCAACTGACACTCACTATTACCTGTATGGACCAGACGGGTCACTATTACAGGAAATGTGACTCAACTGACACTCACTGTTACCTGTATGAACCAGGCGGGTCACTATTACAGGAAATGTGACTCAACTGACACTCACTATTACCTGTATGGACCAGACGGGTCACTATTACAGGAAATGTGACTCAACTGACACTCACTATTACCTGTATGGACCAGACGGGTCACTATTACAGGAAATGTGACTCAACTGACACTCACTGTTACCTGTATGAACCAGGCGGGTCACTATTACAGGAAATGTGACTCAACTGACACTCACTATTACCCGTATGGACCAGACGGGTCACTATTACAGGAAATGTGACTCAACTGACACTTACTATTACCTGTATGGACCAGACGGGTCACTATTACAGGAAATGTGACTCCACTGACACTCACTATTACCTGTATGGACCAGGCGGGTTACTATTACAGGAAATGTGACTCCACTGTCACTCACTATTACCCGTATGGACCAGGCGGGTTACTATTACAGGAAATGTGACTCAACTGACATTCACTATTACCTGTATGGACCAGGCGGGTCACTATTACAGAAATGTGACTCCACTGACACTCACTATTACGTGTCTGGACCATGAGGTTACTATTACACTAAAAATGACTCCACCTCACCTGGTTTCAACTTCTTAAAGTACTTAAATCAAGTTACTATTTAATTACTTGATTTAAGTAATTAAATAGTATCTACATGATGATGTTTCACGTTCTTTTTTCTGCAACATCTTTGGTAAATTGTACTCCTCTGTTGAATTGCAACAGGATTTTCTGAACAAAGAGCTCGACATTAATCTGCTTAGCTAAGTACTGTTCTTCAATTGTATCTCGACATATATTTGCTTAGCTAAGTACAGTTCTTTGATCGTGACTTGACATCAATCTGCTTGGTTAAGTACTGTTCTTTAATTGTATCTCGACATCTATCTGCTTAGCTAAGTATTGTTCTTTGATCGTGTCTCGACATCAATCTGCTTAGCTAAGTACTGTTGATTAATTTTATCTCGACATCTATCTGCTTAGATATGTACTGTTCTTTAATTGTATCTCGACATCTATCTGCTTGGCTAAGTACTGTTCTTTAATCGTATCTCGACATCTATCTAGTTAGCTAAGTACTGTTCTTTAATAGTATCTCGACATCTATTTGCTTAGCTAAGTACAGTTCTTTGATCGTGACTCGACATCAATCTGCTTGGCTAAGTACGGTTTTTTGATCGTGTCTCGACATCAATCTGCTTAGCTAAGTACTGTTCTTTAATTGAATCTCGACATCTAAATTGGGTCGGCACTGGTGGCGCAGTGCTGTAACCCAGCTACATGGGGACAAAGTGTTTGGGAGATTGTAGGCGATAGGTTGTATGCTCGGTCCTCTTAATACCGACATGGCGTCCGCTTGGTGGTTGCTATCGGCGTGGACACTACTAGATATTTATACTAGATATACTAGACAGTTCTTTAATTGTATCTCGACATCTATCTGCTTAGCTTAGTACTGTTCTTTAATTGTAACTCGACATCTATCTGCTTAGCTAAGTACAGTTCTTTGATCGTATCTCGACATCTATCTACTTAGCTAAGTACTGTTCTTTGATCGTATCTCGACATCTATCTACTTAGCTAAGTACTGTTCTTTAATAGTATCTCGACACCAATCTGCTTAGCTAAGTACAGTTATTTAATTGTATCTTAACATTAATCTGCTTAGCTAAGTACTGTTATTTAATTGTATCTCGATACCAATCTGCTTAGCTAAGTACAGTTATTTAATTGTATCTCGACACCAATCTGCTTAGCTAAGTACAGTTATTTAATTGTATCTTGACATTAATCTGCTTAGCTAAGTACTGTTCTTTAATTGTATCTCGACATCTGTTTGCTTAGCTAAGTACAGCTCTTTAATCGTGTCTCGACATCAATCTGCTTGGCTAATTACGGTTTTTTGATCGTGTCTCGACATCAATCTGCTTAGCTAAGTACAGTTATTTAATTGTATCTTGACATTAATCTGCTTAGCTAAGTACTGTTCTTTAATCGTGTCTCGACATCAATCTGCTTAGCTAAGTACAGTTATTTAATTGTATCTTGACATTAATCTGCTTAGCTAAGTACAGCTCTTTAATCGTGTCTCGACATCAATCTGCTTGGCTAAGTACGGTTTTTTGATCGTGTCTCGACATCAATCTGCTTAGCTAAGTACAGTTATTTAATTGTATCTTGACATTAATCTGCTTAGCTAAGTACTGTTCTTTAATCGTGTCTCGACATCAATCTGCTTAGCTAAGTACAGTTATTTAATTGTATCTTGACATTAATCTGCTTAGCTAAGTACAGCTCTTTAATCGTGTCTCGACATCAATCTGCTTGGCTAAGTACGGTTTTTTGATCGTATCTCGACATCAATCTGCTTAGCTAAGTACAGTTATTTAATTGTATCTTGACATTAATCTGCTTAGCTAAGTACTGTTCTTTAATTGTATCTCGACATCTGTTTGCTTAGCTAAGTACAGCTCTTTAATCGTGTCTCGACATCAATCTGCTTAGCTAAGTACTGTTCTTTAATTGTATCTCGACATCTGTTTGCTTAGCTAAGTACAGCTATTTAATCGTGTCTCGACATCAATCTGCTTAGCTAAGTACTTTTCTTTAATTGTATCTCGACATCAATCTGTTTGGCTAAGTACGAATTTTTAATCGTGTCTCGACATCAATCTGCTTAGCTAAGTACTGTTCTTTAATTGTATCTCGACATATGTTTGCTTAGCTAAGTACAGCTCTTTAATCGTGTCTCGACATCAATCTGCTTAGCTAAGTACAGTTATTTAATTGTATCTTGACATTAATCTGCTTAGCTAAGTACTGTTCTTTAATTGTATCTCGACATCTGTTTGCTTAGCTAAGTACAGCTCTTTAATCGTATCTCGACACCAATCTGCTTAGCTAAGTACTGTTCTTTAATTGTATCTCGACATCTGTTTGCTTAGCTAAGTACAGCTCTTTAATCGTGTCTCGACATCAATCTGCTTAGCTAAGTACTGTTCTTTAATTGTATCTCGACATCTGTTTGCTTAGCTAAGTACAGCTCTTTAATCGTGTCTCGACATCAATCTGCTTAGCTAAGTACTGTTCTTTAATTGTATCTCGACATCTGTTTGCTTAGCTAAGTACAGCTCTTTAATCGTGTCTCGACATCAATCTGCTTAGCTAAGTACTGTTCTTTAATTGTATCTCGACATCTGTTTGCTTAGCTAAGTACAGCTCTTTAATCGTATCTCGACATCAATCTGCTTAGCTAAGTACTGTTCTTTAATTGTATCACAGCTCTTTAATCGTGTCTCGACATCAATCTGCTTAGCTAAGTACACTTATTTAATTGTATCTTGACATTAATCTGCTTAGCTAAGTACTGTTCTTTAATTGTATCTCGACATCTGTTTGCTTAGCTAAGTACAGCTCTTTAATTGTATTTCGACACCAATCTGCTTAGCTAAGTACTGTTCTTTAATTGTATCTCGACACCAATCTGCTTAGCTAAGTACTTTTCTTTAATTGTATCTCGACATCAATCTGTTTGGCTAAGTACGAATTTTTGATCGTGTCTCGACATCAATCTGCTTAGCTAAGTATTGTTCTTTAATTGTATCTCGACATCTATTTGCTTAGCTAAGTAAAGTTCTTTGATCGTGTCTCGACATCAATCTGCTTAGCTAAGTACAGTTCTTTGATCGTGTCTCGACATCAATTTGCTTAGGTAAATGTGGTTCTTTGATCGTGTCTCACACCAATAACAAAATATCGTTTTTCTATCCCTCATTTCTGTTTTGTTTTCATAATCACTCATCTAACGTCCTTGAGAAATTATATCTCTAACTGATTAAATTTTTATATAATTTATGTATAATACTCGTATTATAGTTAAAACAGCATTGTCTCAAAATAAATGTATTTGAAAAACTATAGCAATACATTTAATAAAGTACTATAATATTAGTTTGTTCATAGAACATCTAATACATATACAATATTTGAAAATACAACTCCTAAACTCGTCTTGAAGAAGGAACTAATTTCTAGTAACTGTGTGTCTTTTTCCATTTACATATTTTTTTTTTGGCCGAGTGGTCTAAGGTGTCAGGACTTTAAGCTTGGGTTAGAGATAGCGCTGGTTCGAAACGGCCTAGACTGGAAGACTTATCAGTAATATTCACATTCTTCTGTACTGGTTTGCTCCTTACTCTGTCTGAATAATTTCCTCGCACAGATCAATAGTCTATGAGGAATGGGCAGAGTAAGGTTAAGGAGATCGGCCTCTCCTTAAAAAAATCTGTTTATTTATTTTGTATTTTATATAGTAATCGATTTGTATCTAAATTATACACCTTTTAATAGGTCAGAATTTCTAATATTTATACTATTATAACTGAGTAAAACAAATCATTTTATATTAAAGAATTTTTTGGATAATTTCTTTTATTTTTTATAGTAAAAACAAGATGAGATTATAAAGATAATATCCATTTCTAAGTTTGTCACTATTCAACTTTAAATACTTTTATACGTCACCCAAAATGTATAAGTTATAATTTTCTGTGTAAAATATTAAATTAAGTTAAATATTTAGAATCTTTGTGTACACACACTTTGTACAATATTGTGTGTGTATTTGTACGAGTACAATATACAAATACATTGTAGAATATACAAATACACACACTTCGTACAGTTTTAAAGTTTATCAAAACCATTTAAACTGCAGTTTTTTCTTATTACATCATGAAATAAAGAGGAAACTGAAATTTTTTTTATAATTGCATAATTTAAATTATAGTGATATTAATAACAAATTAAAAAGTGATAATATAATATACTAAAGATTTATACATTTATTAAAGTTTTGTTCTAATAACAAATGTCTCATAGATTCAAGAGAGTAAGAATGCGTTTAAATAATCATATTAGATCGTCACATCAAGCTATTTTTAATATCGTGTACGTATATATAAACATTACTCTTGCCTGAAAATGAAATCCAGTCAGTAAATAGTTGAAGTGTTCTGCATCTCTACTGACACTGACAGTTCGGATGAACATCAAACGACATCCACCGCGAACTGTGGTAACCGAGTTTCCTATATCAAATTCTGTAACCTAAAAAATCACCAAAAGATATTTAATCTATTTTCATATTGTTTTTTCCTGTGGAATGATACGAATTATAATTAACAAATTAGTAAAAACATGAATTGTAGTTATTAATCTGTACTCACTGCGTGCATGTAGTTACTTGCCCCCTCGCAATTTCACTATAAGGGTCTAACATTACTAGGTATATACATTAATCTGTACTCACTGCGTGCATGTAGTTACTTGCCCCCACACAATTTCCCTATAAGGGTCTAACATTACTAGGTATATACATTAACCATATTAAACTTTTTAACCTAGGTGGGCCCCAAAGGTTAAACTATTACATTCACCACTCACATTTGGGTGCTGTACGAAAGTCAACATTTATCTGTGATAAATGACTCTCCATATTTTAGTAGAGAGAGAGCTGATTACATAATATTTAATAAATTCTTTAAAGGACTTTTATGGCTGTTGAGGGGTTGGAACGTATAATCTGCAAATAGATTTGTAATAAATTGTTTCATAATTTGGTAAGCAATTTATAATGTAAACTTAATAAAAGTTGGTTGAAATTATAGTTTATATCTAGTTAATTTCAATACTATACGTATCCTAAACGACTCAATATATAAAAATTAAGATTCATTATTATATATACATTTTAATAAATATTTTATTCATACAAAATAATATTATAAGGCTTTGCAGAATGGAAAATTTCCAACAAACTAATAGCTATTAAATTGTTATTATTTGATTATTTAATTTTCATTTGTTGTCATATAGTTCCAGCACAAGCCCTACTTAAGTGCTGATCCATGTTCTAGTTGAACACTTATATTACTCAGTGCTATTTAATACTTACCAGCGTAAAGAAAGAATATAACCCACTAATTGGATCTTCGAAACGACATTTGTACAACTCTTCAGCTACCTACAACTGGAGCGTAATCACAAGTCACTTCATTGATCCACATCCCTCATCATTAGGAGCTCTTCTTTGTTTCTACAACAGGAGCATCATTAGGCTATACTTTAGGTCTCCAATATCCATATTTAATGGCCAGCTCTAGGGTATCCATGACTCTTACATCTACATATTCTGTTATAGGTTTAACCATCATTCTATAGATCCTGATACCATCACTATACGAATAGGGGTGGCCAGGAAAGTTAATAGCACCATACGTGTATGGGAGGGCAAGACATTCATCACTTCCATACGCGTATCGGAAAGCTGTAAGTTTATCTCCACTATACTTGTATGGGTGGGCAGTAAGTTTAACACCACCATACGTGTAAGGGTGGTCATGAAGGTTAACACCACCTTACGTGTATGACCGGGCAGGAAGTTTATCGCCACCCTATGTGTATGACTGGGCAGGAAGTTTATCGCCACCATACTTGTATGAGTGGGATGGATGTTAACATCACCATACGTGTATGGGTGGGCAGGAAGATTATCACCACCGTACTTGCATGGGTGGGCAGGAAGTTTAACACCATCATACGTGTATGGATGGGAAGGCAGTTTATGCCCACCGAAGGTGTGTGGATGGGCAGGGAGTTTACTAACACCGTACGTTTTTGGTGGGCAGGTTTTTTTTACCACCGTATGTGTATGGTAGGCAAGGTCTTTTTGTTTACTTTCCTTGTATCTACATCCTTAATACACATATTTTTAAAGTTAAAATGCGTCCTCTAGGCAGTTAAAAACCGTGTTTTCCTAGCGACGCACTTTCTACGCCGTGCACAACGCATACATAATGTGCCCTGCCCAGTCATACACAGGGAGGCTTGTACACTGTTTTCCTAGAAGCATTTTTCGGTTGTGAGCCGGCGTGTTTTGGTCGACGTAATTGGGTGATTGACTTCAGAGCAGTCAGTTCGGTTGTACGCAGCGCACAATCGTCATTCTTGCAGCAAAACGAGTTAGTTGTTGTAGTTCGTGGTGTGTGATTAATAGAATGGAGGACGATTCGTGGAAAATGAAATTTTCTGCAGCAGATGACGAACAGCTTGTTGTGTTAGTTGTAGGACATCATATTTTATGGGACATGAATGAGAAAGTTTTCAAAAATACTTTGAAAAAAAGATTCAATCTGGAAAGAGATTGCTGGGATGGTCAATAAAGCACGAATGATGTATTTAAAATGAATTTATTATGTAAGGAATCGTAGGCTTATTTAAAATACATAATAATCAATCATTAATTTTGTTTTATAAAAATTAAATTTTTTCAGCCTCTATTAAACTTTAGGAGGCTACTATAATATGACGTTCAATCGTTTATAAATAACATAATTAAAATATCTACATTATTGTGTAGGTCACTGGACTTACTTCTAACACTACAGTACTGTTTGGTTAAAATACTAGCTTAAAAATCACATTCATCTAAATCATCCATTAAAACAAAAGCGCATGTTTGTTTTTATTTTTAAACTCATTGTCCATACGTCTTTATAGAAAAACGCTGAGCTAAACTGAATATATAGGCGCTTTGTAGGAAAATACTTTTACGCCGCGTATTATATTATACGTCCACGCCACGTTGTACGTTGTAAGCGGCGTAGAAAGTGTGTTGCTAGGAAAACACGGCTTAAATTTATAGCCATGTGACTAGGGACAGTGATGACAACAGGTTTGGTCTGTGACTAGGAACAGTGGTGAGAACAGGTTTAGCCTGTGACTAAGAACAGTGATAACTGAAGGTTTAGTATGTAACTAGGGACAGTAATGACTAAAGGTTTGGTCTGTGACTAGGAACAGTGGTGAGAACAGGTTTAGTCTGTGACTAAGAACAGTGATAACTAAAGGTTTGGTATGTAACTAGGGTCAGTGACGACTACAGGTTTGGTCTGTGACTAGGGTCAGTGACGACTACAGGTTTGGTCTGTGACTCGGGACAGTGATGACTACAGGTTTGGTCTGTGACTAGGGTCAGTGACGACTACAGGTTTGGTCTGTGACTCGGGACAGTGATGACTACAGGTTTGGTCTGTGACTCGGGACAGTGATGACTACAGGTTTGTTCTGTGACTAGGGTCAGTGACGACTATAGGTTTGGTCTGTGACTCGGGACAGTGATGACTATAGGTTTGTTCTGTGACTAGGGTCAGTGACGACTACAGGTTTGGTCTATGACTAAGGATTGTGATGACTACAGGTTTGGTCAACATTCAATTGTAGAATATGAACATTTTTCATCACAAGTTGGTGTTCGTTTGACAAATCCTTTCCTCCTCAAACGTTAGCTTAACAATTAACCTGAGACATTCAACTCACTCAATAAATATCCTACTTTGGAAACGTTTTAGAGTTTGGGAGATGTTCTTTCACGTGAATGATATATAAACATTTTGGATATTGGGAGTTGGAATAGCTAATTACTTATAACGTTTTTAATTATTTGCGCAAATTATAAAGCAAATTGTTTCTATGGTAGTAATTTATGGAAGTATGAATGTTTGGGTATATTTTCATGTAAATATATTATTTTATTTTGAATCACAAAAGAAATATAAATACTATATGTTCTAAGTTTTACACTTTAAACTTAAATTTGTACAAATTTCAAAGTGAAAACAAGGTCTTTCACGTAAATAAAATTGAAATTAATCACTCTACATTATATTCCTTTCTTTATTAAAAATAAAATCACACAAATAAACACTATCTGGACTGACTAAGATACAAAAATAACCTTAAGAGTAATACTATAACAATATCTATAGGTACAAATATCAAAAAACTTAATCTTTAAAGAAGGTGTACAGTACAAACAACAATAAAAACACAATACCATACCTAAAATAAAAAAATGGGAAAATTTACTGCCTCAAAGGCTAAACCAGATTTTAGGTTCGTGTGTCATAAAATTCTTAAACAAAAATATATATACACTAGCAGAAAGTACCCGTGCTTCGCCACATATTATGATTAAGGAACACTTACATTAGGACCTATATACGGGTTGTGTATTTTCGCCGAGGAACAAAATAATTAATTGTTAGTAACTCGAGTACATCTGCCCGTTGGTTTACCAGAATTAAAATTGAGAAAATGAGTCTGGCGTATCCAGTCTCACCACGTGGAGGCCGGCAGGTAGAGACCATATTTACAACTTATTTCCAAAAAAAAAATATATATATATATATATACATATATATATATATATATATATATATATATATATATATATATATATATATATATAAAACATTTATTTAAAAACACCGGGTAGTTTTATTTGGTAAGGCAGTCACCCTAGCCTCTGCCGAATCAATCACACCGGGTAGTTTTATTTGTTAATGCAGTCACCCTAGCCTATGCCGGAACAGTCTCACCGGGTAGTTTTATTTGGTAAGGCAGTCACCCTAGCCTCTGCCGAATCAATCCCACCGGGTAGTTTTATTTGGTAAGGCAGTCACCCTAGCCTCTGCCGAATCAATCCCACCGGGTAGTTTTATTTGGTAAGGCAGTCACCCTAGCCTCTGCCGGAACAGTCTCACCGGGTAGTTTTATTTGGTAAGGCAGTCACCCTATCCTCTGCCGGAACAGTCCCACCAGGTAGTTTAATATATGCAAGTACTTAAATATATTTTAGTACATTTTAGTCTGATAGATATATACGGACAGCCAAAATTGATGTTGTTGTTGTTTTCTTAAGTGCTTAGTACCTCTTTGTAAACAATATTTTTAGTCCTTTTTTCTGGCTGAAGGACGACCAGACTGTCAGATGAGCTTACTCTAGAACATGCTACGTATAACTGGCCATGGGAGAAACAGTCATTGCTCAGATCTACCCCAGCCATCTTCAAACTTTGCCCTTGTGCCTTGTTAATAGTTATGGCATAGCATAATTTTACAGGGAACTGCAGACGTTTGAACTCAAAATGGTAGTCTGAGGGAATAAGAGGAATTCAGGGAATAAAAACAGTTTCTCCTTGACCAAAGCCTGTAAATATTGTCGCTTCAATAACATGTTTATGCAGAGTTTTCACCTGCAGCCTGGTACCGTTACAGAGTTTGGGAGGGTTTAGGTTGCGGAGTAGCATTATTGGAGCACCGACTTTTAGAGAAAGAACATGAGGTGGAATTCCAGGGGGGTTCAGAGTGTGGAGAAACTCCGCTGGATAGTGAACAGCGTCTTCTGTCTCAACCACTGAGTCCACAGATTCATACCTCACAACAGCAGAAGGCAACTTTTCTAACAACGAAAGGTTTATTATATTTGCAGAGTCGTTAGTTGGGGTAAGAATCGCCCTCTCTTGCAACCATATTGGACTATTGTTCACATTGTCATTTAAGTTAGGATATATCTTGTCAAGCAGTGTCTTCATATCACTAACAGTATGACAAAGATTTTGAGGTATTGCACATTTACCTTCATGATCTTCTAGCAGTTTACCATCACCTATTTGTAAAACTAATGTAGAAAATTCTTCTGCTTTCAAATCTCCATTCAAATGAACTCTCATGTTAACTCTCAAAGACAGGATTTTAATTTTTGGCCATAAGAAGGATGACTTAAGGCACGCTTTCACCTCATCAGCCCGAGTTCCTCGAGGTATCACGGGCAAGGTTTGCCTGAAGTCTCCAGCCAGCAGAACTGTTACTCCGCCCATTAGACGTTTGCATCCTGATGTCTTGAAGTGTCCTGTCCAGAGCCTCTATACCTCCTTTGTGGGCCATGGTACACTCGTCCCAAACAATTAATACTGTTTCTTTGAGTACCTGGCCCATATTGCTTTGTCCTGATATGTTGCAAATAGGTGTTTCTGAGTGGTTCAGGTTGAGAGGCAACTTGAAAGCTGAATGAACCGTCTTCCCACCATCAAGCAGTGTCGCAGCAATGCCAGAGGATGCAACTGCGATGGCAATCTTTTTCTCACACCTTATTCTTGCTAACAACAAATTGATCAAAAATGTTTTTCCGATACCACCAGGAGCGTCCAGGAAAAAGAGTTGCCCAGATTCTGAAATAATACTGCAGGTAATTTCTTTGTAAATATTCAGTTGTTCTTCGTTCAGCTTTGGAACATTTACAGCAACCATTTCACAGAGCTGGACCTCATCGAAAGAAATTTCTCTGAGGCGTTCCAGGTTGTTAGTGATGGACTCTTGCTCGCGAAGTGGTGTAGGAAGACCATAGTTTTGGAGACGGTTGCCAGACATTGAATACACCAAATCTTCGAGTAAAGCCAAACATTTGTTGTACACAATGTCCATACGCTGTTGCACATCCCCAAACTCTGTCTCCATCGACCTCTTTACGTCGTCCGCCAAACTGTCGCGGTGTTTTTCCCATAATGTGAGAGGACTACTTACTTGGCAAAACACCAACATGATGGCAAGTAGTTCGCGGATCTTGGACGGGGAGTCTGAGAGTGAAGCTTCTTCTAGTGTTCGATCCCAGTGAGTGTCGTCTTCGAGCAAACCAAGAGCTGTACATGCAGACTGAAACGCTTGGTGGATCACTCCATTTACGTTCCTAAGATATTCAAATGACGTAGGCCCTTTAACTTCGTGTAGGAGAAGGCGTAGAAAATAGCACTCAGAGTTATTAGGGTGAACAGTATATACCCTGCCTAAAACCTGATCTTTTTTCACCCCGGGATAGCCTGGTACTGATTTCCCTTGCTTTCTTCTACAAAAGGTATTCTTTTTCCATACGAAATATGACGGAACTTCAGAGTAAAGGAGGGTTCTTGCAAACGCATCGGTTTTGCACAGATCGAAGAAGCCCAAAAGACTAGTTTTTGGCGGGTTGTTTAGCCTTTCCATGACATTTTCTTCGTTAAATAAACTCTTTGGCCGTTTTCAAGATGAACTGCAGGATGCATGACTGGGGGATGGCGATCGTGTATTGGAAAGCAGAGAATTCGCCAGACAGCTTCAGAAGTACTAATGTAGCGTCCTGTCTGGTACCTTGTCACCTCGTCAAGTTCATTTTCAACTGTAAAAGCTGCTTGATCGGACCCTTTGTTGACGTATTTGCAAATATATTTGATAGACTTGACAGAGTTGCAGTACTCGACGTTGATATGCGCTGAAAAGGTGCGAGACAGGACAGGGTTAAAAGGTACCACCCATTGATTGTCAAGCTTTACCCCGTTGATGTCAACAACAAATCCACCATCTGAAGGAGAACGCCTACGGTATTTAGGATAACCGTCTTCCCCAGTCTGTGTTTCTCTTGGTAGAGGACGGGGATACTTTTTGCTGCAAGCTCCATTAACCATACAGGGTGAATTTCTGTTGAGAGCACCACATGGACCGTGGATCATACAGTATAAGGTTATAATATTATATATAACCATTATGTATGTTTGCAGCCCTCACCATTATTTACCCACCTCCGCCTGACGTACGATAAATGCTATATATAAAGTACATTTATTTCCTGTATCTTTGTCACGTTATGACAAATGTAATGTTCGCGGCTAACAAACTGTTGAAACTTCTCAGCGAACTACAGAAGTAATCACCTACACCCCTCACCATCATTTACCCCCTCTCTTGACATACATACTTTACGTTATATGTAAAGTACATTTATCCCCTGTACTTTTGCCATGTCATGACAAATGTAATGTGCGCGGCTAACAAACTGTTGACACTCTCCAGTGAAGTACAGAAGTTATCACCTACAGCCCTCACCATTATTTACCCACCTCCCCTGACGTACGTCCTACAGTGGTATTGACCCACTCACCCACATATACACCTACAGTGGTATTGACCCACTCGCCACTCCATACACCTTTAGTGGTATTGACCCACTCGCCCACCCATACACCTACAGTGATATTGACCCTCTCGCCACCCCATACACCTACAATGGTATTGACCCACCCACCCACCCACAAACCTACATTGTATTGACCCAACGCCCGCTCATACAAGTACAGTAGTATTGACCCACCGGCTACCCATACAAGTACAGTGGTATTGACCCACCGCCCACCCATACAAGTACAGGGGTATCAATGTTACTGTTCGTGTATGGGCGGGTGGGTGGGTCAATGCTACTGTACGTGTATGGACGGGCGGGTGGGTCAATTCCACTGTACATGTATGGGTGGGCTGGTGGGTCAACAGCACTATACGTGTATGGGTGGGGAGGTTGGTCAATGCTACCCTAACCACTAACACACATTTACTGATTGAGAATAAATCTGTTCAACTTCTTCACCAACTACCTGATTAATTGAGTTACCCCATGTTTTGACTGGATTTCGTGATAAGATTTTGATTGTTACTTTCTTTCTTGAAGCTACCCACCCGTACACGTACAATGGTATTGACCCACCCACCTGCCCATACACGTACAGTGGTATTGACCCACCCACCCGCCCATACACGTACAGTGGTATTGACCCACCCACCCGCCCATACACGAACAGTGGTATTGACACACTTGCCCACCCATACACGCATAGTAGTATTGACCCACCCACCCACCCATTCACGCACAGTGAGGGTAAAAGTGGACTTTATGTATAAAACAGTTGACAGTTATGACGGACATTGGTATTCATCATCATTGACTTCACAATCTCATGGAGGGCAGGGTCTAGCTCTGGGTCAGGTATCTCTGCACAAATAACTTTGTCAATCATGTCTGGTTTAATCTTTTCTTCTAGCCAAAGCAGAATGTGTACATGAGGAAGGCCTCTTTTTTGCCATTCTATGGAGAACATGTGACATCTACATGCTCCAAATATAGACCCTTTCGTTAGTTTCATCAAATGCTTTACTTTTAAGTAGAAAACCCACGCTACCAAGTCATGTCTGTGCTGAGCCTTCTGACCTTCCTTGAGTAGTTCACATATCTCTCGCCATTTTGGGTTGCACGTAAAAGTTATAAAGAGATCTGGACGACCTAAATGGCGGACATAGGTCATGGCATCCTGAGTACGCTCATGCATGTAGCGAGGTCCTCCAGTGAAGCTTGATGGCAGTACAACCATCTTACCCAGCTCCGATACCTGAGCATCAGCTTTTCTCATGGCATCCTTCAAGTGAATGTAGTCTTCACTCCTCAACTTTTTTTGGTTGTTTCGAATGAAGTTTAGCCGTTCTGTTTCAATTTTTGCGTACATATCAACCAAAAATTGGTTGAGGAGGTTGCGAAACAAAAGTAAATTTGGTTCTTCGCCTTCTCGCTCCATTAAATTATATCCGTAGAAATCAGCTGCAGACACAGTTTTCTTAAGTGCTGTCTTGGTGTTTGGGTCACGCTGAGGGATGTTGATACAATAGCCATCTTCACCACGGCAGAACATGAGAGGATACTGAAGAGAATCATACGCTCGATGTAGCTCACTGATTCTTATCAGTTTGTCTTCCCTACTGTATAGCACAATGTCTCGCTTTTCAAACACCTGGCCTACAATCAAGACAGCAACTTCGTTAGTGGTAGGAGTATTGTAACGTCCCTTGTGAGCACTCGAAGGCTTCTGGTCAGCAGTGATAACTACCTGGAAATCTTGCTGATCTTTGGGAACAGAATCAATAGCAGCTTTGAACTCTTTGATATATTTGATATGTTCATGAAGAATTTTTTGGAGCTGGCCTACCAATGCTGGCTTGACATCTTGAAAGTACCCACAGCGAATGTCTCTTTCACGGTTATCATCACCAACAAAATATATCTGAAGGAAAGACGGCTGCTGTTCGAGGCATTAGACTCCCTATTCTATGATAAACCTGGCCTTGCACCTTATATGTTGGCATGAAATGGTCTCCTTTTATCTCTTTTGCTCCAAACGACGTCATTTTGGAAACAACCGTTGTATTTGCGAATATTATTAAGAAAATGCTCAGCCTCAAGATGGTCGTGAGAAAGAAGGCTATGTAAGGGGTCGGGATATTTTTGAAAGGGAAGCAGTTGAACTTTTCCATTACTGCAACACATTCCGGGGCTTTCGTCTTTCCATTTTAAAGCATGGCAGACATTGCACTTTTCTCGAGGTCCAAGTTGAACTATTTTATCTGTAGAATATTCAATGTTTGGGTCATACTTGAAACCTGAGAGTTTCTTGATTGTCCATGGCAGTAACTTTACTTGTGAACGCCTCTCATTGTACTTTGACGTAGCCTCACGATTAACTTCAGGATGGTTTTTTGAGTACTTCTTTACAGACTTTCTGTTAATCTCGGGGTTGTTCTCGGTATATTTTTAACAGCCCTTCTGTTTACTTCTGGGTGGCTCTCGGCATATTTTTGAACAGCCCCCCTGTGCACTTCAGGGTGGCTCTCGGCATATTTTTTAACAGCCTTTCTATGCATTTCAGGGTGGCTTTCCGTATTTTCAGCAACAGACTCCCTAACCTGCTTTTTTCGGATGGAATCAGTGAATCTTTTCCTTCGTTTTCTACCTCTAGATTTTTGAGGTGTGATCACTGTGACGATTGATTCGTCCGAACTCATGTCTAAGGGAGTTTCAAGGTTTGATAGGATGGGCTGAGAAGAGCCTGGTTGGACTGCAACAGGTTCATAGACACAAAGGGAAGATGGGCCAGGTTTGGATGTAATAGGGTCGGTGGGCATAGATTCAAAAAAACCAGGTTGGGATTTTAATGTTGAGGCATAATATTTTGAGGTATGTAGACTTTTTTGAAAATAATTTGGTACATAAGGTTATTCGCAAGGTATAAGAATGTCAAAGTGCCCTGCCATGTCATCACCAGAGAACTTAAGTCTTTTTATTTCCTGAACCTCATCCCCATAACAGGCTAAGAGTTTTCTGTCACGAAAGAGCTCGAACTTATAAGGAAATACCTCTGCTGCAACCATGAGCTCACAAAAGGTTCCATAGAAGTAAGGCTGTGACATGTCGGCGATATACTGACGTTTAGTTCTGTAAGGGACTTTATTTATGGTCAAGGTGTAAGGCTTAAGTCTGCGCCAGTTGTTGGACACGTGACGCACAATGTCAGCGCGCACTCGGAGTGTTAGTGTAGCTGTACAGTGGACCAGATAAGATAAAGAGGAGAAAAGGCAAGCCCCGTCCCCAGTGATCTTTATGACATGGTGAGGTACTGCCACACCATCAATATCGAATGTTTCAATAACCATTGTCGTGCAACTGTTCAAAAAAAGTATTAAGATGAATAAAGAAAAATTTAGCTTTGTATTTTAGAAGAAGAAGATGAAGTGAAAAGGTTCAAACCCAAGCAGATGATCTAGAATTGAAGCAAGCAGTAAGTAAAAGAAGCAAATAGTTAACAGAATAAAATACCAATATAAACTCATGTAGTAAGGGAACACCCTACCCAAAGTGGAGTGGCCGGAGTTGTAACTACAGAGTTATGTCAACTGTATCAAGTTTGAACCAGGAGAACTATTAAGAATGTCAGAGTTATGAGATGAAAAAAGGTAAAAAAATGATGGTATGAAAGGATGTGAGGCAATCGAATACTATGGTAGCAAATAGTGGGGCAAAAGAAAATATTTAAGAAAAAGTAGGTAGTATTCAGAAGCAATAAGCAATGGACAGAACTGAACAAACAGCAAAGCAGTGTTCAGGTCAAAAGCGTGTACTGGACTGATATGAGCCGAGCCGTACTGCGGTGCGGTGCTGGTGAGGTGCGGGGAGTGGGAGGGAGGGCAGAGGTCAACTGATAAGAACCGGCCTTCTAGTGAACAGCCAAGACTGCTATCGCTAATTTACAATCAGCCGAAGAATCATAGTATCAAGTTTATTTGTGATCTGTTGTCTAGGTTTAGAAAATATACAACAATCGTCAAGTATCGAGTTTTTTGCTGTTTGGTTTGAAACGTGATTGAAATGTTTTTTTTTTTTTTTATAAGCACTTATGCAAAGAATAAAGAGTTATAGTGCCGAGCAGAACCAAACTTGTTGTAAAATTTTTATTACAGTTCATTTAAGACCTAAAAGAAAGCTTAGCACCAATTTTAGTTGCGATCTGCTTTGTAAGTTCAGAAAAAACGTCCCAGAATTCATCTTAGACCTAAAAGGAAGTTTAGCACCAAATTTGCTTTTAATCTAATGTTTAAGTTCAGAAAATTCGAAAATTAAACGTCGCGTTTTACGCGGTTTGGTCGAAAACCCGATTTAATTTTTTGAAACAGTTTCTCAGATAGCACCTAAAACTCTAGAGAAAGCTACATACCAATTTGCATTCGAATCCGTTCCTTAATCATAATCCGTAGTGAAGCACGGGTACTTTCTGCTAGTTCTTTATAGTGCTGAAATGACCCGAACTTTGTGAAAATTTTTTTCTAGAGTTCATCTAAGACCTAAAAGGAAGCTTGGTACCAAGTTTTGTTGCAATGTGATTTGTAGATTCACAAAAAATACATAAATTTAAAAGTCGCGTTTTTCGCAGTTTGGTCGCGAACCTGATTGAATGTTTTGAAACCGTTTCTTAGCGAGCACCTACTACCCTAGAGGAAGCTACGTACCAAGTTTCATATGAATCCGTTCGGTGGTTTTTGAGATTTCGTGTTTAGTCAGTCAGTGAGTGAGTGAGTTCTTTATAGTGCTGAAATGACCCGAACTTTGTGAAAACTTTTTTCTAGAGTTCATCTAAGACATAAAAGGAAGCTTGGTACCAAGTTTTGTTGCAATGTGATTTGTAGGTTCACAAAAAATACATAAATTTAAAAGTCGCGTTTTTCGCGGTTCTGTCGCGAACCTGATTGAATTTTTTGAAACCGTTTCTTAGCGAGCACCTACTACCCTAGAGAAAGCTACGTACCAAGTTTCATACGAATCCGTTCGGTGGTTTTTGAGATTTCGTGTTTAGTCAGTCAGTGAGTGAGTGAGTGGTATTTGGCTTATATATGTATAGATTAGTGATCAGAATTAACAACTATTAATAATTCTATAAACTATCATGATAGAAATACCACTACTTTACGATAGTTCAATGCTATGAATTGGTTATTTACTCCCATTTTTTAAATTAATGTTTAGTTTAAACATGTCATGCTGCTTATTTTAATTTGTTACGGAAAAGAGTTATTCTGTTACTACGGGGGGTGGGGGGTACAGGTACGATACACTCGCTCTGTGAGAAGGCTTAGGATACGTTTATATGTTTATATTATCATCATATTCATCCACTACATACAAGTTCTATATTTTTCACAGCATATATTATTTACATTTCCAGTTATAAAGTATCTTATTTTATCCTACAATTGTATTTTTTCTTATAATACATATTAGAATTCATTTAATGTATAATTTGTGACATTATCACCTTTTAGGTCATATTTACTAATTAATTTTCGTTTTTTTTGCAGTCATATGTTGTTTGCAAATTTATCAATTTTATTTAAACAGTATTTTTAAATATGTTTAATTTTACTTAAATGTACTAATTATTGGTTTTCACACCAGTTTAATAACTGTATGATAAACTAATTGACTGTTAATCAAGCTTCTCAGTTAACAAAAATTATTAAACAATACGTGTTCAGACAAGATGATATATATTTTTCTTATTTCCAAACCATTAATTAGGCTATTGGTAAATAAACGTTTTCAATGGTCAGTTGAAAATAGAGAGAAATAAAAGCTAAGCTTACCATTGAAGGATACTTACCAATATTGTAACGCTTGATTCCGTTTTTTATCATATCATTTCCGCTATATATCATAACACCTAAAAGTCTGGAGAGCTAAACTTAATCTCTACATCAAGCACTTTACACAACCAGCATCCAATTACTTAACTTTATTAAAGGATTTTATAAGATGTTTTTAATAAGAGCAAATTTAATTTTGAGCAGTATATTTAAAACTCTAATTGGATTTATTCAAAACATATTTCTGATTTAATTTAACATTAATGAACTGAATATTCAAATTTTGTTATATTAAGAGGTGATAAGTATGTTTAGATCAAACACAAAACACGAAACTTTTCAAACAATACGCATAAATGTATCTATTACAAGACTGAAGAAACCCATACACACTGATACACTTTTACTTATGTTACTTAGGCTATGTGCACAGTAAAATGCCTAACTGTGCACTGATACGTGAAATGTTTAGCATAAAGTCTGCCTAGACGGTTTGTAACTATAAAAAACTATGACTAATTTTAAATGGCAAGTATGGTATAGATTATATTTCAAGCAATACTCTTTAAATTCCTAATTTTTTGTAACATATATATCTATTATTAAATCAAAAACACAACTATCTGTCTATTAAGGATAGTAACAATAATACTTAATAACAATACTTAATAACAATGACTACTCTAGATAATGAACGCTCACTAGACTCTTTCGTCCCTCATTTTCACCTATATATCTATAATACAAAATTATGTGTCTTTAAAGTAAATAAAAATAAACAAAGCGAAAGTTATTTATTTATTGCGTATTCATAGTAAACTACTTGAAAATATGGAGATAAACTGTTTAGTGTTATATACATTTATACAAAAATAAATGAAATGATTAACCGAGTTATGATTACAGAAATGCAAGTATTTTAAAAAATTAAAACTAATTTAAAAATGTGAAACTTAACTGACGAATAAGAATTAAGTCAGGCAGTAGAAAATGGGTCAATGGTTATGTCCATTGTTTCTTCTGTCGACAGTAATTATGCATAGGAAAGGTTTATGCTTCTTACAGCTGTTTCAGATCGTTTGTGAGTTAGAAACGGAACTTGTCTTGAGTTATATCATAAAGTTTCATGAAAGTTAATTTAAGCTTGCACAAATGTATTGATTTTATAAAGGGGTGGACAAGTAATTGTACATAAACAACTCAAACGCAACTTACAATAAAATGGGTGTCTTGAAACGCAAATACGCAAATTTATATTTTAAATTAAATCAGGAGTTATTGGATATTGGTTACGAAGGTGTTCTTTTGTACTAAAATACCTGTTAAAAAGCCATTTTAGATTATATTTATACATTTTACAGAATCCTTGAATTAAACTAAGGCAACTGACTAAATAGGCCTACACGATAAACTGTCAGACTGGTTTCGTATTTCATATGGACGTTTTAGCAAATACCACACCATGCTTTAACTATTAAAAGCATGTCAGGTTCTTCCCACTAACTTGATGCTCTCTTGGAGCTGATTATTCTTGAGCAATAATGATGGCTTCCTCCTACCACATTGTGTCTGAACAGGCGTCTGCGATCTCAGGTTCTTCCCACCAACTTGATGCTCCCTTAGAGCTGACTATCCTTGAGCAAAGTCGACTACTTCCTACTACCACATTGTATTTGAACTGACAGTGTCTGTGACCTCAGGTTTTACCCATCAACCTGATACTCCCTTAGAGCTGACTATTCTTGAGCAAAGTCGATGACTTCCTACTACCACATTGTGTTTGAACTGACAGTGTCTGTGACCTCAGGTTTTACCCATCAACCTGATACTCCCTTAGAGCTGATTATTCTTAAGCGATGTTTATGGTTTCCTCCTTCAACATTGTATTTGAACTGACAGTGTCTGTGACCTCAGGTTTTACCCATCAACCTGATACTCCCTTAGAGGTTATTATTCTTGAGCAATGTTGATGGCCTCCTACCACATTATGTCTGTCTCACCGAAATGTCTTAATGCTCTGAACAATATTCCATTACGATATTGACTTATAAAGGATGTCCTGAGCTAATGAGGCACTTTTTTATAAGAAAATATAAAATTATCTAGGGTGATAAAACTTAATTTTAATATTATTTTAATTAGAAGACTAATGACAAAATACCTACTTTTCATGGAAATGTCCTTATTAATTGTCAAACTAAAATGCAACGTTGTTACTGGTAATTTATTTGGTATAAACGTTCTAATGATTCAAAATTAACATTTTTAAATATTCCGTAAGATGAAGAAATATTAACTTTGTTGTTTTTAAGCGGTTTAATTTTTTTTAAACACAATTTTCATAGTAATTCATTTATAACTGGTTTCACTAATCATATTAAAATGCATATTGCAAGTAATTTTCACTATTGATGAACTTCATAACATAACTTTTCCACAATCCTATTCAGTTGATTACTTTGAAGTATATTGTTTGAGTGGGGGGGGGGGGCGAATATCATATTCATACTTACTTTGCACTCGAAAGTAACATAAAAGCATATAAACGCAATAGTTTTAATTTTAAGTAAAATTTTTTTGTACCTGTAAATATCTTTTCTATTCATTTTGGTCTTTCTTATTGAACATTATTTTCCATTCCATACAGATAAGAGAAGGGTCGAAATCAGTATAAATATAAAAAACTATCTCAAAAATCAATCATTTAACATTCTTGGGGATTATGTTGAAAGTTAAAAATTAAATTTTATTTAAATATGAAAATTAGGCTAACAAAGTGAAGGAATATACAAAACCTAATATGATTAAGAAATATTATAACAGGCATAAGAATATAAAACATCTTAAACATCATTACATTAGTAAAAAAGTTAATAAGAACAATTACCGTCCTTTATACTAAATGAACACAATAAATACACAAGTATTTCTTAGTATTCGCGATATATAGCCTTCGTAGTAAAATGTAATGAATGATTTAACTACAGTGAATACAAGCATTTCAACAACAAACCTGTCTATTGAATAATCGAAGTAATAATAGAATAAGAATACAATATTATTTATGAAAGAGTACTACAGTTCAATCGGGAATCTCAGTATAAACACTAAACTGTGTTCTAAGAGTAATTACTTACCTAAAGATACTGTACAAATCATCTAAAAAAGGTTTGACCAATAAGGAAATAGGCTGAAGGATGTCGAGTTATCTACGCGTGACGACGACACAGCCCTTCACAGTGCCTTTAATGACTTCTTTGTTTCCAATGTAGTAGCAGTCTGTCTTATAATGATGTGATTTAGTAAAGTCTTAGACAAAACATAAGTAAATCACTCTAATTCCAGCCCTATGATTAAAATATATTCAAAATTACAGAATCAATATTCATTGAATCGATATAGAAGAAACTAATTGTAGTTGATTGATAGTTTGATAGTGATAGTGATAGTAATTGTGATAGTGATATTGTTAGTTCAGAATATTTTTAACTATATATGACATTAAAGTTATTTTATATTTGCTAACAATAATTATTACATAATTTTGTCCTCAGTAAGCTAAATTAATATTTATTAAAACAGCATTTATCGTGTATTTCCAGAGAAATTCAGGTAAATAACACACTAATATAATAAAACTACCAGTTTAATTTAAAATACTAAATTTAATCCAAGGATATTACAAGAGTTTAAGTTATTTCGTTTTCATTACATTCCTTCTTTATCTTCAAGTGAGAAGACCTGTACTTGCACATTGTTTCTAAATACTACCTCCAACACAGTAATTTTGTTTAAAGAACTAGTTTTTTTAGTTAGGATGTAAATTCCAAACATTAATTATATTGCACAAAATTTGTAGCATTGTTAGTAGAAGATCGTGAAATACTTATAATTAAAAATGTTAGTTTTTATAAGTGATGTTTTGTTCTCCTATTCATCAAAGCGTTAAAACTTTACATATCGCAGATGTATGATACACACTTTACTTATCACAGATGGATGATACATACTTTACTTGTCACAGATGTATGATACATACTTTACTTATCACAGATGTATGATACACACTTCACATATCACAGATGTATGATACACACTTCACGTATCACAGATGTATGATACATGTTAGTCGTAGTAATATTCTTTTATGAAAATTAACTATTGATGTATTAAAATAAATATACATATATATACTTATACAATTTTTGGCTCAGCTGAGTAGAATAAACTGTATCATTGTTATATAATAAATGAAATTACAGATTACAGACTCTATTTCTACACAAATCATCACCCGGGTTACGGTTGTGAAGAGATTTACGTGTAAATCTAGCAATTGTAAAAATTTATAGAGCATTTTGTTCCTCTATAGAGACAGCCTCAGCGATGTCTAGGCTACACAAAGTGCTGGCTAAGGACCCTGGGGGAGGACTGGGATCCCTTATTAGAGAGGATGGGGAGTGGACCAGTTCAGAAGAAGAGACCTTGCAACTTTTATTTGAGACTCACTTCCCGGGATCCGTCGAGGAACCGGCGGTGGGCCCCCCCACTTCGGTGGGGTGGGCTTGCACTGGGGCCTCGCACGGGGACTGGAGTGAGGCAAAGAAGGTTGTCACAGAGCAAAGGATTAGGTGGGCTGTTGAGTGCTTCGCCCCCTTCAAGAGCGCTGGGCCGGATGGCATCCTACCTGTGCACTTGCAGAGGGGTTTGGAGCCGCTCCTACCCCACATGACCGCAATTTGTAGGGCCTCCCTGGCCTTGGGTTATATCCCAAGGCTGTGGAGGACCGCAAAAGTAGTGTATATCCCCAAATCTGGAAGGGGTACACATTCCAGACCTAAAGACTTCAGACCGATCAGCCTCATGTCTTTTCTTTTAAAGACATTGGAGAGGCTGGTCGAGAGACGGGGTGTTGAGAGATAACCCACTCCATACAAACCAACACGCATACATGGCTGGGAGATCTGCGGAGTCGGCTCTTCATAGACTCGTCACGAGGGTTGAGGGGATGATTCGGCAGAAGGAGCTAGCCATGGGTGTCTTCACGGACATAGAGGGGGCGTTCAATAATGTCTCCCCACAGTCTATGATCGATGCTGTCGTTAGGACGGGCGTCAATGGCATCATTGTCAGATGGATTGAGGCCTACCTACGCAGCAGAACGGTTAAGGCAACATTGAACGAAGCGTCAGTTCAGGTTGTAGTCGGCAGCGGCTGCCCCCAAGGGGGCGTCCTTTCCCCTCTCCTGTGGTCCTTGGTGGTTGATGACCTACTAGGGGCGCTGAACGGGATGGGGGTATATGCTCAGGCATACGCGGACGATGTGTGTATACTGGGCGTTGGTAAGTTTGCCAGCACGGTGTCGGACATCGTCCAGGCTGCCTTGAGATACCTAGAAAGGTGGTGTAGGGACAAGGGGCTCTCTGTTAACCCTAACAAGACAGAAATTGTACTTTTCACTAGGAAGAAGAGGCTGGATATACACGCCCACCATGGGAAATATGGAGCTAAGAGCTACAGGGTCGGTCAAGTATCTGGGGGTTATCCTGGATGCTAAACTGAACTGGCTCAAGCACCTACAGGAGAAAGCCAGGAAGTTCAGAATGGCTTTCTGGGCTTGTCGGAGGGCCATCGGACAACGTGGGGTCTAAAACCAAAGATGGTTTACTGGCTATACACGAGTGTACTTCGGCCCTCATTATGTTATGCGGCTGTTGTCTGGTGGCCGGCCATGGCACAGAATAGTGCAAGGCTAACACTAGACAGATGTCAGAGAATGGCGTGCCTGGGAATCACAGGGGCAATTAGAACAACCCCATTGGCGGCGATGGAGGTCCTCACTGGGCTCCGCCCAATGGACCTGTTTGTAAAAGGGGAGGCCAGTAAAGCGGCCTTCAGAATAAGGGCGACTGGTGGCTGGCTGTCTGGCCAACCAGGACTCTACGGGAGTATACTATCTGGGGACATTGGTCTGGACCCGTTGATTTCGATGGGAACAGACTTAATGGTACCTAAGTACAGAATTAACAGGTGGGTTAGGGCCTTCCTTCTAAGCAGAGATGAGTGGATGGGGAGTACCGAGCCCGCACAAGTAAAAGGAAGCATGTGGTATACAGACGGCTCGCTTACAGAAGAAGGTGCGGGTGCGGGGGTGTACGGGAGGGGAGCACGGAAAGTTCTGTCTGTACCTCTAGGGGCCCATGCAACCGTCTTCCAGGCGGAGGTGATGGCTATTATGATAGCCACACAAGAAGAAATGCGTCTAGGTGGCTTCGGAGGAGTTGTCTCAATCTGCTCGGACAGCCAGGCGGCGATAAAGGCGATCATGGCACCACGTACCAGCTCTAAGCTGGTATGGGAGTGCCAGGGGATCCTGGAGACTCTTTGCCAGCGTAAACAGGTGAGACTCATATGGGTCCCTGGGCATGCTGGTATTGATAGGAATGAGAGAGCCGATGCACTGGCTAGGAGGGGGGCAAAGTGCCCACTGCTGGGGCCGGAGCCGGCTCTTGGTATTCCTCTTCAAAAGGTAAAAAGAAGAATTGACAGGTGGACCTCTGAGAAACACGATAGCAGATGGAGGACCGAGTCTGGGCTCAGGCAGTCTCGTGCTCTTATCCAAGGACCGGGTCGCTGGTACAGCGGAGATCTGCTGAGCTGTAACCGGGCCAAGGTGAGGGCGGTTACGGGTATGCTGACCGGACACAATCTTCTTAACAGACATATGAAGATTATGGGCCTAACAGAGGACTCCACATGTAGGCTCTGTGAGGAGGATGAGGAGAGCTCCATACACATCTTTTGTCATTGTGGAGCTCTCTCATCCCTTAGGTATAGGACTCTGGGTGCCGCTTTTCTGGAACCAGAGGATATTAGAAGGGCTACACTCGGGGAGATCATGACCTTCATAAGGGGGACTGGTCTCTTGTGACACTGTCGCCAGTCTCGGGGCGCAAAGGGCCATAGAGTCCAGGCGCAGTGGGCTTGGCGACAGGACCACAACCCGGTGTATCTAATCTAATCTAAACTATCACAGATGTATGATACACACTTTACATATCACAGATGTATGATACATACTTTACTTATCACAGATGTATGATACACACTTTACTTATCACAGATGTATGATACACACTTTACATATCACAGATGTATAATACACACTTTACAAATCACAGATGTATGATACACACTTTACATATCACAGATGTATGATACACACTTTACAAATCACAGATGTACGATACACACTTTACATATCACAGATGTATAATACACACTTTACAAATCACAGATGTATGATACACACTTCACATATCACAGATGTATGATACACACTTTACAAATCACAGATGTACGATACACACTTTACATATCACAGATGTATAATACACACTTTACAAATCACAGATGTATGATACACACTTCACATATCACAGATGTATGACACACACTTTACAAATCACAGATGTATGATACACAATTTACAAATCACAGATGTACGATACACACTTTACATATCACAGATGTATAATACACACTTTACAAATCACAGATGTATGATACACACTTTACAAATCACAGATGTACGATACACACTTTACAAATCACAGATGTATGATACACACTTTACAAATCACAGATGTATGATACACACTTCACATATCACAGATGTATGACACACACTTTACAAATCACAGATGTATGATACACAATTTACAAATCACAGATGTACGATACACACTTTACATATCACAGATGTATAATACACACTTTACAAATCACAGATGTATGATACACACTTCACATATCACAGATGTATGATACACACTTTACATATCACAGATGTATGATACACACTTTACAAATCACAGATGTATGATACACACTTTACAAATCACAGATGTATGATACACACTTTACATATCACAGATGTATGATACACACTTTACATATCACAGATGTATGATACACACTTCACAAATAACAGATGTATGATACACACTTCACATATCACAGATGTATGATACACACTTCACATATCACAGATGTATGATACATGTTAGTCGTAGTAATATTCTTTTATGAAAACTAACTATTGATGTATTAAAATAAATATACATATATATATACTTATACAATTTTTGGCTCAGCTGAGTGGAATAAACTGTATCATTGTTATATAATAAATGAAATTACAGATTACAGACTCTATTTCTACACAAATCATCACCCGGGTTACGGTTGTGAAGAGATTTACGTGTAAATCAAGCAATTGTAAAAATTTATTTCTAGTCTAAGATTAGCAGACTTTTTTTAAAGGTTCTTGCATTACTCTAATAATACTTATGGTGTAAGAAGTGACCGTCGAATAATTTATAGTAAAAACACATAACATATAAGATTGATCGATCCTCTGAGGATTTACACATTTGTATTCTTCGAGATAAGAAGTTATTGTTATAGGATCTTATTTAACGTGGTTTAATATAAAACTAGTTCCTCGTTTTGTTTAGATTTAAAATAATAACACCATCTATGAAATTAATTGAATATTTTAAAATAGTTCAATACTTTTGAATTTTTAAGTAAATTTGTCAATTAGAAAAAATAATTTGCCAAAAACATAGTTTAACGAACAAATCTGACAAATTTTGACAAACCAAATAATAAAAATTTTCTTAACGATTATTTTCAAGACTGGTTTGATTTTTCAATGTTTATATTATTAATACATTTTTACATGATTACCATTTTTATCAGTATAATACGTTTAAAATAAGTATATATCTTATGTCAGTCTCTTTCTGTTTAAATAATATTCGATCACATTAATCCGTTATTTATAATTGAATTAAAGTAAGTAACATATTTGTCTATTTTTAAAATGTGTATTTTTCATTGCGTCATTGAATAAATAAATTAATAACTACTTAAAGTTAGCAAGTTATGTTTTTAGAAATTATTATATTGCGTTTCAGTACATGTAAAAATTTCAAACAAAACATAGTGATGCAATATTTTACTAAAATTTAAATCCAGCGTTTCATTTATGTCATAAAACAACTTTCTATCAACCGTAAAAGTGCTTTGTATGACATGTACTGGAATTTTCAAGCAGAGAAATTAGTGTTGTTTGCCAGAATCGTCTAATTTTATCAAGTTTGTGACTTTTAATTGCCATTTTGCGATTCTACTACGTTAACAAACCATCACAGATAAAATTGTATATTATTTGTAAGACAGAAATTATTTATAGTTCTTCAATGAAGTGTAAAACACAAACTGCAGCATACTTCATTTATTTTTCTATTCAGTCTGAGAGTATAACATTAGTTACAAAACAGTTAAGCCTGTGGTAATAAGTAAGATAAGTAAAGGATTAAACATCTGTACTAACATAAACTGTCCTGGTTGAACCCCTACATTGATAACTTTTACATAAAACTATTAATATAAACTGGAAATAGCTTAAGTATTTGAAAAAACACCTCCCTATACCAACTAACATAACCTAAGAGTAATAATTAGGAAAATAGTTACTATCTTCATTATGCTAAATCAAATAGAATGCTAAAGCAAATCATAATATTATAACATAAACATAACAAATTTGATACCGTTAAAAATATTATTAATAATGTTATTGACTTACAGTATATGCTGAATCTGGTCTCATTTATCTTTCACATCTTGTCTTCAAATGTGATAGGGATTAACCTCCTAGACATAAACTCTGCTCGGGTACAAAAAGACCTGTTGCTGAATAAGGTCATTGGAATGATAAAGAGATTATCGGGTTGATAGGAATAATATAAGATCATAGATATTCTCAAAGGGAGCATCAAATAGGTGGGAAAAGTAGTAGATCTTACATATGAGACGGCGACACAATGTTGTGCGTATTTTAAGGCGAATATGAATGATGATATAAGAGTAGGATGAGTGTGGATGAGTGTAGTCTGGTTACTAACTGAGTTCAGCTGTTCCTCAGAAAGGGCAATTTATTAATAGCCCAACAGCCAAGGCAACTAAGGGACCTACTGATTTACGTGGAATCCGAACCACATAGTGCTGGTCTGATTTTCAGCTAATTGACAAGCCTGATACTCAGTTATCTCCCCCACACAACATCCGTATAATGATTATCGCCCAAAATGGACACCCCAGACTTCGATAGTAATGTCCACGCAGATAGCATCCATTGAGCGGACGCCATGTCGGTATTAAGAGGACCGAGCATCGAACCTATCGCGTACAATCTCCCAAACACTTTGTCCCCAAGCAGCTGGGTTACAGCACTGCGCCACCAGTGCCGACACTGATCACAGACACTGCCAGTTCAGACACAACACGGGAGGAGGAAACCATAAACATCGCTCGAGAATAATCAGCTCAAAGGGAGTATTGCAATGTTCATCCAACATCGAATTGAACATTAATTGTATATAATTTTTCGTTTGGAGGAGCAATAATCCATTTACAGGACACCCACCCACTATCACTATCACTATCACACCACACCACCCGCCCACCCATACACGTACAATGGTAGTAACCCACCCGCCCACCCATACACGTACAATGGTAGTAACCCACCCGCCCACCCATACACGTACAATGGTAGTAACCCACCCGCCCACCCATACACATACAGTAATATTGACCCACCCACCCACCCATATACGTACAGTGGTATTGACCCACCCGCCCACCCATACACGTACAGTAGTATTGACCCACCCATACACGTACAGTAGTATTGATGGGTGATGGGAAGAGTCAGAGTTCATAGACAATAGTCCCTGTGTACGACGTAATTAGTACACAAACTGCATTCGAAATGTATTTATGAATTAATTAAACACATTTATTGTGTATTTATTTACCTCGTGTGGTAACATTTCAGTTCGGCGAACAACAATTAGCCAAGTTGTGTTTTATAACGTAGTTATTGAGTGTTGGGTGGGGGTTGTGTGAAGTTATGATTATAATTTTAAGATGATGTATTCAGCACGTGCACTTTTAAACTTCCATACTATACTTCTATCAGTGATGTAGCATGTTGTTTGGTGGTAAACAAGTTACAAACTTGGTAAATTCATATCTGTTGCCACAACGTTGATAGATAAACTCCCCATCGTTATATTTCCAATAGACGGGGTCACGGATAGGGAAATTTCATGTTTAGACCTCAAAAACAGTTTTAATCTTGGGGAATTAAAAAAACTAATTGTATGTTGGGTCCATTATAAATCTTAATTATAATTTTGTACGAATCTAAACAGTCCTATATTGTCATTCTGATGCTTGGAACTTATTAGGTTGTAAATAAATATTAAAATCAACCTTCAGGACAGAAAAAATATAAATTACTAAAAGTCAGATAAAAAAATTGTTTATTTTATTTATACATCAATCAAGTTTTACAGTAATTAAATACTTAGAATCTAAACTAGGATGTTATTGAAATTTCACTGTAATCGTGCAATATAAATATAATTAAAAAACTAAACAGAGTAAAAACTTGTTTTGGATTTAAATACTAAAACCACAAAGCATCTATTTAGAGGACATCATCTCAAACATCCTTTCTGAATAAAGTGTGTGCCTGTACAGTCTGTAAAATACACAAATGTACTGTGTCAAAAAAATTATGGAAGTTTTTGCTAAAAATGACGAGTAATTATAAAATAAATGACATTGTGTATTTTTTTTATAAGGTATGTAAGGAAAATTATGACCCCTTAAGATAGGCTGAAAAAACATCAATGTAAAGTTAAAATGGAGCTGAATAATTTCGGTTAAAGATTCTACCTTTTATAGTAGTATATCTTTATGTGCTTTATCTATTTACCTTTATAATATCAGTTTGGAGAGTTATAAGACCCTCACTTTGTTACACTCTTTTCACAATTAATGCACTTCCTTGTGTTAAAAGTTTAGTTGTAGTTTCATCAACTTACTTAAATAATATATTCACATGTCTTATATAATTTGTGTAAACAAAATTATTGTTTTGTACGAAGACAATTACTTGTATTTTAAAATTCTTATCAGATTAAGAATATTGCTGGTCAGTTACATAATACCTTGTCAGTTTCCTGCTTATCTGTGGACATTCCTGAGTCCTCTAACAAGCATTCCACGTCCACGTCCTAACCCAAAGAGGCATGGCATAATCAAGATTTGAAGGCGCTACTACGAATTATTTGCCACGCAAACAACACACTCAGTCTGCTTCTTTCAATGACTATTGTAACATTTTACATATGGACTAAACAGTTTACAATACAATCTTATCGCTCAGTCTACATGAGATGCAAATAAATTAAAACTACATAACATTTCAATTTTTTTTAATTTTAATTGTATAAGCAGTAGGCCCTAATATTAAATAACAGCAGTATGAATCAAATTAACATGTTAATATTATTCATTATTATTACAGTATTATCTTTACGTAGTGATATTAGTTAAAATCTTATCAACTATAAAACCGAATATAGTTGAATAATTTTATGAAGTTAAAAATGATGTATGTTTTGACAGAGGCTTTTATGTGGGATGTATGTTTTAGATTTTTATATAGGAATGACGTTTGCTATACATTTTTGTAATGTCATTGCAAATAAATATTTGATTTGATTTGATCAAACGCATGAAATTATATTTTTTTTAACTTCAAACAAAAATCACAATGGAATTAAAATTTGTAATATGCAAAAAAGCATACAATTTTTAAACTAATAAGATATGTTATCTATTTTTTCGTGTTACCAAATTACATATACTAACTAAATAAGCTTAAAATATTCATTTAAAATAAATTAAATATGAAGGTGTTTGCTTTGCTATAAATTTATAAATAAAATAATCATATAAACTTAAATGTTTACAATTATCCATGAAACTTGTTATATTATGCCTAAAAGTGTTATAATGCCATAATTATTTTACAAAAAATAGATCTCTTTGTGCCGTTTATTGTAAAATGAATATTTTACACGTCTGTTTGTGTTACATATGTACTATCAATTTGTTTCAATAGTATGTGTTATTACGGAAAAATTAACGCCTTCATAATCGGAACATACCGCCTCAATACACGCTCTAATTAACACTGGTGTGAGGAACTGTAAGTGAAACTGGTTAAAGAGTATCACAGTCGTGACTACCCAGCGCTCTAATTAACACTGATGTGAGGAACTGTAAGTGAAACTGGTTAAAGAGTATCACAGTCGTGCCTACCCAGCGCTCTAATTAACACTGGTGTGAGGAACTGTAAGTGAAACTGGTTAAAGAGTATCACAGTTGTGCCTACCCAGCGCTCTAATTAACACTGGTGTGAGGAACTGTAAGTGAAACTGGTTAAAGAGTATCACAGTTGTGCCTACCCAGCGCTCTAATTAACACTGGTGTGAGGAACTGTAAGTGAAACTGGTTAAAGAGTATCACAGTCGTGCCTACCCAGCGCTCTAATTAACACTGATGTGAGGAACTGTAAGTGAAACTGGTTAAAGAGTATCACAGTCGTGCCTACCCAGCGCTCTAATTAACACTGATGTGAGGAACTGTAAGTGAAACTGGTTAAAGAGTATCACAGTCGTGCCTACCCAGCGCTCTAATTAACACTGGTGTGAGGAACTGTAAGTGAAACTGGTTAAAGAGTATCACAGTCGTGCCTACCCAGCGCTCTAATTAACACTGGTGTGAGGAACTGTAAGTGAAACTGGTTAAAGAGTATCACAGTCGTGCCTACCCAGCGCTCTAATTAACACTGGTGTGAGGAAATGTAAGTGAAACTGGTTAAAGAGTATCACAGTCGTGCCTACCCAGCGCTCTAATTAACACTGGTGTGAGGAACTGTAAGTGAAACTGGTTAAAGAGTATCACAGTCGTGCCTACCCAGCACCACAATTAACACTGGTGTGAGGAACTGTAAGTGAAACTGGTTAAAGAGTATCACAGTCGTGCCTACCCAGCGCTCTAATTAACACTGATGTGAGGAAATGTAAGTGAAACTGGTTAAAGAGTATCACAGTCGTGCCTACCCAGCGCTCTAATTAACACTGATGTGAGGAAATGTAAGTGAAACTGGTTAAAGAGTATCACAGTCGTGCCTACCCAGCGCTCTAATTAACACTGGTGTGAGGAACTGTAAGTGAAACTGGTTAAAGAGTATCACAGTCGTGCCTACCCAGCGCTCTAATTAACACTGGTGTGAGGAAATGTAAGTGAAACTGGTTAAAGAGTATCACAGTCCTGCCTACCCAGCGCTCTAATTAACACTGGTGTGAGGAAATGTAAGTGAAACTGGTTAAAGAGTATCACAGTCGTGCCTACCCAGCGCTCTAATTAACACTGGTGTGAGGAACTGTAAGTGAAACTGGTTAAAGAGTATCACAGTCGTGCCTACCCAGCGCTCTAATTAACACTGGTGTGAGGAACTGTAAGTGAAACTGGTTAAAGAGTATCACAGTCGTGCCTACCCAGCGCTCTAATTAACACTGGTGTGAGGAACTGTAAGTGAAACTGGTTAAAGAGTATCACAGTCCGTGCCTACCCAGCGCTCTAATTAACACTGGTGTGAGGAACTGTAAGTGAAACTGGTTAAAGAGTATCACAGTCCGTGCCTACCCAGCGCTCTAATTAACACTGGTGTGAGGAACTGTAAGTGAAACTGGTTAAAGAGTATCACAGTCGTGCCTACCCAGCGCTCTAATTAACACTGGTGTGAGGAACTGTAAGTGAAACTGGTTAAAGAGTATCACAGTCGTGCCTACCCAGCGCTCTAATTAACACTGGTGTGAGGAACTGTAAGTGAAACTGGTTAAAGAGTATCACAGTCGTGCCTACCCAGCGCTCTAATTAACACTGGTGTGAGGAACTGTAAGTGAAACTGGTTAAAGAGTATCACAGTCGTGCCTACCCAGCGCTCTAATTAACACTGGTGTGAGGAACTGTAAGTGAAACTGGTTAAAGAGTATCACAGTCGTGCCTACCCAGCGCTCTAATTAACACTGGTGTGAGGAACTGTAAGTGAAACTGGTTAAAGAGTATCACAGTCGTGCCTACCCAGCGCTCTAATTAACACTGGTGTGAGGAACTGTAAGTGAAACTGGTTAAAGAGTATCACAGTCGTGCCTACCCAGCGCTCTAATTAACACTGGTGTGAGGAACTGTAAGTGAAACTGGTTAAAGAGTATCACAGTCGTGCCTACCCAGCGCTCACAATTAACACTGGTGTGAGGAACTGTAAGTGAAACTGGTTAAAGAGTATCACAGTCGTGCCTACCCAGCGCTCTAATTAACACTGGTGTGAGGAACTGTAAGTGAAACTGGTTAAAGAGTATCACAGTCGTGCCTACCCAGCGCTCTAATTAACACTGGTGTGAGGAACTGTAAGTGAAACTGGTTAAAGAGTATCACAGTCGTGCCTACCCAGCGCTCTAATTAACACTGGTGTGAGGAAATGTAAGTGAAACTGGTTAAAGAGTATCACAGTCGTGCCTACCCAGCGCTCTAATTAACACTGATGTGAGGAAATGTAAGTGAAACTGGTTAAAGAGTATCACAGTCCTGCCTACCCAGCGCTCTAATTAACACTGGTGTGAGGAACTGTAAGTGAAACTGGTTAAAGAGTATCACAGTCGTGCCTACCCAGCGCTCTAATTAACACTGGTGTGAGGAACTGTAAGTGAAACTGGTTCAACTAATCATAAATGAATATTATATTAAACTGATGTAAATACACTAGTTTTCCACTCCCATGATTATCATTGTTAAATATTTTGAAAACTACTTAGTCCTTTTTCAAATTTCTCATATTTTAATTCCTAGATTAACTTACTTATTTGCGATATTTTTTTAGGCAAAGTGTTAATTACAATCAAATCATTAAAACTCGGGTTAATCATTGCATTAGTATATCCAATATATAAACCAATGTGTGTTATAATTACCGATCAAACAGATTATGATTAAAACAAATTGGATTTCAACACAAATGATTAAAACCCTATAACGATTTCACATAAAATGGCATTAGCTACAGTATTACTCTGATGACTTTTACCATAGTTTTCCGAAATACTAATCAGTTTATATGAATTATCACAATAGATTTAAAGAGAGATCATTTACGAAAACAAAATGAAAATGTTACCTTTTTGTTACCTTATACTGTATATGGTATAAGATATTCAGTAATTAACAATAATGGAAGATTATGAAACGAAATTTTTAGCTAAAGTATCAGAACTGAAATTACAAGGGGATCTTTCTCATACTACCCCGAGTAGAATAGTTTAAGGGAATAAAAAATTAAGAAGAGGGTAGAAATACTCGTTCATATTGATTTTATTGTATGCGCGTGGGGCAGTGAGTATTTCAACTTGTTGTAATTAGCTTTATTGTGTAAGGTCAGAAAGTTTGTTCAAGATAGTCAGTCGATGTTGAATGCCCAGGTGGATGAATGTATTCAGCAGAAGGGACTTCAAATCTGCAGACTGACATCTGGGACTAGGTTAATAAACACTTAAACTCTTTTGTTATGAATAACTTTTTTATATATTCGTTTCATGGTTTTATATTTTTGTCATTGTTCTAATGATTTGTTTTCAGGATAACTTTAACGTTACTAGGGGTTAAAAAAGTGTTTATTTTTGTTTTACAGAGCGATTGATCAAAGGTGACTGATAGACTGCTAGATTGACTGATAGATTCACTGTTTGATTAAGAAAAGATAGCAATCTGCATTTTAGACCATCTTTCTAAATTAAACTGCTTTCATTATATATATTAAATTAAAATCTGAAATGCGTAAGAAGTTTATTGATAATTTTAAGAGAGTTTCAAAAAAGAGCCTTCACAAAAATTTGTATCTGTGCAGTAGTATAGATCCACCCACCAACCCATTCATACTCGCACTGTGGTATTTACCCACCCATTTGTGCATAAACAGTGGTATGTTACCACCACCCACCTATACGCGTACAGTGGTATGTTACCACCACCCACCCACCTATACACGTAAAGTGGTATTTACAGTGGTAAGTAAGAAATATTATTTGTGAAAATGAAATTTAAGACTAGAATATGCGATGTGTTGGTAAATTAATTAGGTTTTTTTATTAAATTACAGCTTGGGTATAAGCTTTCACTGAAAAGACCTGATAAAGTGTCTTAGTGCACATTTAAATGACATAGAACCATTGTTTCTGCCATTAACTAGTCAGTATGGTAAAGTAATGAACTTTCATAAACCTCCATATTTTAATACAGTCATCTTTAACAAGCTAAATACTATTTAGTCTAGTAAGTGATAAACTATTAAATAACAATCTCCGACTTTCTTGTAGTCCAAGGTTTGACATAATGAACTTAAAAGGTAACAATTTTTGTAATAAGTTTTCCCCTGAGTTTAAGAAATCTGAGAATTATGGTGTCAGTGTAGTGTTATTTAAAACCAGAAGGTAAAAGAGGGAGACAATTATTATGTTTCACAAATATTTCCTGCTTTCCTCGTATTATTTTCTTTTAAAATAACATGCTGCCACAGTTTGTTAACTATGTTCAATAATTAATAAACATTGATGTAGATTGGGCAGGAATATTATAGTATAAAATTACAGCTTGGTAAATATAAAACTTGTAAGACATACGTAAGTCATATTATTGGACAACTTTTACATATGTAACAATGTAAAGTTGTTATTGGAATGGCATCATTCATTATTTGACAGTGCATAATGTTTAGACGAATATCAAGTATTCATCTGCTAACAAATATAATTTTACGATTGGATATTAAAATGTGTACTGGTTGTTTACTAGCAATTAAAATTGTGAGTTTGCAGTTTTAATTTATTTGTTATTCAACAAACACTTCATTTATAATTACTTAATATATTTTTGACTAGTTGACTTAGTAAGAAAAATTAGAATAGTTTATTGAAAAATTGCTTATAAATGGAATTGTGTAACAAACAATATTTATGGTTTATCACAAATAATTATTGTGTGAGTATAGGTATATATCATAAAATAATGCTCATACACAACTTATATTCAAACGATTGGCTACAGAAACTCACATATTAACCAATTTGGCTAGTTATTATTTGATTCTATTTACATTTTTACCAGATTATTTGGAGATATATTTTTAGTAGATACATATTTCATATTTTTCTAAATATTGTGGACTTCCAAATAGTGGGTTGCGTCATTCCATTAATTTAATAGTCGTTCTAAATTGAAATCTGTTAAATAAACTGTTATATTTCTTTAAAACATCAATTTACCAACATGTGAGTAATATTAACAATGTCCCTAACCACTCTACGTCAATATTAACAATATCCCTACCCACTCTACGTCAATATTCTCTAATAATTAATATCCATAGTTAACAGATTAGTTGTGGCAATACGATATTTAAGAAAAAAATATATCATAAAAACTTAAGTTAAATTTTGTTTTTCAGTTGACTTCAAGGAACTCATATATTAAACTTAAATTTGATTTAAACTATTTATTTAAACTGTTTGCCTCCACTCATAATCGTCAGTTCCATCGTTTTGTATACTGTATATTTGGGGTAGACTTTTATCATCAACAACACAATAGACCTCACTAAAACAGACGCAGGAGGGGCTGACAAGCCATCATGGATACACCTGGGAGGAGAAGGAGTGAAGGCGTACTAGTAGAGTAATTGGAGTCATCTACAACTGCGTGCAATATACTGTCATCTTTACAGTGCTCACAACTGTTATCAATGCTGTTTGATGTCCCTTATCTAGAACAATTTTCAGTGGTAATAATAATGAGAAATGAGAAACGGCATACGACACTTGGTAGAAACATTAATAATTTTTATAAAACTATAAATTAGTATAAATTGACATCTTTTAATATTCTTTTAGTAGTGTAATATTTTTTACATCATTGTTCTGAAAACTAAAAACTAACTATGTACCTATTTATGGTTGTTTTGCGATAATCTAACTAAAAATAAACAGAAATCATGAACTGAGAAATTAAATTTTACAGAGCATATTACATCTACCAAGTCAATTAAGTTGTTATTTGTTTTCTTTTACAGATGTTTTGGGATGTAATATCAATTAGCTTTCCCTTCTGCTAAAACAATTTGTGACAGTGAATACACCTCGTCAGCTGTACAGTCACGGCGACAAACGTGATTTAGGTACCTCTTTGTGAAGTGGGAATTACATCACTTGCTGCGCAGGAACTGTTGTCAGGTTTAGTAGTTGGAATTTTATTTTCGTGTCATAATATTTTGATGCATAACAACATATTCAGGGTGTGACACATGATTTGGGTGCCTATTTTCATGACAGTAACTGTCCAATTAAATGTGCAGTTTAATGGGACAGTTCCATAAACAACTATACTATATATAGTTGGGCTTTGACAACCATAACTATCTTTACTGATAGTCATTTCTTGATGTATATCAACTCATATCCTCAAGAATGAACAGCCAACTTACCGATTTATTAATTCCTTATTACAATGAGATATATTTGTAGGGATTGTCAGGAATATAAAGTGGTAAATTTCAATGAATTATTTATAAACATGAGTTAGGATTACGCTAATATTCGAATGCGAATGTTGTATTTAAAACGAACGATTTTTATTTTGAATAGACTATCGTTTGTCAAATATAAAATATTAACTGAAACCTAATATAGTAAAATACGACTATACGAGTTAATTAATAAAACAATTGTATTTTCAATAATCTTTTGTGGAAATCCGATGATTTTAAGAACCTTAGTAACTTTTAAAAACTATTCCTAATATGATTAAATCTTAATTGAATTAATTATAACCTTGTATATAGAGGGAACAAATATTTACTGTGGTAAATACTCAGGATAAATATTGTGAACGTTGAACAGTTCAACTTTTCAAAACGACCAAAGCCTCTGTATTGAACGTTCTAGTATATTCAACTAAAAATAGATAAAAAGACAAATATAAGTTATAACTATTCCCCTTGGAAAAAACCGATTTTAATCCTACCAATTTTAAATTACCAATTGTAATCTGTAACTAAAAATTTATAATTTAGCATGTAGTAATTTTCGAATGCTTTATTACTCAAATAATACATATTTTAACATTTGAATGCTTTTTTCATAGGAGTAATAAATCAATGAGAATATTTGAAAGATACTGATGATAACAACTTCGTGAATATTAAAATTAGAAATAATATTTAAACTAATCCCACAAATAAACAATATAAGTGATAATAAACTAATAGAAACATTAAAGTGTAATAACGTCAAATTAGTCGGACAACGGTACTTGTTATGATGAATTAATGTCATTCATAATAAGAGATTGGAGTGGGGTGGGGCGGGGTGGGGGTTTTGTCTGATGAAAACTCTCTAAATAGTAATATCATTCTCGATGATTGCCTCGCTATAATTATTGATACCTTCAACGGTATATTAGGCTGATTAAATCAATACTGTAATTTTATTTAATTCATAAATACACAAATTATGTTTTTATTATGAAGGATTCATAAATTTTGTTTTCGTTTAAGGATATGAATAAATAGTAGCCTACAAATTTGATTGATCAAATTGAATATAACCTACAACGGTAACATAAGGCCTAAGCGATATTATAAAAGATAAATTTGAATGTCGAATCTCATCACAAAGTAAATCAGTTCCGGATCATTAAGTATTATTATGTTTCAAATTTAGTCGACAACTGATACAGCTCATTAATACTAGTTATAGTCATCACCACCGTATGTGTGAGGGTGAATGGGCGGGTCATCACCACCGTATGTGTGAGGGTGAATGGGTGGGTCATCACCACCGAATGTGTGAGGGTGACTGGGTGGGTCATCACCACCGTACGTGAGTGGGTAGGTGGGAGGGGCAGCACCACCGTATGTGTGAGGATGAATGGGCGGGTCATCACCACCGTATGTGTGTGGGTAGGTGGGAGGGGCAGCACCACCGTATGTGTGAGGGTGAATGGGCGGGTCATCACCACCGTATGTGTGAGGGTGAATGGGTGGGTCATTACCACCGTATGAGTGTGGGTAGGTGGGAGGGGCAGCACCACCGTATGTGTGAGGGTGAATGGGCGGGTCATCACCACCGTATGTGTGAGGGTGAATGGGTGGGTCATCACCACCGTATCTGTGTGGGTAGGTGGGAGGGGCAGCACCACCGTATGTGTGAGGGTGAATGGGTGGGTCATCACCACCGTATGTGTGAGGGTGAATGGGCGGGTCATCACCACCATATGTGTGAGGGTGAATGGGTGGGTCATCACCACCGTATGTGTGTGGGTAGGTGGGAGGGGCAGCACCACCGTATGTGTGAGGGTGAATGGGTGGGTCATCACCACCGTATGTGTGTGGGTAGATGGGAGGGGCAGCACCACCGTATGTGTGAGGGTGAATGGGCGGGTCATCACCACCGTATGTGTGAGGGTGAATGGGTGGGTCATCACCACCGTATGTGTGTGGGTAGGTGGGAGGGGCAGCACCACCGTATGTGTGAGGGTGAATGGGCGGGTCATCACCACCATATGTGTGTGGGTAGGTGGGAGGGACAGCACCACCGTATGTGTGAGGGTGAATGGGCGGGTAATCACCACCGTATGTGTGAGGGTGAATGGGCGGGTCATCACCACCGTATGTGTGAGGGTGAATGGGTGGGTCATCACCACCGTATGTGTGAGGGTGACTGGGTGTGTCATCACCACCGTATGTGTGTGGGTAGGTGGGAGGGGCAGCACCACCGTATGTGTGAGGATGGGTGGGAAGGCAATCACCGCCGTATGTGTAAGGGTGGGTGGGTTATCACCACCTTATGTGTGGTTGGGCAGGAAGTCCATCATCACTATATGTATGAGGTGGGTAGGAGGGTCATCACCACGTATGTTTAAGGATGGGTGGGAGGGTCATCATCACCGTTTGTGTGTGGGTGTGCGGGAGGGTCATCACCATCGTATGTGTAAGGATGGGTGGGAGGATCATTGCCGCCGTATGTGTAAGGGTGGGTGGGAAGGCAATCACCGCCGTATGTGTAAGGGTGGGTGGGTTATCACCACCTTATGTGTGGTTGGGCAGGAAGTCCATCATCACTATATGTATGAGGTGGGTAGGAGGGTCATCACCACGTATGTTTAAGGATGGGTGGGAGGGTCATCATCACCGTTTGTGTGTGGGTGTGCGGGAGGGTCATCACCATCGTATGTGTAAGGATGGGTGGGAGGATCATTGCCGCCGTATGTGTAAGGGTGGGTGGGAAGGCCATCATCGCCGTCTGTGTGAGGGTGGGCGGAAAGTCATCACTGCCATGTCTGTGAGGGTAGGTGGAATGTCAATTAACTAATAGGAACTAACAGTAGTTACATTTATGTAGGGTTTACAGTACGTATTACTTGAACCTCAGTAGTCAAAGAAAAGATCTACCTTAACCATAATTGTCAACTGGTATGATGTATCTCGTTAATATTTACTTTAACTTCATTATCTTGCTATATTTACTACTGTTCTGATAAAATAAAACTTCATGATACTTCATTAAAGCTTAAGTAACATCTGAGAAACCAAATATTATTTATTTCAAATTAGGTTATTGATTTTTTTTATTTTAAAGTATTCATCATATTATCAGCAGACAAAACATTTTCGAAAACCAATTTGTCTCTATATAAAACTTAAAAAATAGTTATTATTTATTATATGAAAAATAATAAGTTATTACGAGTATTTATTATTTAGTTCATTAATAAGAATATTCAAAATTAAAACATTATTGAAAACGCTATTCAGATGTTATTTCTGTTCGTTCCATTTATGGTAAACAATGGCATGACGTCCACTTAATGGTTGCTATCGGCGTGGACACTACTAGAGAAATCTGGGGTGTTCATATTTGGTGGTACTCAGTGTCCGTATGTTGTGTAGTTTCCTGAACCAATAGAGTCGTAAAGTACTCAACAAACATGGTACAATATAGTAATAAATATTCTAACTAAATACATAATTAATTTTTTTTAATTAGATAGTCCATTAAATCTTTATTTTCCTCATGAAGAGTTTTTTACATTTTACAATGGATCAATGTATTATATTCAGTTAGCTCAAAATCAGACCAACATTACGTGGTTCGTATTCCACGTACAGCTGAAAGTCCCTTAGTTGTCCTGGCTATTGGGCTATTAATAAAATGGTCCTTACTGTAGAACAGTCAAACTCGGTTAGTAATCAGACTACACTCATATAATGTTAGGTATTATTCATATTCACACAACGTTGTGTCGGCGTCTCGTGTGTAAGAATGTAAGAAAATCGGAAACTATCAGTCAACTTTACTCAGTAAGGACGATGCACCGGGCACTTCAAGTGTGGTAAGTAAATGGTATTTACCAAAATTAATATTTATTTTTATTGTAAGCAGGACAGGAATGTAATTGATGAGTGGATGAAGTATTTTAGAAATGCAAAATATGAGAACAAAAACTTTATAAATTCTCTGCTAAAACCAGTAACAATTCGTTAGCTTTCCTCCTATGTTTCGTACCTTGATGAGTTATGTTATTACAGTAACAGTTCGTTAGCTTTCCTCCTATGTTTCGTACCCTGATGAGTTATGTTATTACAGTAACAGTTCGTTAGCTTTCCTCCTATGTTTCGTACCCTGATGAGTTATGTTATTACAGTAACAGTTCGTTAGCTTTCCTCCTATGTTTCGTACCCTGATGAGTTATGTTATTACAGTAACAGTTCGTTAGCTTTCCTCCTATTTTCGTACCCTGATGAGTTATGTTATTACAGTAACAGTTCGTTAGCTTTCCTCCTATGTTTCGTACCCTGATGAGTTATGTTATTACAGTAACAGTTCGTTAGCTTTCCTCCTATGTTTCGTACCTTGATGAGTTATGTTATTACAGTAACAGTTCGTTAGCTTTCCTCCTATGTTTCGTACCTTGATGAGTTATGTTATTACAATAACAGTTCGTTAGCTTTCCTCCTATGTTTCGTACCCTGATGAGTTATGTTATTACAGTAACAGTTCGTTAGGTTTCCTCCTATGTTTCGTACCCTGATGAGTTATGTTATTACAGTAACAGTTCGATAGCTTTCCTCCTATGTTTCGTACCCTGATGAGTTATGGTATTACAGTAACTATTCCTCAAACGATAGATTACTGTACCATGCAGCTATCACAATTTCCGGCCTTTGTCTGGGATGGAGGGAGATCCTACATTGCTTAACAGACAAGAAAAGAATTTAAATTTGTCTTCCCTAAATAAACTTTCATTCAGTTTGATGCCACTCATACTATACATTTACGGGTGGGTCATCATCACTGCACGTGTATGGGTGTGTTGGTGGGTTATTACCATTATACGTGTTTGGGTGGGTGGTTCATCATATATATTTGAATGGATTAAGTCAATATTAAATCACCGTATCTACTAACACATATGAAAGTAATGTATCCTAACGATACATGTCATTCATAAGGAATACAACAGGACTACTTAATTAATGTTACAACCTCTGGAAGCCAAGAAAACAATGTTTCAGGGAATTGATAAGCACTTTTTCTGGATAAGTTAAAATTCCAAAATTTATTAAACTTTAGACAACATTTCCATTAAACATATTAAAAAATATAAATGCGATATATTAACATGTTTTTATTAATAATGGTTTAAATTTTATTCACAATGAAAACTAGTTAAAATTCTGGTTTGTTTTGTGTTCCAACTAGGATAAAAATTATTAATACTTGTAATATAATTCTAAAATATATATTTCATAACGTATAATCAAACAAGGACAAAGATGGTATGGTTAGAATTTTCGTAGGCCTCTTAGTTCCTTAGAAACAACCTTCAAACTCGGGTGCACATTATTTCTGTGCCGACAGTAAATATCGCCTTATACAGCATTTTTTTCAGTTAAATTTATTTAAAAATTAGATTCGGGTGTATTGAAAACAAAATTTTCGAAATTTTTTTAGGGTTTTCAGCTATTTTTTTCTAAAATAAAGTAAATAGAAGTGGAGAGAGTACAAACTATCTTAATTAGAAAACAGGTAGAATAAAAATGTTTAACCTGTGAATTTTCTTGAAATACAAACAGGTTCAAATTTAAAGTCATATCTGAACGATAATAAATGTTTCTATTTCATGCAGAACCTGCTCACAATATTTTACACTTCAAAGATCCTTGTACTGCACTTGAATTCTATTTAGAAATCAGGTATGTCTTAATTCATCATCATATACTGAGTTATATTTTATCCAAATGCCAAATAAAACTGGAGGAAAAACTTCTTAAGTATCAACTGTCCCAACTAGTGACTGTGTCTTTACTCTCTCGAGTCGCACTTCTCATAGCATTCATTTCATGTAGTTATTCATTTAGAAAAATTAATTGATGCATCATAAAAATGCACATAAACACGAATATTTACTTTTTAAAAGAAATTAAATTAAAAAGTAATGTTGAGAATACGATTAAAAAATTCAGTTTATTGAATTATATTTTTAATTCACTTTCATATTTACCTATTTAATTTGTTATAGTTTTGTAATAAAAATAATACCATTCAAATTTCTTAATTAAGCTAAAATACGTGAAAAATGTTTAAGAATTGTCAGTATTTTAAGAATTCTGTATTGACAGAAGGGACCAATATACCAAATGAATAGCGGAAAACGTTACTTTAATAAATTTACATTTCATAAGTATAAGCTAATAATAATTCATTATGTGTTCACGGTGTAAATTGAGGGTACTACAATTTCCAGTGTGAAGACTATTTTTTATGTACTACAATGAATCCAAGATTTCCGAGAATTGAACTCTTTCGAGAAAATGTTATCTAGCTTTCAAAGTTTTTTTGTAAACTAAATTGAAATGCTACATTATTAAGATTCAATTATGAACAGTTAAATTATAATTGATAACATATTATAATAAATCATAAAATTAGTTCTAAGTGGTTACCAATTTAAAGACATTTTTGGATCAAAACAGTAGATACTGTAAGAATTTGTCAAACGGCATTTTGTTTGTTTGTATAATATGTTGCGTCAACGTTGACACTGTTAGATATAACTATTTATTTAAAGTATGACTGACAGTTGGTAACAAGCCTTAATATATATGTCTATGTTTTAAATAATTAGAAAGAACTACGAGGGTATTGATACTTATCTAAGGATACACCTATATCTAAGATTTTATTCTTTCCACAACTCGTGCCCACAGAAATTCTGAATAGAAAATATTTATAGAATTTATCTAAATCACTTTTGTGCCAGTTTTTCTATTTTATAATTCAATCACTCTGTTATTATGGAATTAGTGATAATACAACTATAGATATGGTTAATTTTAGTTATAAACTGAGGAGTTTTTTTTATTTTCAAGACGAAGGATTTAAGGGAAGAGTCTGGAATGCTTATGGTACGCTAAGGAATATCCATTATCGATCAGACATCACGACCTTATTGAGTTCCTTAAATAATTTGAAAAAATAAACTCAAATAATCTGACAATTTATTGCAATGTGTAAAAGTGTTCATTTTAATATATTTAAGGAGGCGTGTAGCTGTGCACGCGACCTTTGATTGTTTATAGTTGTACTAACCATGTTCCAAAATTAAAACTGACCCCACTGGGTAAATAATTGAATATTTAATACCAGTGTGGGTGAGTGAATCGTAAATGTTGTTCATAATTGAATATAATTTAGTGGTTAGTATTAATATTGTTTAAATAGTGATCCTTAAACAATTGTAATTATTCTTTAAAAAATTACCTACCAGGCTGTATAGTTTAGATAGTTTAGTATTTTTTGCCTCAATTTAACTTATCAATCAGCTGTTATTTGCTGCCAGTCAAGTCAACTCAGCTGTAATAACTGTGATGTTCTTAGACATAATTTGCTTTAGCCCCACGTCCCTCATCTTACCATAACCCAACTTCTCAAAATCATTGGCATAGCTAAACTAATAGTAAATCTTCCACTATTTTATACAGTAAAGTGGCATTATAGATTAAACATAATCGTAAAAAAACACTAAATGAGTAACTTGTTTAATTTAGTGTTAGAATCCGACGAAGAACTTTAAATATTTGTCATCGGATTTAAGTTTTTCCATGACATTTTCTGTGAGTCATCCGTCCCTTGCCTCCATTTTATCTGTTCAATCTGCCCTTATTTCTGTATTCTGTTAGTTGTCAAATTATTTTATTTGTATGTTGAAACAGTATTTTTATTCCATGCTCGTGGTATTTAAATTTAGTCGTGTAGCCTCAATGCCTAAACTTATAGCCACACTCTAAAATAATTTAAACATAGCTCAAATTCCATGCACTATTCTAAGACAAATCATGTTATTAATTATTAATTTGATATTATTATTTTATGATTATATTTATGTTGTTTATTTATCATTTCTATTAGACTTGCACTTTGGCAGGGAGCAACTAAGTTATAGAGGGCTTAATACATAGCTGGGTGGATCTACATCATTATCAATAACTCTCAAACACGGGAAACTCATTTCATCTCCTCTTCAAACTGTCTCCTTAGCTAAATATTGGGAACTATTCTGGGTCTTCAAGTTTCATACAAGTAAAATGTAAGGGTTTGCAAGCTAGGTTTTATGCTGTAGCATCTTGTTCATAAATAATGTATTGCACTCTACTACAACACATATGTTACAAATACAGTACAATGAAATTTATTTACATGACCTAAATAAACTGAAAAAAATGTTCTTGTAATATTGGAAATATTCAAAATAAAAGTACTTAAAATACCTATTTTCATTTGAAAAATACTTAATTTACATTTTACTAATCATATATAATTTTGTAAAAGCACATGATTGTACAGCTTAATGTTATATTATATATTGTACCCATTTTCTCGTAATTTACTCGCATTATTGAAAGGTCTCTCGAAAGCTGTAGAATCGTATGTATTCATAGTTGTAACATTCTAAAATTACAAAAAATGCAATAAATAATAAATAATAAGGGATATTATTACTTACTAATAAATTCGGTCCAAACATATTGAAACTTCAAAACGAGTAATTCCTAAGACAGTTAAACGTACTTTGTTGAAGTTTTGTAGTGCAGTTGAAAGAAGTAGGCAGGCTCCTCGTCTACATCATAGTTGTTTCCAGTATAGAGTAGTCTGTGTATGATCAGTAATATTGTCCCCTAACTGGTTTTGGATGGTTGAGAGGCGTAACTGGGGAATGTAGACACATACAAATTTAATATCTTCACTAATTGATTTAAATTTTCCACTACACTTAATCCGATACTTGAAAATACTCCAGAATCACTAAAACTGTTAGATGTATCTATCTACTTTTACCACAGTTTATTTCCACACAGCCAATCAAAATTATAAATTTAATAAAAAAAATGGACTATGCTCATTTAACTGAAAACTGTGGTTACGTTTTTTTCACTTTGAAAGTTACATTTGAGAAGCATCTGAAATTCCGTAATCTTTTTCGACATTTTATGTTTAAATGTTTGCCATTTTGAATTATATTTAAATGCATATAATGCATCATAGGTGTAGTTTAAATGGTTTATAAATCAATACATATATAAAAATGAATATTTTCGCCAAATAGTAAATTTTATTAAAGTATTACAATAATTGGGACATTTAAAATTGTTTTTATTAATAGGCTTACTTCCTTATGTAAAACATAAGGAATACTGTACTTTTATGTAAATGTGAATGACAGTACTTTTAAAAGTAGGTAATACCATGCCATCATAATTCAAAACTGACTCTAAATACTGTACTTAATTATATCTTTTTAACGTTTTTCTTAAGTATTATTTCAATACAATTTATGAATAAATGCAGCTATGATTATGCTTTAAATATAATATTTGAAGTACTGTTATTACGTTAAGTCGTAATAACGTACAGCTATTAAATGAAGCTAAGTAAGATTTTTAATAAACCTTTTTAATTAAAAACCTACTATCGTTATACCGTGCAAAAGGTGTGAAAATCCCTCATTTTCACACCTCCCCAAATCGCACATTAGGGAAAAATGAATAAATTATGTCCAGTACACTGAAAGAGGCTGATTATTGTATTATCAATACTAATTGGTGTATAGTAGTAGAGGGTGTGAATTGCTAGGCCCTTTATCGCAAGGGCTAGTAAAAATAATGCACAAACTATGCACACAAATAATGCAGTCAAACTTCGGTAATATAAGCAGCCAAAAATTGGTAACGAAGCATTCAGACACCCTCCTAATTGTCATCCGTTGTTGAAATTGGACAGAAAAATAGGACTTTCTCAAGCATCCATTGGTGAGACATCTCAACCACGGTGGTTCTTCAGGTACCACCTCTAGTTACGTTGAGTTGATCCTGAGACCAGTCAGAAAACCTCATTAAATCTAATCTAGCTACGTGAATCTAAGTTAAAACTTGATAATTCAGGAAGGATCAAGTTGACACAGTCATGAGACACTTTGATACCACAGAAGACATCTTCCCAAAAGTGATGTAATAATGACACTGTATGAACTAGTGTCTTTTCCTTATCTAACTTAAAAGTAGAGGCCGATCTCCTTCTTAACCTTATGCTGCCCATTCGTATAGACCATTGATCTGTGCGAAGACCTTATCAAACAGAGTAAGGGAGCGAACCAGTATAATATTAGGTTAATATTACTGATAAATCTTCCAGTCTAGGCCAGATTTGAACCAACGCTATCACCAAAGCTCAAAGTCCTGTCGACTTAGACCGCTCGGCCACCGGCCCGCCCAATCGTCACTAGTCATCTACGTATATGGGTGCGTGGAAAGTCAATACCACTGTTCGTATATAGGTGGGAGGGAGGGTCAATAGTACTACTTTAATATGTACGGGTGAGAGGGATAACAATTATCAGTAAAGTAGTTAAGTATAATTTAACTTCAATATCTAACTTAGTCCTATCTTATTGATAAATTCCTTCCGTATAAACTAAACAATTTCTTCATATATATTTTTTTTTTCCTCCAGAATTGTTTTAGTAACTAATTTAACTAGGGTTACTTACCCGATACCGTCAAAGATTCTAGTGATGCTTAGTAATTGCTGATTACTATAGTTTCGACCTCATTGGGTCATTATCAAATCATACAAGATGTCAGTTTCACAATCTCACTTCTGACTTGAAGTTTGTCAATTGCATGTAATTTAAATGTAATAATAAAACTGTGGACTTGTAACACATATTCACATTAACATTTATACACATCTATATACTTTACATTTACAACAGTATGATTGTACGCATACAACAGTATGATTCACAGACTACTAACCATGCCTTTATCAGAAGAAAATTACCAGAATGAAATTAAAATAATTAAGTACATTGCAGTAGCAAATGGATACCAAAGATCAATAGTTGACAAACTAATAAAAAAACAGAAAAAAAAGATAACCCTCACAACATCTCTTTGTATGCAGGTATTAAACCCAAATATGTACCCATTGAATATAATGACAAAATAAACTATAGCCTACAACGTGAATTAAAACCCCATGGCATTGTATTAGCTTACAGAACATCGAATAAATTAGGTATACTGGTTAACCAGTCAAATAAGGAAAAAAAGCCTCTGTCAACATCTACTGGCGTGTACAAACTCAAATGCTCTGACTGTCCGAAATTCTATGTCGGCCAAACAGGTAGACACTTTGAAACTAGATTTAAAGAACACCTGCCTAAACCCAACCATAGCCAACAGAAATCAACTTTTTCTGAGCATCTAATTAAAAACAATCATAATGCCCATAGTTTCAGTGAAAATCTGGAAATAATATATAAATGCAAAAAAAGCCAATTCCTTAACACATTAGAGGAACTGGAAATATACAAATCATACAAATACCATCCAAATGACACCCTTAACGAAAAATTAAACTACGGTTCCCACATATTATTCAATAGAATTATTGAGTTATCATCAGACAGGTCTTTAAACACAGGACAACAAAGAATTGGGGGGGGGGGGTAGTGATAACTGATAACATGCAAACCAGTCAGTTCGGTATCGCAACGCCAGCCGGCAACAAGTTATAATACGTGTCAGTGTGCTAAATGTAAAGTATATAGATGTGTATAAATGTTAATGTGAATATGTGTTACAAGTCCACAGTTTTATTTTTACATTTAAATTACATTCAATTGACAAACTTCAAGTCAGAAGTGAAATTGTGAAACTGACGTCTTGTATGATTTGATAATGACCCAATGAGGTCATCATTGTAGTAATCAACAATTACTAAGCATCACTAGAATCGTTGACGGTATCGGGTAAGTAACCCTAGTTAAATTAGTAAACAATTTCATTGTAACCTTTTTTATTAATATTATTTCAGTTAAAATTTTACTCTAAACTTGATAGCCCTTTACGGTCCACGTGGAACTTGATAGCCCGTTACGGTCCACGTGGAACTTAATAGCCCGTTACGGTCCACGTAATAATTCCTCTTTTGGCATTCATGTTGGAAGTTGATGTTAAACTTAGTTTCACTAATACAGTATTTCACAGCGTACCTTCAATATAAATAATCAGTAATCTTCAATATAAAGAACACAAGCACGAAAAACTTAGCTCTCACATCAGAAGATTCTCTACAAACAAATTACAAGCGAACTTAGTTTAAAGAGGGCTTTCAGAGATTCTCAACCCAAAGTTTCGGGGAGTTAAAAGGCCACTATAGAATTCTGTATGGTCAACTCTTACACAAACATCAAGGGAGGTGGAGTAACCGTCTCGATTTATAAAGTATAAAGTATAAAAGTTAGAAACATTTCTTTGGCTATATTTCTTCATGAAAATGGTGGTACAAAATCCATTTAGTTCTTGCTGATAATGGATTCAAAAGCTTTATGGTACGTATAGTTCATAGAATATACAATTATTGTGCAAATCATGATATTATATTACATACATATTATTTTATTCGTATCATATTAAATATTCTATTGACAGTAACTCCAATTTCTTCTGTCTATGGAGAAGCCAGTATTGATCAAGTTGGATTTAAATATATATTAATTACTTTTATGCAGTTATTAGGGATTTTTTTATTCAAATCTAATAATATAAATATTTGTAAATGTTGCCTTAAAATGAACTAACTTTCCCAGTGTAAAAAGGTGACCATTAGTCTTGAACGTGCCTAATTACTACTACAATAGAAACAGAATTTTATATAAAAAATACGTTCCTTTGATTAACATAGACATGTACAAATCTCGGCCTCTAGTTCACTGTACTTGTATGAAGTGAGAAACTCCACTATACTATTCATCGTATGGATTGCATAGGCCAGCTACTAAACCAATTAGCGATCTAATGTACCGAAGCAATGACTATACCGCATCTTACTTGTCTATAGAGGGGGTCTACTGCACCATATTTGTATAGAGGGAAGGACTCTACTGTACCGTACATGAGTGGATTGAGAAACTCTACTGTACAGAACATCATGGAAGCACTGACTATACTGCATCTTACTTGTCTACAGAGGAGCTCTACTACCGAAAATCATGGAAGCAATGACTATACTGCATCTTACTTGTCTACAGAGGGGCCTACTGTACCGAACATTATGGAAGCAATGACTTTACCGCATCTTACTTGTCTACAGAGGAGCTCTACTGTACCGAACATTATGGAAACAATGACTATACCGCATCTTACTTGTCTCTAGAGAGGGACTACTGCACCATATTTGTATAGAGGGAAGGACCCTACTGTACCGTACATGAGTGAATTGAGAAACTCTACTGTACTGAACATCATGGAAGCACTGACTATACTGCATCTTACTTGTCTACAGAGGAGCTCTACTACCGAACATTATGGAAGTAATGTTTATACTTCATCGTACTTGTCTACAGAGGAGCTCTACTGTACCGAACATTATGGAAGCAATGACTATACTTCATCTTACTTGTCTACAGAGGAGCTCTACTGTACCGAAAATTATGGAAGTAATGACTATACTTCATCTTACTTGTCTACAGAGGAGCTCTACTGTACCAAACATCATGGAAGTAATGACTATACTTCATCTTACTTGTCTACAGAGGAGCTCTACTGTACCGAAAATTATGGAAGTAATGACTATACTTCATCTTACTTGTCTACAGAGGAGCTCTACTGTACCGAACATCATGGAAGTAATGACTATACTTCATCTTACTTGTCTACAGAGGAGCTCTACTGTACCGAACATCATGGTAGTAGTGACTAGGAGCTCTAATGTACCGAACATTATGGACGTAATAACTATACCGCATCTTACTTGTCTACAGAGGAGCTCTACTGTACCGAACATTATGGAAGTAATGACTATACTTCATCTTATTTGTCTACAGAGGAGCTCTACTATACCGAACATTATGGAAGTAGTGACTATACTTCATCTTACTTGTCTACAGAGGAGCTCTACTGTACCGAACATCATGGAAGTAATGACTATACTTCATCTTACTTGTCTACAGAGGAGCTCTACTGTACCGAACATTATAGAAGCAATGACTATACCGCATCTTACTTGTCTCTAGAGGGAGACTACTGCACCAAATTTGTATAGAGGGAAGGACCCTACTGTACCGTAATTGAATTGATTGAGAAACTCTACTGTACCGAACATCATGGAAGTAATGACTATACTTCATCTTACTTGTCTACAGAGGGAGACTACTGCACCATATCTGTATGAAGCAGATTGTGCTAGTATGAAGCAGATGATAGTCACTGTACGTTTCTGGGTGGGTGAATATCACTTTATGTGATTGGGAGGGTGAGAGGGTCATCACTACAAATTAATATACGAATAATAATTAAGAGTTTTTGATTTGAAAATGTGCTAATATCAACTGTTTTATTGCATATGCTAGAAAACTAAAATATTAATTAATGAAGAGCTGTAAACCTATTAATCACGGTGACTGTTACAAAACACACTTTTTTCAAGTTGGTGTTCAATATTTATAAAATCCTTATTAGTTCTAATGTGAAACTAAAATGTAACTGGGGTAATTTTTACAGTCAACAAGGTTTTAAATTAAAGATTTTAAACTTTATCGTTTAAATGTTTTTAGTCAAACCAAATGTAGCCATATTTTCCAATGTTGTATAGCTTAAATATCACAAATAGTGAAAAAAGTATCATACAAGGACAAAAAACTGTACACTTCTATTAGCTATACTTCGATGTAAAGCAATAAAGCATATTTGATTTTGAATCAGATTTGCGCATTTGAAGTATACTTTTAAATTTATTGGAACGTTGTTGAAAAACATTTAAGATTGAGCATTTTAAATTGCTACCATTTTGATAAGGGAATACGTAAATTTGGTTGGATCTGGTAAAGAAATTCAAAAGTAGTGCATGTTTTGTAAACGTCACAAACGTACAGACAGACGCTAAACGAGAAAAGACAGACCCCGTTTATGTTTGTTTGTTATTTGCTTTGTTTCAAAGTCACACACTGTTGGATACACAATATGGCTATAATTTGTGTATGAGTTCTTTAATTGGATATTTCTTTTTATCGTGGTTAATGCCAAACTTAATGGCCTTGTGAAGTCTACAGATACTTCCGTATTACTTTGTCATATGGAAGAAGACTCTTTTGAATAGCTATCAAGGGATCTTGGGCGGTATCCAGGATAACTAAGAGATCTACAGCAAATTTCGTAATGTGGTCCATACAGTATTGTCATGACTTCTTGCCAACTGACGAGACAGTCGATTTGTGAGTAGTTTAGTTAAATGGAAGGCCCAATATCAAGTGCTAAATACTGTTTTGAGCTGCTATAAACATCAGCTATATTATTATTTTTATTTAAATTACAAGGCTGTAATCACGAAGATAAAAAAATGATATTCACATTATCTATAAAGAAAACGTTTTTCTAAAGACTACTGTGTATGATAGTCAGCTATCTCGACTGTTTTCCTCTGGAAGATAGGAAGCTGATTGAAAGATCAAAGAAAAGAGCTTGAAAACATACGAGCGAAATGCAATTAAATGGATTTATCATGAAATAGCTAATGTCAATATACATATCAATAAATATATGTTTGCAAATGAATTTGGAAATGGAAGAATTCGGTCATTTTTTACGCAGGCTTACGTATGTTGTAGGTCAAAAAGTTATTCAACAGTTTGTAATGTACAAATGGTATGATATAGTTCAGACTTGGTTTGATGGTGTGATGGAAAATGAATCTACAATAAATCTGGAAAATTAATTTTAGATAAATGTTATACAGTTCTGATTATTGAAATAAATAGAGGGTCATATCACCATTACTTAAATAAATACTTACTTAGTTTAAATATGCACTGGATTTACCATAAATGCATGCAACTTCTAAAATGTCTTTAATTTTGTTTTTGAAGAAATTGCGAAAAAATAAAAGTAAGTATTTCTGGCGTTTTCATTTCACAAACTTTTAGGAAATTTGTAAGAGTAGGTATGGACAGAATTAAAGGAAATTGAAGACTAGAACTACTTACAATGAAATTAATATGCATTCTTTTGAATAAGGATGAGCAAATAATATAGTACAGAAAAGGTTAAGGATTTAAATGTATCTAAATATTAAAAACTATACAAATAACGGAATAATTCGTTTGGTTCAAGTTTTTAGTACGGTTGTTCTGTTTTGCTTCTTTTTTGAACCGTATTAAATAAAATTACGACTTGAATCATTATAGATAATAAAATGTCTCAATTATCATATAATTAAATAAAGAATCTAAATATTGCTTGATAAAACACCACTTTGATAACATATTTTGTTATATTGCTATGCATCATGATTTGTATGCTCCATTAGTAAATTAAATTACATAATAAGTTGTCCCGAAATAAACCAATTGAACTGAGGATAGAATCTGTCTTTTAGGTTGGAGAAATCCATCACATGAAATTAAGTGGTTAGTTAAATGCGTGAGGTTACATACTGTTCAACATTAACACCAGTGTCTCAATTTAAAAATTATATATATTTTATATGCCAACAAGAATGATTAGAATTATATTTGGACAATTTTTTTTATTCTATAACTAGGTTAATATTTGTGGAATGTTCAACTATCCCCAGTATAATTAAATGATAACCCAAGCATGATACATTATAAATGCATCTTAAAGTTTTAACTTATAGTTCTACTTTCCTGAAAAAAAAAACACATTCACTTTGCTCAAGATCTCTGAGTAAGCCTTTGAACCTTTTAGAGAACTCAAAAAGAAGGTTCATTATGGTTTAAAAAACGTAACCTGCAGTCACCAGCTCACATAGATATAAAGGTAACATACAGTCACCAGCCCCCTCACATATAAAGGAAACCTACAGTCACCAGCCCCCTTACATATAAAGGTAACCTACAGTCACCAGCCCCCCTACATATAAAGGTAACCTACAGTCACCAGCCCCCTTACATATAAAGGTAACCTACAGTCACCAGCCCCCTTACATATAAAGGTAACCTACAGTCACCAGCCCATTTAAATATAAATGTAACCTATAATCACCAGCCCACTTACATATAAAGGTAACCTACAGTCACCAGCCCACTTACATATAAAGGAAACCTACCGTCACCAGCCCACTTACATATTAAGTTAACCTATAGTCATCAGTCCACTTACATATAAAGATAACCTACAGTCACCAGCCCACATACACATAAAGGTTACCTACAGTCACCAGCCCACTTACATATAAAGGTAACCTACAGTCACCAGCTCACATAGATATAAAGGTAACATACAGTCACCAGCCCCCTCACATATAAAGGAAACCTACAGTCACCAGCCCCCTTACATATAAAGGTAACCTACAGTCACCAGCCCCCTTACATATAAAGGTAACCTTCAGTCACCAGCCCATTTAAATATAAATGTAACCTATAATCACCAGCCCACTTACATATAAAGGTAACCTACAGTCACCAGCCCACTTACATATAAAGGAAACCTACCGTCACCAGCCCACTTACATATTAAGTTAACCTATAGTCATCAGTCCACTTACATATAAAGATAACCTACAGTCACCAGCCCACATACACATAAAGGTTACCTACAGTCACCAGCCCACTTACATATAAAGGTAACCTACAGTCACCAGCCCCCTTACATATAAAGGTAACCTACAGTCACCAGCCACCTTACATATAAAGGTAACCTACCGTCACCAGCACACTTACATATTAAGTTAACCTACTGTCACCAGCCCACTTAGGTAACATACAGTCACCAGCCCCCTTATATATAAAGGTAACCTACAGTCACCAGCCTCCTTACATATAAAGGTAACCTACAGTCACCAGCCCCCTTACATATAAAGGTAAACTACCGTCACCAGCCCCCTTACATATAAAGGTAACCTACAGTCACCAGCCCCCTTAGATATAAAGGTAACCTACAGTCACCAGCCCACTTACATATTAAGGTAACCTACCGTCACCAGACCCCTCACATATACAGTTAACCTATAGTCATCAGTCCACTTACATATAAAGATAACCTACAGTCACCAGCCCACATACACATAAAGGTAACCTACAGTCACCAGCCCACTTACATATAAAGGTAACCTACAGTCACCAGCCCCCTTACATATAAAGGTAACCTACAGTCACCAGCCCCCTTACATATAAAGGTAACCTACCGTCACCAGCCCACTTACATATTAAGTTAACCTACTGTCACCAGCCCACTTAGGTAACATACAGTCACCAGCCCCCTTACATATAAAGGTAACCTACCGTCACCAGCCCCCTTACATATAAAGGTAACCTACCGTCACCAGCCCACTTACATATTAAGTTAACCTATAGTCATCAGTCCACTTACATATAAAGATAACCTACAGTCACCAGCCCAAATACACATAAAGGTAACCTACAGTCACCAGCCCACTTACATATAAAGGTAGCCTACAGTCACCAGCCCCCTTACATATAAAGGTAACCTACAGTCACCAGCCCACTTACATATAAAGGGAACCTACAGTCACCAGCCCACTTACATATAAAGGTAACCTACAGTCACCAGCCCCCTTACATATAAAGGTAACCTACAGTCACTGACCCACTTACATATAAAGGTAACCTACCATCACCAGCCCACTTACATATTAAGTTAAACTATAGTCATCAGTCCACTTACATATAAAGATAAACTATAGTCACCAGCCCATTTAAATATAAAGGTAACCTACAGTCACCAGCCCACTTACATATAAAGATAACCTACAGTCACCAGCCCACTTACATATAAAGGTAACCTACAGTTACCAGCCCACTTACATATAAAGGTAACCTACTGTCACCAGCCCACTTACATATTAAGTTAACCTATAGTCATCAGTCCACTTACATATAAAGATAACCCACAGTCACCAGCCCACATACACATAAAGGTAACATACAGTCACCAGCCCACTTACATATAAAGGTAACCTACAGTCACCAGCCCCCTTACATATAAAGGTAACCTACAGTCACCAGCCCACTTAATTATAAAGGTAAACGAAAATCACCGACCCACTTACATATAAAGGTAACCTACAGTCACCAGCCCCCTTACATATAAAGGTAACCTACAGTCACCAACCCACTTAAATATAAAGGTAACCGACAGTCACCGACCCACTTACATATAAAGGTAACCTACCGTCACCAGCCTACTTACATATTAATTTAACCTATAGTCATCAGTCCACTTACATATAAATATAACCTATAGTCACCAGCCCATTTAAATATCAAGGTAATCTATAGTCACCAGCCCACTTACATATAAAGGTAACCTATAGTCATCAACCCACTTACATATAAAGGTAACCTACAGTCATCAGCCCCCTTACATATAAAGATAACCTATAGTCACCAGCCCACTTAAATATAAAGGTAACCGACAGTCACCGACCCACTTACATATAAAGGTAACCTACAGTCACCAGCCCACTTACATATAAAGTTAACCTACAGTCACCAGCCCCCCTACATATAAAGTTAACCTACAGTCACC